>OX578277.1:15857290-16357408 GCA_951217055.1 Gerris lacustris | reverse complement strand
TTGAATTCGTATTCAGCAATATTTGCTGTATGGAAAGTTAGTTCGGAAAAAATCCGTAAGTTATTTTATTTGTTTTGACATATCCCATAGTATTTACAATCTTCATTTTGATGAATGATTTTGGTTTCAAATTTGTGATTTTTTATTAAGAGGTAAACATTGAATGACAGCAAAACAGGAAATATATCGATTATATTATTTGAAATATATCGATGGCACGGTTTAGATTTAGTGTTGGGGAGATCCGGTGTACAAAGATTTGTCCTTTTATAATGTTTAAGGCTCTACCGCTCTTTGAGGTTAGAAAAATCATTCAATTGAAAATTTTATTGGTTCTAAGCAAGATATCAAAAATCTAATCACAGGCTTCATTCCTAATTTTAATTCTGCACAATTTGAGCCTTATTTCAACTTCCTATGATAAATAGTACAGGCGCCATTTCAATACAACGATAAAACTCGTTATGCCACAATGCCTTTTTTAAATCCAAGAAAACGGCAATAACTTCCTTTTTTCCTATCAAGGTTTTTAATTATTTGTCCAGTTGAATAGTATAACGCATCAGATGTATTTCTTTTTTCTCTAAACCCTATTGCGTTCCTGCCAAAATATTATGTTTGTCCAGGAATTTTGCAGAAGGTGTTTTATGCATTTTTCAAATATTTTTGATAAAGTGATTACTAATGAAATTGGTCTGTAGTTGTTTGGGTCCGATTTGTCTCCGTCTTTGTGTAGTGGTGTCACAATAGCCTCCTTGAAAGAAATTGGGTAGTATCCTATATATACCTATATATTCAACCAGGCCCTATCCTATATATAGGGCCTGGTTTAATATATGAACTAGAGGATTTAAAAGGATGTTTTTGTAACATGTTTTGATTATGTTTGAGGACATTGAGTCTTTACCTGGGGAAGTATTATCTTTTAAATTGTTAATATATTTCAAAATCTCAAAGTCTGTTAAGGGTGGTAGACAAATTGATTCGGTGATTCTGTGTATTTTCGGAGTATTTTTACTGCAGTCACAGTATTTTATCAGTTTATTGGCTAAAGATTCACCAACCGATGAGAAATGGTTGTTTAAAATTTCAGCTATTTCATTTATGTATGATCCCTTTTTTCCAGATTTATAAATTTATTTATTTATTATATATATTTTAAGATAAGAGATCTCTAGGGAGCCTCCTCTTCAAACGTCTTGGTGGGTTACATGGGATAAACAAAGAGTACAAGAGTTGTACGTGAATTAATAAATTAAAATTGTATAATTGAACGAGCGCACTGATCTTCATTTCAGAGACTTGGGATTTGAAAAGTTAGTGTGTTGTCTGTTTAAGAGAAGGAAAAGAATATGTAACTAATTAAATTTAACAGTTCATATTTTCAAGATGGCGGCCAATAAGACGGACGATTAAACAAAATGTTAAGACAGTGTAGCATGTCATACATCAATTTAAAGGTCTTGTGGGCTGGATGGGGTGTCCAGACACAGAATTTAAACTATAAGTAAGAAAAGAACACAAAGATATTTTGGTTGATGTCTAAAACTCGACTGACGTTTATTTGGTAACTTGTCGAAAAGAAATATTTACAGTGTCGACAAAAAATAAAATAAAATAAACAAAAGTAAAAATATAAAATCAATTCCCTACATTACCCCCCTCCAGTGTGAACGATTATCTTGAGCTAGGGAGAAAACGAACTTTCTTTCCAGATCTCAAATGCATCCCTGATTCCTTATCTTTAGGTTGTTTAGATTTGTTTGCCTTTTTACCGAAGGTGAAATGATACCAACAGAGTTTTCCCTCTTGTCGGTAACGGCTTGAGGAGCGCGCGCGAGATTGTCGAGTGAAGCTAGAAGATCGGGAACGGTTATTTACTTTTGAATTTTCTGTTTTTAAAGAATTAATTTCTTTTGTTAATTTTTCAATTTGTTTTTCAAGTCGGTCAAATTTATCGTCTGCGTTGATATTTTTTGAAACGGTTGCTACGGAAGGTTTTTCTGTCACGTCTGTAATTTTGTCCGCCATCAAAGAGATTTTATCTAAATTGTCTTCGCTAATCGACAGTATGGCTTGAGTTTGAGCAGGTAAATTTGTAAACCATAATGTTTTTAAAATTTCGTCGCTTAATTTGTTGTTTGCGAGGTTACGCATTTCTCGTAAAATGTCAGATGGTTTCTTTCCGCTGAAATCCATACCTGTCAAAAGTTTGTTTACTTTTTGATGTTCGGAATCAGCGAACTGTCTTATTAACCGTTGTTTAAGTGTCACGTATTTATTTTCAGCGGGAGGTTGTTTGATTAAATCGCTTACTTTTGACAAGACGTCACTTTCTATTACGGAGACAACGTGATAATATTTTGTTTCGTCTCGCGTAATGTTTGACGTGACGAACTGGGCTTCGATTTGGCTAAACCACAGTTCAGGGTCTGCTCTCCAAAAGGGTGGAAATTTGACGGCTACTCTGGCGATCGAATGTTCGCCAACTTGGATTTTATTATCCTCTGGTTCCATTGTAATTTCTATTAATTTATTAAATTTTGTTTGAAATTGACAATTTAGAATTTTGAAATGTGTTCCGAAAAATGTGAAAATAATATAATAATTCGAAAATTCTCACCGACTTGTTGTTTGAAAAAGATCTTGCTTTCTTGGTACTTTTCTTCTTTATCGGGGTCACCAATTGTGGGCTGGATGGGGTGTCCAGACACAGAATTTAAACTATAAGTAAGAAAAGAACACAAAGATATTTTGGTTGATGTCTAAAACTCGACTGACGTTTATTTGGTAACTTGTCGAAAAGAAATATTTACAGTGTCGACAAAAAATAAAATAAAATAAACAAAAGTAAAAATATAAAATCAATTCCCTACAGTCTCTAAGTCTAGAAAAGGAATATCTAACTATTCAAATTGCACACATAATATATTCAAAATGGTGGCCAATATAACGAAAACTAAAAAAGTTTTAGTCAGCATGACATGTGATACATCGTTTTAAAGATCTTTAAAAGTAGGAAAAGTGTAAATAATAATAAAAATATTTAAAGAAAAAGTTTTAGTAAGCATATGTTATAAATCGTTTAAAGGCTAAAGATTATGTACAAATATTGTATGAAAAGGCGAGCACAGCGAGCATGCATTAAGTTTTTTAAATAATAATTATGCATAAATACTGTATAAACAGACGAGCGTAGCGAGCCTGCATTCATTTTATTAAATAAAGATTATGTAGAAATCCTATGTGTAAACAAGCGAGCGTAGCTAGCCTTCAATAACTTTATGTAATAATTATTATGTACAAAGCTGTACAAACAGGCGAGCGTAGTGAGCCTGCATAAATATTATTAAATAAATATTATGGACAAATGATTTTACAACAGGCGAGCACAGCGAGCCCGCAATCATTTTATTAAATAAAGATTATGTAGAAATGCTGTATAAACAGGCGAGCGTGGTGAGCCGGCAATAACTTTATTAAATAAGGATTATACAGGGATGAAAGGAAAACAGTTTTAGCTACCGAAAACTTCCGACTTTATACGAAATTGAATTCGGCTCACATCACAGCATCTCAGCTTCTTTTGACCACTATAAATTTAAGATTGGAGCCAATATTAAAGAGGACTGAAGAGGAAGATTATAGTCAGCATGACATGCCATACATTGATTTAAAGGGCTTGAGTAGCATGGGCGTCGTCAGCAGTACAATATTGGGGGGGACACATTCCGGGAGGGGGGTCCGGGGGGGTCCTCCCCCGGAAAATTTTGAAAATATGACCTCTCAAAACAGCGTTTTTATGCATCTCTTATGTGAACAACTGTGATCTTATGTGAATAACTTTGTCATAAAATAAAGTAAACCTACGGAGTAGTTCGTTTACAAAACTATGAACACAAGTATTTTTATAAAAATAGCAAACTGAAATAGTAACTTAACAGTAGTAATTGTAATATAATAAAAGTTGTGCTCCTAATCATTGTAGATTAATAGAACAGTAAATAGCAATTATGCAATATCACTTAAAATCTATAATAAACTATGTAATTTAATCAATAGTTTATGAAAAAAAAAGCATGTTTTCTTAAAGGCCCTACACAAGACCCGACACGAATTAACTCCCCGTCAATGCTTGTCGGGCCGTGTACACGACCACACGACACGTCCAAACTCCTCTCTTTATGGGGAGTTTGGTCGTGTCGGGTTTAGGAGTCAGCCGACAGCGCTACACACGAACCGATCCGACAGGAATCGAGGGTGGGGAGCACCCGACGATCGGGCGGTTGGTCGTCTCGAAGGACCGACCGTCGGGTCCGGCAGTTTTAGTCCGCCGACAAGCCTACACACGCTCCAACTGTCGGGGCCAACCCCGTTCGCCCTGACGGTCGGGTGGTCGTGTGTGGGGCCTTTTAGGGTGGCCATGATAAGTTAGTTATAATGTAAGTTTAGTCCAAAACAGGGCATTGGATTTTGAGGGGTGGTCGAGCTGTAGCAGCTCTCAGACGAAGTTGGGGGGAGTCTGGGGACCTTAGGATAATTTTGTGAATTTTACGGAAACATTTGCATTCTTTAGTAAAGTTTTCTCTTTTGACATCAATCTGCACTATTTGGCCAATTTCGTACTGTCTGATTTACTTCGTTTATTTTTTGAAAAACTGTTCCTTGTTACAGGATTTGTCTTTTTTACAGTATCTCTGGACACTGTAAAAACTATTCTGGTTGTAGTATCTCGATCAATTCAGTACTTTCTATTTATTAAAAATACACAAAGTGTCACGTTTTAAAGGGTAATGATGGAAGGTTAGGTCAGGTCAAAAAGTAATTAACTTAACCTAAACTAACCATAATCTTGCATTATTTTCCCTAAAATGAAAAAAAAAGAAATTAAACAAATCTGACCAAAAACCACTTGTGTGGTAAAAAAAACACCCCGCCAAGTCTGTGGTCCAAGAAAGTTGTAAAATCAACTTTCTGTCCCGCCAAGTGATGTTGGCACTTTCTCCTGACCCAACACTGTCAACTTAGATACTTATCAGCTTCTTCTCCTTGGCAGTGTGCCTTGCCATTTCCTGAAACTGGAATTTTAATATTCTTCAAACACCACTACAATTTCTTGTTTCACCTTCACGCTTGCCACATGAGGTTTGTGTGGAAAGATAGTTGTTCACCTCATAGTATTAGTAGACAACTAGTACTAGTATATGCAGGCGCATATTGGAGAGGAAAGCCTATTACAGTGTTGTTGAAGGCTCTTCTCGATGCCACAATGATCATTGCTGTAAATCTTTCCTATTATCAGAAAGCAAATAAAATAGAAATAAGTAATATACAAATTAAGCTTTCAAGGAATGACCCCATGCAACTACTACTTTCTTTGCAGAGGATGCGTGGAATACAACCAGTTAACGTTACCAGTACTTGGTAGTACTGCAGGCATACCGCCAAGGAGAAGAAGCTGATAAGTATCTAAGTTGACAGTGTTGGGTCAGGAGAAAGTGGCAACATCACTTGGCGGGACAGAAAGTTGATTTTACAACTGTTTTGGACCACAGACTTGGCGGGGTGTTTTTTTTTTACCACACAAGTGGTTTTTGGTCAGATTTCATGACTTTTTGTACGGCCCCTAAGGAAGGATTCTCTAAACTGTTTATTTCCACACATTAGAGTAAAAAAAAGTGAAGTTAAGAGATTGACAAGCACTAATGAGATTGGAGAACTACGAGACCTATGACATTGACCCCCCCCCCCCCCCTCATTGTTGACCCATTTTATTTGGTTTCTCGCTCCGCGTTCAGCGTAGGAATGAGTTATCTAAATTTTTTTGATCTAGGAATACACTAGAGCCCTAGACGAGTCCAGAAAGCCCTCATTTATTAAAATCGGTTCTGTAGTTTAGGCTGTAGGTGCGTCAACGTAAAATGAAGGAAGAATAAGAATAAGAATAAGAAGTCATCAAAACTACCATTTTCAAACCTATTTTTCTCTACTTCTACTTGAACGATTTCGATGGTTTTTTTTATTTGGATCTACAGGACACGGCCTTCAAAGATATTAAAAATTATTTAGGTAGCTTGTACGTATTTCACGCTGCAGACCCTCAAAAACCCTAGTTTGTCACCTACAGTATATATACACTGGCAGTTTTCGTGAAATTTTGACTTTTTGACTTGGCGGGGCGGAAAGCTGCTGCTTTCCTAAAATATACACTGGCAGCTTTCGTGAAATTTTGACTTTTTGACTTGGCGGGGCGGAAAGCTGCTGCTTTCCTAAAATATACACTGGCAGCTTTCGTGAAATTTTGACTTTTTGACTTGGCGGGGCGGAACGCTGCTGCGTTCCTAAAATATACACTGGCAGCTTTCGTGAAATTTTGACTTAGCGGGGCGGAACGCTGCTGCGTTCCTAAAATATACACTGGCAGCTTTCGTGAAATTTTGACTTTTTGACTTGGCGGGGCGGAACGCTGCTGCGTTCCTATAAAATATACACTAGCAGCTTTCGTTAAATTTTGACTTTTTGACTTGGCGGGGCGGAACGCTGCTGCGTTCCTAAAATATACACTAGCAGCTTTCGTTAAATTTTGACTTTTTGACTTGGCGGGGCGGAACGCTGCTGCGTTCCTAAATAATATTGAATTTATCGAGATGCTACAGCCGAAATATTTTTTTGGGTTTTGAGGTCATCAAAGAAACCCTTAGATCATCCGTCGCATCTTGGATCAATCCCCCCGACCTATTGCAGCTAGATATTTGAAATTTGGTATACAAGTTAAACTTTTTTGCTCCAAAACAGGAGAAATGTTGTGAACTTTACAACTCAAAATTTCTTCGATCAGCGAGCAATTGCGATTTTTTTGCAATTTTTGTATCATTGTAAAGGCATTGAAATGTAGATTACAAATATGTATCGTTTCCAAAATGGTGGCCATATTACCCCCGAAATTACCAAACCAAATACCCCATAAAAGGGCCCCCTATTCCCTATAAGAAAAGACCTTAAAAATGAGGAAAACATACATAAAAATATACTTCTCTTTGGGCCGAAGATATTTACGGGAGTTAATATAAAAAAGCCAAATTTTGGAAATTGTAGGCGGCCGTAACTGTGGTGAACCAAAATATTTACAATTTGTCATTTTTGAGGGGGGTATAATATTAAAGGTATTGACATGTAGATTACAAATATATATCGTGTGTGGCGAACATTTTACCCACGAAATTAAATGATTAAAGTTCATACTTGTGTTAATAGTTATTTATGCACCTAGGGAGTAAAGTAAGCCATTATTCCGATAAAAGTTGGTTCTTGAGGCGTAGCCGAAGGAACCATGGTCCCTAAATCCCGAGGCGAAGCCAAGGGAATTAGACTCTTTAATTCCCGAGGTGCAGCCGAGGGAATAACGCTAAAAGATAATGATCGCGAGGGGAATAATGGCACTTTACTCACGAGGTACATACAATATTTTATCTCCAGTAGGAAAAAAATACACATTTTCGTCCATTGTTTTTATTTATTATTTTAATAAATTACAATTATTATTAGCACTTTTAATAGCAGTTATAAGAGATTCAATATTAAATCAAATAAGAATTGGAATTAAACTCAAATTGAAGGTTTTTAGATGCAGGTTATATACAAAGATAAACATGTTAGAGTCGCCAACCTGATTTCAACAACTTCATTACATTAGCCATTCATTTTCTACTATTTATAAAATAATTAAGTTGCAATCTTTACTTTTTTGCCCTACTTTACTTTTTCGCCCTACTTTTACATTTTCTTCCTACTTTTTGAGTTCATGAATGAAAAAACTTACTTTAGTCCCTCTAAACTAATTCAAAATCATAACATTTTCTCCCTACTGGAGATAAAATAATTTTAAAGCTCTCTTCAGGTTGAATTAGACTATGTCAGGTTTTGTCCGAAAAAATTATCCTTGCAGCAATATTGCGAACATAGTATGGCTGATATAAGACCACAATTCTACACGATTTCTTTATGCACCGCATCACTAGTATTTTAAGTTTTATAATTGTAAATAATAAAATAAAAAATTATATTTTTGTAAAAATGGCAGAAGAAACCAGTGTGAAATGGCAAAATACAGCATTTTTAAAAATAATGAGGTTTTTATTATCATATATACGGAGCTACAAATAAAAACCGTTTTTTATTTAAACTCGATTATATTCGCACTGAATTAATTTAGTTTTTTTTATACAAGAATCAAATGTGCAATGTGTATGTCACTTTCAAAAAGAAAAAAAAATTGTCATTATATAAAAATAAAATTCTAAAATAAGAGTAACTAAAAAATCAAAAGGGTAAGCTGGATATACTTTAATTAATATATAAAATTATTTTTTTCTTTAACATCTATTTCCCTTATCATAACTTTTTCATCTCCTCTTCCAAGGAGAAGTTATTTTCAAAGTTAATATTTATGAAGGATATTTTAATGTTACTGAGAAAACTAAAAATGAAAAAAAAACTGGGCTAAGTAATTATAACCTTTCATAAAAAAGTATTTGTGAGTTGTCTCAGAACGATTTTTTCATCAGTTTATATTTTTCTACATTAATTTTATGTCCTATTTCTTTTACAGAGTTCCCTGTTTAGGATGTGTAGTCAGCAAACATTATTCTATTTAATCGCTCTCCGTTGATTCTATTTCTAAACCAATTCCAGTCGATCTTCCTAAAAGCTTTATCTAGGAGAGCCGCAATTAGTTTAGCAGAGGGAAAGTCAAGGGTGACTGGGGTCTTAATCCTCTCTCTAGCTTTATCTTTCTTTCTTTCTTGCCTACTTTACGCTTATATTTGCTTCCTTGATTTATTCTTAATCATTTTTGAGTATATATTTCTTCTATATCACAGTTTGTTAAAGTTTCCATATCGTTTAAAAATCTATACTGTCGAATGCCTTTCGCAAGCTGCTATACCTAAGTTTTTCAATTAGTTTGTGCACCGCTAAGATCCCATCGTTAGTCGAAAACTTTTTCTTGAAGCCCAGTTTCTCTAAGTATCGACATACAGCAATACGGAACAACAAATAATGAAGTTACATATTGCTGCTTCGAAATTCTTTAGAGAGTAATGCTAGTGGTAGCTGATAATCCTGATATTTTTTTAATTGCAGCACTATGATTCCCATAAAAGAGGTGTGGTTCAATAACCATACAATGTCTTCACACAAAAATAGTTGTAGCCTGATGAAGCCAGAATTAAGACCCCCATACACGGTCAAAGTGTTTACGCAAACATTTTGACCGTGTATGGGGCTATTTGATGTTTGCGCAAACATGATGTTGGACGTGTATGGCCTAAATTTGACCGAAATCAGGTTTTTTACAATTTCGACATGTAGTGTCGACTGAAGGTACTGATTGATGGGAATACAATTAAAAAATACTTAAACACACATAGCTTCCTCGTGTCCTACTTCGTAAAATTTAATAATTATTTTCTTATAAAACTTATATTATTATTACTATTATCCAAATTATTTCGTTTTTTACCTGTTTTTAAAATTTGTCTAAATTGTATTGATTTTTTACTTGAATTAAAGTACGAATTTTGCAAAATTTATAGAGCGCAGACGGTTGAAATTAATCTGAGACTATCTGCGGGCTACTTTCGACGAACCTTCAAAATTTCATAAAAATCAGATAAGTACTTTGAAGATATAGGTGTAAATTAATGTATTTTTGAGCACATGTGGAAGAGAAACTTATATGGGTCCAACAATGGGCTAATTATGACCTACCATCCAAATTTCAATAAAATCGAACAAGATGTTTTAGCGAATTTTCAAAGAAAATTTCGCTATTGCAATGGCTTCAAAATTTTTGTAAAGCGAATTTTTGAAAATTTTTTCCATGGACATCCGTTTTAGACCATTCTGAATCGATTCCTAAAATTTAAAACTTTTTTTATGTATGTAAAAATGTATGTATATATGTGTCACTCCAGACGATATCTTCCCTTAGGATGCACTTAAAAATTTCAAACAAATTTTAAAATGTCAATAATATCAAAAGAAAGGATGAGTTCGTTGGCCAGAATTTTTGGAGTTCATTTAGGGGTCAAATTTTTACAATTTAGGGTCAAAAACACCATAAAAACGTGTTTTATCCATAACATGAAACAACACTAGTTTTCTTCTTCTTCCTACCCTTCAAGGATCCAAACTTATGATAATAGTGTTTTATCCATTTTACCCCCCCCCCCCCCCCTTTATATGAAATTATGATAAAAGTGTACATAACAACAATTACTGTACTCTTAAAGAGCTTTCCAACGACATGCATTGTGAAGGGTAAATTCTATTTTGACTTTTGTACCTCGTACCCCTGTGTACCAAATGTTTTTTTCATCTATGCAAATTCTGTTCCAAAATTTTCCTATATTATCATAAGCGAATAATACGCCGATTTCTTTGAAAATTCGCTCATTAAGTCATGGTGCATGACTGGACTTTTTAAGATGATGTTCGCAAAAATTGAGCGACAGACTGACACATAGACACAGAACCAAAATGCCACTTTTTTTACTTTAGCTCCCCCTTGGTTCTAAACAATAGCCTGCCCTACAAAAGTCTGTGTGTCGTCTCCCCAAGACATTGAGACTTCTTGGGCAGTTTTATCTTCAATATTCCTTTATCTTAATAGTTGATCAGACTAAGGGATATGATAACAATTATATACACAAGTGTGACATTCTTTTGACCCAAGGTACATTGAAATAGATATCCCATCGTCTTAATAGTAATTTAGACTAAGGAATATGAGCTACTCTGTATATATGTTCCTTTGTCTAAATAACTATTAATACTAAGGGATATAGGGGGGTGCTAAAGTAAAAAAGTACCACCAAAATTGTCCCCTGACGTCTGAAACGGATTTCTTTCTTGTAATGTTTGAAATCGGAGACCTAAAAATTGTCTTGAGAACGATCACATAGCTCCGGTCGTTACCTTCGGTAAGCTCGGAAGCACATAGCCACATAGCCTTCAACGCGTCCTATTTTTGGACGAACGAAACATACACATGAGATTTAGATATTCCCAGTGGCGTCACATATCTGTGAGTTAATTCCAACAAACCATTATTATCTATTCAAAATCGGATGTGTTATTCAATGATGGAGTTATTAATAAAAACTAGTGTATTCAAATGCGGAAGGAAGCAGCAGAAGGTTAAAATTAATAAGCGACCAACGATGCGACAAATAGTTTTAAGATATGATGGTTCTAGAAAATGTTGAACGACAGACACAGAACAAAAATGTTCCCTGATGTCTGAAACGGATATCTGTCCATTGTTTGTAATCGGAGACATAAAAACATGTCGTTCATCAGAATGATCACACCTTATTCTGATACCTCTATAGTATGCTTGAAAGCAATAAAATGTATGTGCAGCAATAGCTAAGAAGTATTTAAATAAGACAATGAATATATAGATAAGGCCAGTAAGCCACTCAACACAGTAACCAAATTTAATGTGGGTAAAAACATGAACTAATCAAGAAATTTCCACAAGATATAGACAAACGAAAGAAATAAATAGAATAATACGTACAATTGTAACAGTAATTACATAAAAAGTAAATTCAATTTGGAAAATTTGGTGGATTCACACGTTGAAAGGTCCCCTGATTCCCGAGAAAGTATAAATGTTTAACCATGTTTGTTTGCAGTCTATGCAGACGTGTCAAACCCAAACTACTGGGCTGATTTCCATGAAATTTGGCATACATGAGCATACATTTGGATCAGACAAATCATACTTCGAGGTGAAATTGAGAAATAGATTTTAGCTCAAAATTTTGGGGCGCTACCCCATAATAATACGAAATAAATAAATTAAAATTAATCTAGCACGGCCACGGCCACTCAAAAGCCTCTCGGTGTATCGGCCACTGAATCTCGAGGCACCAGCCATAGGAATCTAGCACAGCCACTCAAAAGCCTCTTGGTGTATTGGTCTCTGAATCTCGAGACACCAGTCACTGAATTCTAGCACGGCCAATCAAAATCCTCTTTTTTTAGCAGCCTTTGAATCTCGAGACACCTGCTTTAGAATCTAGCAAGAGCCATTTGGTGTCCTTTATAGCATATAGACTGTGCTCTTCTCCACTTCTACTGTACTTACAAAAGCACAATTAAGATATTTCTGATATTAGTTCTATTTAAAATAATGGAGCCTGAGGAGATTACCCTTCCATCTACCTTTTAAATCATCAACAATAAAAGCACAAAATAGTACTTGTACCCAAGTACTTTTTGGTGTAGATAATTAAATATTTACATTATTATATGCTGAAATAACATTTTATTATTTGCCCATCCCGCTCTGTATGAATATAAGAAAAATATAAACAAATTTAAATGGAAGCCCCCCCCCCCAAAAAAAGACTAGAGTAGGGAGAGTAAACTAGGCTCCCACCTGGTTTGATCCCCCGGGGAGACAAAATGATTTTTATCGCTAATAACGAGTAGGTATTTTTTTGGACAATTTTTCTCCCCCACCATAAGGTATCAGGATGAATTATTTTAAAATTTAGGACTAGCCGTTATAGCATGGTTGAGGGGGGATTTTTTTTTTGGGGGGGGGGGGAATATTTGCTCTAAAAGCTCAATATTGGCGGCAAAAAGCACAGTACTCATAAAATGTTTAGTTTAAACTTACTCATTAGATATTTGTAATCTACTCTTAGATGCTTTTATTTGTTAACCCACGCGAAAATTACATAATTTAAATTCTGAGCTTAGTGGTGCAAATTTCGCATGCGCATATTTAATTTTTAACCTTTTTATATTTTTCCAATGTTTGGGTCAAATAGTTGCGCTAGTATTTCCAATTTTAACTCCAGTGTGAACGCTTTGGGGGATATTAACCAAAGTAAGGCAGATTAACACACACCTCACTATCGGCATGAGGGTTTCGAGGAAGACCTACGAAACCCTAAAAAGTAAACGAACATTGTGGGTTTATCCAATATGTGCTAAGAGATTAGAAAATTGTGGCATTTTATACGTTGATCAACGTAGTTCTGGCTGATGATAAGTAGTGGTTGTAATGTGTCCGAGATACAAGAGAGTGTACGAGCGGCTTATGGAGAAAGCCACTGATGAGCCACAGAATCTAGTAGCGCCGGTGAGCGCCACCAATGTGAACTCTCTCATTCGATTCTTTGTTTCGGTAGAGACTCCAATTCAGAGGCCGGTACCACTGACTGTCTGGTGTGAAATATTGCTGTTGGATGACTATGGGCAATGTTCTAATCATATATTTGTTTTTATGTTTTTCATCATTTATTACTTACTTACTCCTTGGCGCTACAGCCCATGTAGGGCTCTGGCCGCCATGACAACTCCTCGCCAATCCTCTCTATCTTGCGCACGTCTCCTCAAAGAGCGCACGCCCAGCCTTCTCAGGTCGTCTTGGACTTCCTCAAGCCACCTCAATCTTGGTCTCCCTCTTCTTCTTTCGTCACCTGGTCTTCCGTCCATCATTTTCCTGGGTATCCGGTTTTCTTCCATTCGGGCAACATGTCCAAGCCAGCGGATCCTCGCTGCTTTAATAACATTAACTATGTCCGGTTGCGCGTACAAGTCACTGATCTCATTATTTGTCCGGATCCTTTACGTTCCGTCCTCTATACGTACCACTCCATATATTTTTCTGCGCTCCCATCTCCTTAGTTTTTCCTCGTCACTAATTACCAGTGTCCAAGTCTCCGATCCATAAGTTACAATTGGTCTTATAATGCTTTTATAAACCATAAGCTTGGTATTGCGATTTAAGTTCCGCGATCTGAAACAAGTTTGAAGTTAAAAATATGCTTTGTTTCCTGCGGTTAATCTGGCATTTATCTCCTCGGATACATTATTTGCTTCATTACCTATGGATCCTAAATACTTGAAGGCCTGGACCCTCTCGAATTCATCACTTCATCATTTATTGTAGATGTAAAAAGAAGGAAAGGAAAAGGAGGTAAGTAAAGGAAAAGTCTATTGAACAGTCAAGGTTACGTCGTAAACTAAGAATCACATTTCATTTAATCCCTGAAAATGCTTTAAGTGGTAGCAGTAAAACTTTGCCCTTAGTGGTAGCAGTAAAACTTTGCTTTTAGTGGTAGCAGTAAAACTTTGCCTTTAGTGGTAACAGTAAAACTTTGCTTTTAGTGGTGGCAGTAAAACGTCGGAAATCACCCAATTTTTAAACAGTTTTCCACATTTTAAATATAATTTCTAAAGTTAATTTCTAAAGGCAATACTAAGATTATTTTATGGGATGTGACAAAACTGTTCTTCTTATTACATCTAAAAGGAAAACTATCAATTTTAAGATATTTACTTATATGTTTTGTATAATAAACATGACAGGTATAACGTTTTAGCTTGTAATAGATTTAATAAATCAACAACTGCAATTACTATTACCATAATAGGTAAATGAAGCCACAGTATAGTATTTAATAAGCTATGCACACGATGCAGCACACCTTCAGACACACTTCCTACCTGATCGTGTGTACCCTGCTTTAAATTGCATGCACCGGGTACAAATCAAAGAAGGTCAAAGTAATTATTGGACCACCTTAGAATAATTAAACATGGAAGGGTATTTTAGAGAACTCGTCATTCAAATCTTATAAAGTAATCTATACACATTATAAATGTTATTGCTATATTCTTGATTGAATAGTAGTTTGGTTGATTATTCTAAGGTGCAATTAATAAAAAAAAGAACAGTATATTGATGAATAGTACTGTCGGGTTCATTAAATCAAGTAGAAGAACTTGTTTGCGTTGTATAAGATTGTATAGTTAGTACAATAGGAGATCTCCTCGAGTTCACATCAATATTCAAACTTCTTCACTCTGTCAATGTTATCAGCGAAGCAACAAATTTTATAAACACATTGAGGTCAGTATTCATATAAATATACATACGTACATATTTAAACATAAATCTATATATATATATATATATATATATATATATATATATATATATATATATATATATATATATATATATATATATATATATATATATATATATATATATATATATAAATATCAGAGAGAAACACTTTATTTACAAAAATAACAGTGATGCTGCCCAAATAGAATGGGTTGCTAAACACACAGCGTACTGATCTATCGTGAGACATTAATTAAATAATTAAAATAATATTCTGTACAATTAATTAAATGACATGGTCAAAACAATTATAATATATTAGCAATTAAGTTACCATTAAACAAAGAAAGGGTCACACTGTCAAAACAAAACGATTTAAAGTAAAATAGGATACAATTAAAGTAAGTAATAAGTTTAGTAAATATGGTAGTTAATAATTCCCAGTGAGTCTAAAATAATCGACTCTGACAGGGTTGTCAAATATTTTCTGTTGATACCGACCTCGTCAAAGAATGAAGATGTTATACTAGGTATGGATCCTCTAGAGCCAAACCATAAACCTCTGACTTCGTATTCTCTGGCACCGTGGCTCTCGTGGTATTTTTCTTTGAGGAATGTGATGCACTTTTTATAAATGCATTCCTTCTCCTTATGGACTTTCTCACCTTGGGTGAGGTCGTTGGTTTCATACATGACAGTAGGGTCTATTATTAAAGCTTTCTTTGAATTTTTCGGGAAGGCCACGATGTCACAGAATCTCGAAGAGCCGTCATCGTCTATGCAGTGAACCTCCTCGTAGCAGGTAAAATCCTTCTCCGAGAGTAGCTCGATAAGTTTGTGCTTTACGTTGTGGTGTCGGCGCGTTACAAGGAGCATGTTGTTAGGGCAATGTCCGAGCACATGTGCTGGAGTTTCAGGCTCTCTTCCGCATTTACGGCAGAGGTTCCCAACATCTCTTGTATTGTGACCTGGCACACCCCGTAAAGGAGCATAGTTAGTGTTTAGCTTGATTGAGTTGGTCCACTCGGAACCAGAGAGAATTTTCCTTTCACAGAGGTATTCATTACTCTTGGGAGTATCCTTGAAGTGACACACTCCGATACCCTGCCACTTACATCTGGACCATTCATCGAAGGACTTTTCCCTTAGCGATTTTCTAAGCTTTCTTACACTAAAATAGAACTTATGACTTAAGTTAACTTATGAACTTATGACTTAAGCCCTATATATATAAAATTAAAGTTTTGTCTGTACATTGGTCAGAATTGAACATTTTTTGGATACTTTTTCATTTTATACATTCCAAAAACCAAATCCAAACTTAACTTTTTTCGTGTTTGTATGTGTGTCTGTCACCCCAGTCAGACTTTATTGGCGCAAAACTGGCTAAATGAGATCGATTATTTTTTTTGCAGAGGTGAGCGCAAACATGTTGCGCATTTTGTAGGCTTGGTTTCATCTAAAAATATTCAGTAGTACCAAAGTTATTAATAATTTTATAAAAAAATTATATTAAACATAACAAAACAAAAATTACGTCAACCCACCGTAACCAAACCCCACAGACTTGTCCCAAAACGACTGGAAAAATCCGAAAAGATAAAAAATATAGTTTTACCTCCCTTTAAATAATTAAAGATGGTGGACGCACTTTAACATTTTTTGGAGGCTTATTGTGGCTAAACGGTAAGTCATATCGACATCGACAAGCAGATTGCGCCAGCGGTAACTGATTTTAAAAAGTCTACAACATTGGTCCTATGACTTTTTGAAGGTACGAATTCATCGGTTCTACCGTAAATAGAACTAAATTTGATTTTTTGTAAAACAAATTGACTTTAAGCTCTTACGGCGTCCACAATTGTTGACCGATTTAATTTATGATTTGGGTACTTAAACCTCACACTATTGCTTTATAAATCGAGTATTTATTATTTTATTATTAGAGTTATTAAATAGAGTTTATATAATATTTACTGGCACAACTGCCGTATTGAGAGAAGAGACTGCCTGAAGAGAACCATCATGGTTGATGATTGTTCAATGACTTCTTCAATGAGTCTAATTGGTTTTTACGACGTTTATTTTCTTATTTATTATACTCTTTTTTTATTATTTTATTAATTAATATATTTATAAATTAGTTTCTATTGGCTATTTTTTAAATATATAGATAGACTCCAAACTACGATTTGGAGAACATTATATTCTTAGTAAGGGAATGAATGATGTATAATATAGTCCTGATTTTATTCCTAGAAGGCTTGGAAACAAAACTATTGAGGCATTTTATTTAATTGCTAGGCCTACATGACAATAGTAAACATAGCCACTAATACCTAGCATGAGCCCCACGTGGAGCGTGGGGTGAAGGCTAGTATAATATATCTACGGTCGATCTGAGTTGTGTGTATTTATTTTAATGTTAATATAAATATAATATATGCATATAAACATTATTTAAGCTTAACTATAAAATAAATAAGGTGATGAGAACACACGTGATGCCTTGTTTGTGTAGACAAGGAACAACAAATTAATGTAATTGATGTGTTATTTAATGAATATAATTAACTAAATTATTCACTACTCCATTATTATTTACTCTGAACCAGCCTTCATCTCGTGATACGCGCGTGGCAAGGAATCAGTGGCTTTTTCCTAATGCAAATATATTATTATCATGTTGACTAAGCCACAAAATAAAACGTCGGTCTCTTCAGGCAGGGAAGAGGGGAGTCATACCATGCAGCAAAGCATAGGAATGTACGTAAATATTTTATTAATAACTTCCCTCTATGAGGCAACGTGACAAATTTACCCAGTAAATATTTTATAACTTTAGCTGTGGTCAGTATTTTGTTTTGA
Source organism: Gerris lacustris (assembly GCA_951217055.1). Taxonomy (NCBI): domain Eukaryota; kingdom Metazoa; phylum Arthropoda; class Insecta; order Hemiptera; family Gerridae; genus Gerris; species Gerris lacustris. Next base: position 16,339,602 of record OX578277.1, on the reverse strand, counting down.
AACTAAGCCTCGATCATGCTAACACTAGGCGCATACCCCTGTATAAAAATAGACGAATAGCTAGTATTACACCTATAAGGTCAGAAAGACAAGAATATGTTAAGGCCAGATTTGGTTTCGTAATATATGAAATGAAATGACAATTCTGATCAATGAACAAACAAAATTTTAATTTTTATATACAATGGATTATCATTCTATTACATAAAATTTAAATTAATCAAAATACAGTATAAGAATGAACAAAATGAATAATATATACTAACTAATATGCTATTTATGTCTGGGCACTGAGCGTAAGAAAATTACGCGCGCTGAGATATAAATGGTAATTTTGTGCCTCTAAGGTTGGTCAGGGAGAAAAAACTATTAGAATCAAATTTATAGATAATTACATAATAAACAATTTTTACTTGAACTTTTTTTTTTCTAAACCTAATAATTAAGCTAATAGAAGCAAAAAATTGAATTTTGGCCGCTATTTTCCAAGATGGCGACTTGAGCACAACTTTTTTTTTTTTCGGGGACTTTATAGGATTTCAATCAGGGTGCCCCAGAGATAATTTGTACAAAGTCTCTTGCTTGTATGACACATTATTTCAAAAACCTAAAATGACTGGTCTATAATGAAAAAAGTTCTTGACAAAAACAAAATATATTTTTTAATAAAAACGAAAAATAAGTAATAAAATGTATCAATTATTCTTTTATTATGGTTCTTAAACATTCTTCAAGCCAGATTTTTATGATCGCATGTTATTTTCACGGTCACCTAAAGCGCGTTAGAGTCTGCTTTATCTTTTAAATTATAAGTTATTTAAAGAGGAATAATAACAGAAACAATATAATGATAAATATATTATGGATTTTTTTTAGATCAAGAATAAAGTATATTATCTTTACTCTATAAACTATTATTCCAGATAATCGTCGCGTCAATTATTAGTTAGATAAGAACAATACATTTAAAACTTAATACTCTTTTAATCTGAGCGAACGGCTGTGTGCAGTGTGCAAGGCCAAATTCCTGCAAGCAAACAGTTTATCTTTTTTTACTTGAACCTATTCAATTTGGTTTATCTCACCGTCATAATTCTGCTTATTCGTTAAAGACTGAGACGACGCACGTCGATGATGCTGAAGGTAGCAAGAAGGAATTATATTTGAATACTGGTTGAATTCAGATATTGGATCCAAAGTGTCCTTGGAAACCTAGATTCAATACGGATTAAATACGATACCAATCCCGATACGATTCACTAAATTCTGGGATCGTATCTGGATCGAGTTGCATGGAAACACCTAAACTCGACCCTGTCATGCACAGGACGTGTGTGTGAGCGCACCTAGCGTATTTCTGTAGAAACTGTAGTCAAATCTGCCAAAATTCGTAATAAAAAACCAAGGATCTTATACAAAGAGGATGGAATGTTAAGAAGGGGTTTAGGGCATAAAAGTGACCCCATGGAGGTAAGAGAAATTGGAGAGAAAAACCATACTGCGCATGCTCCACGACCTTTGAACTGGGACAAATTACCTTCTTTAACAGGTTATAAACTGAAATTATAAGCAAATTCTTGGTAACCTATAACCAAGAGGAAGGTAATTTGTCCCATTGGAGCTAATATTTTACATATCTTCATGGGGTCACTTTTTTGCTACAACCCTCCATCCCCTTTATATAAGATCCTTGTAAAAAACATAGTTGTAAAAGGTGAAGGTTACAAAATTATTTATAACTTTTACCAAAAGTTCCTAAGAAAAAGTTTGTTTTTTTATTTCGTTTTGAATTCGGATTCAATACTACATATATGAAAACACCTAACTTGTTAAATCCCAAATTAGGATTCAATCCTTATTTAAACATCTTGGAAACGTAGTATATAATATATTAGGTTAGGTTTTTGCACAGGATATATATTATATATCCTGTGCAAAACCCTAACCGTGAATATAAGGCCAAATTCCAGACCCCCTCTCACGAAAGTCAGCCTATCAAGTGATATCTACATTGTGGCCAAATCTGCTCTTTATTTAGTCCATAACCTCACTTTACTCCTAATTTTATAATCAAAACAGCTCTTTTTATTATTATTGCTTAACTCTTAGCCAGTTCCTTAATGAGGTATTAAACGAATGAGTATCATGTGTACATACACAGGAGTTACATAGATGATGGGAAGGAGAGAACTCAGAAGAAAGAAAAAAAATGTTTTAGGCCCCCCACCCAAAAATGTCAGCCTACCAAAGTGCTGATATCAACATTGCGGCAATTTCTGCTGTATGCCTCATTCAGAAACTGGCCAAGGGTTAAGCAACAAAAACAAAATAGCAATCTTGCTCATGAAAGTATAGGAGTGAAGTGACCAAAGGCAAACAATATTTAAAAACTTCATTGTTAACTCAAAGGACCTGAAAATTTGTAAATTCTATAAGCATTGCGTTCTTATTTTTTTTATTTATTTTTTTTTCTTCCGGGGGGCTTTTACGCCCGAAGACGCAGGCCACTTAGGTGGGCTTATTGAACAAACCCGGGTTAGGACCAAACTCTTCTCATTTGAGTGAAGTATCTGGTCGTTGACCATGACTCTCCTTCGATGAGACTCGAAATGAGAGTGTAGACCATGGTTTCCAGGCCGAACCCTGCGGTGGCGCTACTCTTTCGAGCCGCTACCCATTTATTTAAACAATGCTGGGCGAAAATTGAGCGGGGGCCTGGTCCGGGAATGAAACCCAGAACTCAAGTGGATACCCCAATCCTACTGACTACGCCCGATACTGCTTTACTTGCCTGATTGAAAGGCAAGCCCTCTCTACTCCGGGCTACCCAGGCTCCCTAAGCATTGCGCTTAGTTATCCACATTATAATTGCTAACATTAATGATAGAATTAAACTTCCTTAGAATATAAATATTTCTCTTTTAACAGGTGTATAAAGTTTCATGATGGTGACTGCATCAGATGAGTTTAAGAGGAATCCAGAGCTAAAGGAAGAAGATCTGAAACATGTTAAGGATTGGATATCAAAACAACCTCATCTACCTCGAAATATACCAGGTAATATTACTTTGAGAGAATGTGTTGCGTTACAATGTTCAAAGACATTTGAATACACCAAAATCAATATATTACTTTGATTAGACACTCTTTAAATACAAATATACGAACAGCCAAGATCATTAATATCTCATAGTTTTTTCAATAAAAGCAAGTCAAAAATGATAGAGTGTACTAAAAATATGCTTTTTATGTACTATATAATATGAGGAGCCTAGTATCAAAGATGGACATTCGACATTTTTTCCAAATTTCAGTTATCAATTGTTTCTTATAGATTTTTGGCCGCTGCATCATATTCTGCAGGGCCGTATTTCTAAATAGGCCGAGTAGGCCGCGGCCTAGAGCGGCAAATTTTTAAGGGGCGGCAAAATTTACCAACTAAACTTTTGTACGAAAGTCATATAATAATTTGTGATGCAAAAGTTAGGCCTTGGGTGCGATAAGAGCGGCTAGTCGGAGAGTTGAGCGACGTATGGTGTGAGCAGCACCACACTGTTTTTGCAACCTTCTGCTTGCAAACCTAAAATGCGGTTGCTACGATTGCTCCTAACGGCGGGCATAAGAGAGGCTCGCTGCTTACTTCCGCCCGGGAGGTTAGAACACGTCTCCCGAGGCCTTACAAACTGTCACTGTCAGGGTATTTATTATAATGTGTCTATTTAGTAAACCACATGGATACTAAATAGATAATAGACACAAAATTAAGGCGGAGATAAAAGCTCGTAGTATTTCAATATGTTGTTATTTTAACATAAAGATGGTGACGATGCCGATGTGGGTTCGAACTTACAACTTTGTTGCCCCATCAAACCTGTGGTAACCATGCAGCTCTTCCAGCGCCATGCCGCCACAATATTTTGTATTTATTCAAGAAAACAACATATTTTTATATATATATAATAAAATTATAAATTCAATTATACGAACTCATTAATACCTAATATATATACAAAAAAACATGTGTGAGGCTCTCGCGCATTAGAAGTGATCACCTATCATCCAAATTTCATTAAAATCAGATGAGTAGTTTTTAAGATATGTTGGTTCACAAAAATAGAGCGACAGACCGACAGACAGAAACAGAACCTAAAATGTTTTCAGATGTCTGAAACGGATTTCTGTCTTGGAATTTATGATCTCCTTCAGAATGGTGCACATAGCTTCCGTTACTTTCGGTAAGCGCGGAAGCAAAAATATCGTTCTTAAGGAAGACCACAATACTTTTGTTACCTTCGGTATGCTCAGAAGCACTACATTTAATTTGTTTTTACTAATATCATCTGTTTCAGATAAGAAGATAATACTTCAAATGCACAGTTGCTATTACAATATAGAGCAAAGCAAGCAATTCATAGATACATATTACACATTAAGGACCCACTTACCAGAATTCTTTAATAACCGAGAGCTAAGTAATCAAGATTTGCAGGAAACAATTAAAACTTGGTAATTTCAACTATTTTAAATATATATTATGTTGTTTTGTTTAATATTTATCTATAGTCCAGTCAACAAGGGAAAAATTGGTTAACTAATTATCATAGTTGTTTGATGACGCTTAAAAATTAGCATATTTAAAGTCCTGAGGGGAGCTACGGCCACCATCTTGGAATTAAATCGTAGATCCCCTTATTTTGGAAACATATTTAGAATATACTAATAGAAAAATATCTAGAAAAATAATAGGTTTGCTAAATAAATATGCTTTTCTTAATAAATCAAATGATTTATGAGATAATTTCAGATAAAATACTTGTTAACTGGTTAAGTTCAAATGGTAAAAGAGTAGAAGTTAAAATTAGAAATGCAGTCTTTCAATAATTCAAGCGAGCTTCTTACATTCAATGAAGTATGCATCTTGTCTGTCTTTCTGTCTGTCTGTGTGTAAAGTTTACGTGTCCGACGATAACTTGAGTAAAAGTTGACCGATTTAGTTGAAATTTAGTTAAAAACAAATAAGAATTGGAATTAAACTCAAATAGAAGGTTATTTAGATGCAGGTCTAAAAACAATGATAAACAAGGTCTAAAAAGCAGTGTCGCAAACCTGATTTCTAGAACCTCACTACATCATTCATTCATTCTCTACTATTTATAAAATAATTAAGTTAGCAATCCATCTTTTTCTTCTTTACTTTTTCACCCAACTTTTACTTTTTCTCTCTACTTTTTGAGTTCAGGGAAGAAAAGACTTACTCTAATCACTCTGAACTAATAAAAAATTACAGCTTTTTCTCCCTACTGGAGTTAAACAATATTTTTCAACTATTTCTTATTTTCAGCAATATGATTCCATTAGAAGGAAGAACCAAAGAAGGTTACAAGGTATTTGTTGCTAGCCTGAATAGATCAGAACCTCATTTGTTTTATTTTGCCGAGGCGGGAAAACTGATAAACATGGTACTCGATGGTATCACAGAGGAGGAAGGTACAGCACCTGGAGTGACCATTATCGTTGACTTCAAAGCGGTAAAACTAGGACATCTTACTAGATTGTCACTACCAGTAATGAAGAAGATATTGACTTATGTACAGGTACACTCTCTTAAATTGTAAATTATTATGTTTATAATGTCAGTCGATTAACAATTGTTCGTCTCATTTTCTGGTGCACAAAATCAGCTAATATGTATTACTTATTAATTTTTACTTCATTGCATACAACAGAATCACAGGTGTGATAATGGTTTACAATTTGTAGGTTAAAGCCAAAAGTGCTGTACGAAAAAATTCCATGATCAATTCTAATCAATGCTCATCAAATCGCTTCGTCTACGAAAGAATTATTTGCTTCTAAATTCTCATATTTATGTAGAATTTATAGAGATAGAGAGAAAGATGGCACAATAATTCGATGTTGCTGGATTTATATTTAAAATATTTATATATTTTAAGGTCCACTTAGTTCAAATAAATTGGTAGTGGGTGAAATCTCTCGTGAAAAGGAATCTTTCGTTGGTATTTTGAAAATGAAATTAGTATAAGAGGGGGGGGGGGGGGGGGGGGGGGGGGGAACGCAAAATTTTGATGTTTTTTGACAAAATGGCATTAAAAAATAAACACTTTCCACAAGTGTTATATATTTTTGTAATTTACCCTTTAATACCTTTCATTTGATACCCCACTCAAAATTTAAAAAAAATTAAATTGCGCCACGTGAATTATACGCCATTTTGTATTTTAACAGCTGATAATTTTATGTTCGCTATATTTTTCCTGTGTGCGCGTCAAAACGATCTTTAATGCTGAAAAGTTTCATGTTTTTATCTCTTTTGATTCAAAAGTTATTGGAACCGTTCAGAGTGACAGGCAGACACAAGAACGAAACTATAAGGGTTTGTTTTTTTAGTTTTACCAGCGAAACCCTAAATATGATGGCCTAATGGGCTGATTTGGATTACATTTGTAATACTTTTCAAACGAATCATCCTCCTAGGCGTAATCGAGATATCTTAGCTGTGAATTTCCTTTACCAAGCCCTGAATTTCTTTTAACAATTGTACAAATTTACATATCTATATATATAAAAATCAACGAATGTGTGTGTGTGTGTATGTTTGTTCTTTATACAAATCTACAGTTTTGGCCCGATTTTGATGAAAATTTGCACACTTGACCTTCAAAGCAAGGAAAAAATCAAGGTCTACATGAATTTTCGAAATTTAAATTTTGGTACACAGGGGTACGGTAATGAATACGGGGTCAAAGTAATGAATACCCTTCGTGATGCATATCGTTATAAAGCTCTTTAAGAGTACAGTAATTGTTGATATGTGTGGTTTTGTCATATTTTCATTTAGGAGGTGGGTAAAATGGAAAATATAACTATATCTATATATAAAAAGAAGAGTATCTATATGAGAGAATGTCTTTTATAAAAATCTACAGTTTTATTCTAATTTGATGCATTTTTACACTCTTTTTCTTCCAAATATATAAAAATAAACGTTGTGTTATACAATATGTTCTTTATACAAATCTACAGTTTTAGTTCGATGTCGATAAAAATTTGCCCACTTGAATTTCAATGCAAGGGGAAAATGACAGCCTACATGAATTTTGTAAATTTAAATTTGGTACACAGGGGTATGGTACAAGTAATGAATACGGGGTCAATGTAATGAATACCATTGATGATGCAAAAGCTCTTTAAGAGTAGAGTAATAGTTTTTATCTACGATTGATACGAAATATAAACATTATAATATCTTTGTTTAGATGCGTAGAAAGTGATTATTAACGTACTTGTATTCATTACGCATGCTCGTCTCATAGTTCTGAATAATTCCTCTTCTTTACCACGCAAATTCTTTACCACACAAATTCTTTACCACACAAATTCTTTACCACGCAAATTCTTTACCACACAAATTCTTTACCACGCTAGCGCGGTAAAGAAGAGGATTTCTTCAACTTTACGCACGATTCGCGAGTTTGTTTACATTTAACAAAACTAATTTGCTGTTCTTTGAATTAAGTAACTGTTTATATCGAGTTTTTAGTGAAAAACAATGAGTGAATCAAGTGACTTTGACGAAAATGTGGAGAATAATACTCCTCCAGAAATAATTAATTCGGCAAAAAATACAACTAATGAATTAATGCCATCTTTATCAAGAGAGAGATACGAACTTACATACAGCAAGTTTATTTTTTTCTGTATTTATTATTTAAATCTAACAATCGTAGATAAAGTACGGTACGCAACTCGTGCGAAAACGGTATTTTGCATTGCTCGTGTGGTTTTATCACCCTCGCTATCACTCGGATGCAAACTCCACACTCGCATGCAAAATGCTACTTTCCGCACTCGACGCGTAATGTACTATTATGTATTGTTTTGTCATATTTTAATTTTTTTTTGGGGGGGGGGAATTTAGGATCTTTAAAATTAGCTTATCAAAGAGGAGGGGTATAGAAATAGGTGGGAGAGATAGAATCTAGATATTCTTGCATAGTAAAATAATTTATATGTTTCATTATGGTTGTTTATAAACTATCTAATTATAATAACACTCCGTAGCGAAGCACGGGTACCCAGTTTTTAATAAAAATATGTAAAAAAATAATGAATTATGATTTTAAATTAAAAAGTTTTTTGGAGTTTGTCAGACTTTGATCCCATGCCCAAGGCAGATATTATTGCTCAAGGTAATTAAAAGTTATAAAGTAAATCATGTAAACTCTTATCTGAAAAATAAAATGTTAGTCCTTATAAAAGATTTATTTATATGATTATAATTTGTAATATTTTGTAATATTGTTTTAGGAAGGAATTCCATTCAGACTGAAAGGCGTGCATTACATCAATGTAGTACCTTTTATTGATAAAGTTCTTGCTATAATGAGACCCTTCATGAAGAAAGAACTTATGGACATGGTAAACACTATGATATTATTATATAATTAATATCGACTTAGTAATTGAGAGGCTTGCTGCAAAAAGGATACAGGCAAATCCACTTTTTGTAAATTTTATTAAAATGCAAAAAAAAACTGTTTTAAAATGTTCTTGTTCCGTTTAAGATAAAATTATATTGCCTATTATTTCTATAAAGCAGAATAAAAGTTTAATATTTGTCGGTACTCATTTTTGCACCAAACATTCTAAAAATCTAATTAAGGCTGTGTTTGGAACAAGAAACTTTAATTATTATTTTTAGCGAATTTTCGAAGAAAATTAAGCTATTGCAATGGCTTCAAAATTTTTGAACATTATTTCCTTGGAAATCCGTTTTGGACTATTTTGAATCGATCTTTATGTATGTATATAATATTATTAGCATCAGCAGAGTAATACCGTGTTTTTGCACACTGCAATGTGTAGTATATATTATTATATGTATATATATATGTGTCACTACCGTCGATATCTCCCTTTAGGGATGCACTTAAAAATATAAAACAAATTTTAAAATGTCAATAACAATATCAAAAGAAAGAATGACTTCGTTGGCCAGAATTTTTGGAGTTCATTTTGGGGTCAAATTTTGATAATTTAGGGTCAAAAACGTGTTTTTTTTTTATTTTACCCCCCTCTTATATGAAAATATGACAAAAGTGTACAGAACAACGATTACTGCACTCTTAAAGAGCTTTCTAACGACATGCATCTTGAAGGGTAAATACAATTTTGAATTTTGTACCCCGTACCCCTGTGTACCAATTTTTTTTTTTCACCCATCCAAAATCTAAACCAATATTTTCCTATATTAACTTAAGCCAATAATACGCAGATTTCTTTGAAAATTCGCTCATTAAGTCAGGGTGCATGGACTGGACTTTTTATATAATACAATTATATCAAATAAAAACATTATATTTCGAATGTATTTAATATTTTTTTATTGTTTTAAATACATAAAGTAGTGTAAAAACAGGAAAAACATTGAAAACAATAATACTTATTGTTTATGGTAAAAACGTGGTAAAATATTCCAACAAAATACAACAACAAATATAGTTAAATAATGTAAAAACAATATTGTTTAAATAATAAAGTCTATAATATATCATCATATTCCTTGGAATTACAATGTGTAAATCACGGACCAACTCATTACTTTGGGGGCATAAAAGAGTCAGCTACAGAAGCTGCAACGTTCTTTCACCAAACACACATGACAGTCAGCTCCATCTGTTGAGAAAACAATGAACTACTCAAGACCTACATTGTGTAGTACATTGTTTTCTTAGAGCAAGGAAGAGGTAGAGGGGACAATACTATATAATCTGGGTGTCAAAAAGTGGTTCATTATGCTCTCCCCCGATACTAACACTTTCAAGTGGCAGTTTGGTAAAACAATATCAATATCTCGATAAAAACTCGAAATTTATCTGATATCAGCTGATAAGAATAAATGATATTTTCTTACGACACTTAATATTTTTATTTTTAATACAGCATTTTTATAAATATGTACTTTAATGCGTGTTGTTAACCTTGTTAATTATTTAAATTCAGTAACGTAGTTAATAAACATGTAACAGTTCCTAGATGACAAATAGCAATCTTTTTTGAGTGGGGTATCAAATAAATGCTACTGATTAGGATTTGTTGACAAGCGTCTGTGGGGACGGAAGGGCAAGGAATAGACAAGGACCAGTTACCACGTAATCGTGCCGTTATCACTTTAGTTTAGATTGAGCTCGCTTGGGAGGTTTAGTATCGGGGGAGAGAATAATGAACCACTTTTTAAATCGGACTGTTCCCTCTACCCCTTCCTTGCTCTAAGACTGTTTTCTCAACAGATGGAGCTGACTGTCTTGTGTGTTTGGTGGAAGAACGTAGAGCTGACTCTTTCATGCCCCAAAGTAATGAGTTGGTTCATGATTCATGATTTACACTGTAATTACATACTTCTAGCACCAATAGATAGAGCATTTTTTTCCTATACATGATGTAATAATATTATAAACCAAAATTGCGAAAAAAATGGAGCTTCCTTCATTTTGAAGCAAGCATCTCAATTATTATTATTATTATATAATTGTAATTATTATGATACTAGGATGGAGTAAGAAAGACATAAATGGATATTACTTTGATTTTCAGCTGGTATTACATAGTGAAGGATCGGATACAATCTACGATGTTGTTCCTAAGCATATTTTACCTAATGAGTATGGTGGAACTGCGGGAACTATAGATGATCTTCGAGGTAAAATTTATTTTCAAAATACCTATGAACTTATAAAGTAGATTAAACTAATCTGTGATTCACAAATAAAATGTTATAAAAAATAATTTTATAATTAATATAGGAAGTTCGACTGATTCGTGGGATCTTTAACAATTGATAACCAAGTTGAATTCGACTCTGAATCAAATAGAAATTGAACATAGCAAAGATCAATCAAAAATAAAATATTATAGTGATGGATATGTCGACGTTTCGAAAAAATTAATTTCCTTCTTCAATGATCATGATCGTTCTTCTATTTAACTTTGAAACATCGGTAGTCAAAAACTTTGAATTTCGACTGATCTTCGCTCTACTCAATTTCTAAATAATAATAATAATGTATAACAACTATATAAGTCCTAAAATCTTGGTACCTCGCAAATCAGCGCCTCTTAATCCATTTAAATTAACAGTAAAGCCTTAGGCCACCTTCATATAGTGCCATCAAAGTCGCGCCACCACGGGTTCGTGTGAAAGAAGTGACTTGGTAGTGTGGGAAATGATATGGTGGCACCACCATTGTGATTGCGCCACCAGTCTTGGTAGTGCGTCCTTGTCGGCAAGAGCCCGTATAATTTCTATTGCTGATCTGGTGGCGCCACTAGTCACACCGTGTTAAAGCACTTATGATCTATTATAAAACGTTAAACTATCCCTCTGTAGATCGCACATGATATAGATTCTGCTATGATAGATTATTCAACTACTTCGTCAGTCAAGATAGTTTGATGAACTATCAGGCATTATAGTATTCTTGCAACACTCACAAGAACTATTTCTCTTAGTATCACGTGAAAACTGAATGATCTAGGAGACAAAAATTGTGACAGCTTGCTGCACATAGTAAACATCATATATTGTTATTTACTACCATCTAAATATTCTATTGGCAATATATATTTACATGCACGTATGTGTTTTGGCATAGTTTTTGTTGAGATTAAATACATACTATCAATACTCATCTCAAAAATGTGAGTTGACTGTACATCTCCACCACAGTACTATCATAGCCACTGATATGATGGTACTATCTTGATAGAACTATCACCATGTAAACGAGGCTTAAGAGTCAATATTGGGAATCAATAATAGATTCTAACGATAATAATGTTTGATTAAATTAAGAATTTGATTGCAAGTTATATTTTTTTTTAGATTCAGACGATCTCTCAAGATCTGGTCCCTCCTCTTTTCCTAATTTTTGTCTGCAGTGAAGAACCATGTACTATGCTAAGGGAAACAATATAATCCTTCTTCAATTTAACTTCAATGAAAACATTTTTATCCAATAAAACATCAAATAATAAATCAAATGATGTTTGCATTATTTTACTATTCTATATATCTGAACTGAAGATTATATAATATAATATTCTACTTCAAACGACCATTCTCGACACATAATATTTCAATTTCAATATTTTAATATTCTTTACTTTAGTATTCATCTTTTGCCTCTCGCATGTTTCTTAAATGTCTGAAGGTCTCTATTTGCCATAAGTTTATCCACTTTATTTTGAGACAACATTTTCTCATTATTTTGTACAAAATTTAACTTCATACACCTCTTTTTCAACATTCTGTCATCTGCGGCACTTAGCTATTCTTTTGTCGATTATTGACGCGTAAGATTTTTTTCTAAGAGTTAACACTCTATAGTGTTTCTTGGGGGTTGGATGATTTCTTTTGATCTAAATCCCCATCTTCACTTTACATTTACCCGGGTTTTCACCACATAAACTTGAGAAGGAAGATTATCCTTATTGTCAAGGGTAAAAGTTAACGCTTGAGCCCTACAAAAAACCTGTGTTCTACTATTCTATTATTTAATGCTGAACAATACGAAAAATGGAAAATACACCTATATTACTTTTTAACTTATTAAGAGAAAATAATTGTTGCTAAGCCTTTAATCAAGTATTTTAAACTATACTTTCATCTCCCCACGAAATAATAGAATTAAGAAAATTCGGTGGCATCTGAATTGGGATAAAAACTAAACCAAATATATATTTTCACTCAGGGTGTTTTCCTCTTTCATACAACACCCAAAATAACGCATTTCCGTTAAAAAACAGTCAGACAAGCGCAGAAATGTATAAGGGTCCTAGTTTTTAACTGGGATCCTAAAAACAGCACCAAATAACACACTCAGTGGTTAGGCAAGAAGTATGCTATGTACCGTGCTTTGGCACAGTTGTTTTATATGCTATGCATTATACAACTCCAAAAAGCGTTACCAAAAAACGACACCAAAAAGCGTTACACAAGCTTTACTAAAAAGCGTTACACAAAGTTAAGTTTAATTTACTCCTTTTGACATTCAGACGAAATTAACTCAATGATTTCAAATTTTATATTCATAAAAAGATGAAGCTTAAATAATTTTAATTTCAGAAAAGACCTATAAGCTGATGCAAGATTACCAAGGTTGGTACAAAGAGGACGAGTTGATGAGGGTAGACGAGGCTAAAAGACCTGGTAAAGCTAAATCTGCTGGAGATCTCTTCGGATTAGACGGGTCCTTCAGAAAACTCGAACTTGATTGAGCCCTTATCAATGAAAGATATTGAAATAGTCATACAATTTTTAATCCGTAGAAGATATAAATATATTAAATAATTTTTAAAATTGGCTTGCATAATATCACCAAAATTGTTAGTTTCATATAGCAATTCATATTTTGGTAGAACCAATTCTCTCTATCTTTGTGTAATTTAATTGCTGTCGGGTCTTAAGGAAAAATAATATGCTGCATTTCGTCCCCTCTTTGGGTCGTTCTCAAGTTGACTGACAAGCAGATCATACTGCATTGAATTCTTTGAATTCAAATTTAAATTGGAAAGTAAGAATTGTACATACTACCCTCAAGAGTAATTAACATCATCAAAATGCAGAGAAATTTACGAGAAAATTTCAAAAAAATTCCATTTTAATTCTAAGAATTCAGTGTAGTATGATCTTCTAGTCAGTCAGCTTGAGAATGACCCAAGTAGGGGTCGAAATATCGCTAAAGGGGGAGGCATATCATTATTCCTTAAGACCCAACAGCAATTAAATTAAACAATACAAGAACCAACTACTCTACTTACTATCTTTGTGTAAAATTATAATAGTAATTTTATTTAGTACAGAAATGCAGCTTCTATTGTTTTTACTGAAATTAATATGTGAAGAGATGATATGTTAGCGTCAAGTTACTCCCTGTCTTCGTGATTTGAACCAATCTTAATATCTGTAAATGTTTTTATTTAAAATGATTTGAATTCAGATATTTTCATGGGTAAGAGTGGTCACTGAACCAATTGACTTTTGGTCATTGTGATAAATAATATAAATATTTTAAATCATGTTGCTATAGTAGCGCCAGTTTTATTATGCCTGGAGTTTTTCATACCGCCGGCTTATCTGTGTTTTAGCAGTTTATAAGATAGGTTCAGATCACTGGCTCGAAGTTGAAACTCTCAAGAAGAAGACATCTATCCTAAGGCCCAATTCACACACGAGTGATGAGTGGCAATGGCGTGGCTCTGGCGAAGTTCGGTCGTGGTGCGTTTTATCCACACATGTGTGGCGTTTAAGTGATTTAGTTCACTGTTAAATGTTACCCAGGACAATGTCTTCTTCCTCAGATGGCGACTAGCATGATATGTTGGATATTATTAATTTTGCTACCATCCAAATTTCGAGAAGGAAGTTTTGGATGAATCCTGTGTGGTTAGAGAAATGGAAAACTGGCGGAACGTTCAACGTAATGCAGGAGCTAATCGAGTACCCAGATTGTTTTCAAAATGATTATCGGATGTCTCAAGAATGCTATTACAAGATTCTAGCATCTTTATCATACATCATTATTTATCTTAAAAACAAAAAAAAAACAACAAAAGAACACATAAAGAAGAAAGAAAATAAAGAAAGAACAGAGAAAGAAATGACTGGTTTGCAAGCGGCGCGCCACATCGATAAGCCACGAGCGGCGTCGGAGTGGCGTGGTGGAGGCGTCATTTACCACCCTCTGCCACGCCATGCCAGTGTACATTGGGCCATAAGTTAACATAGAGGTGCCACAAACCAGCGCCACGCCAGTACCTAAGAGTGGCCGATTCAATTCTCACTCATCCTCAGGTAAAATTTATTGAATATAACTACTATTACCTATATTAGACATGGGAGCGTTTATGGAGGTCGATCTCCGACATGATGAAGTAGACTCCGGGATGATGAAGTGGACTCCGACATGATGAAGTAGACTCCGGGATGATGAGGTAGACTCCGGGATGATGAAGTAGACTCCAGGATGATGAAGTAGACTCCGGGATGATGAAGTAGACTCCAGGATGATGAAGTAGACTCCGGGATGATGAAGTAGACTCCAGGATGATGAAGTAGACTCCGACATGACGAAGTAGACTCCGGGATGATGAGGTAGACTCATATCGAGCTAAATATTTTGATTAATGTAACTATTTTTCTTACGCAATAGGATTAATGATGTCCTTTTGAAGGCTGAAACCTGTTTTTTTTATTAAATTAATATAAATTTACGAGGAGAGACATTTTGTGTTATTCCTTTACTATTACTTAGTAATTGTTCTCAGTTATACTTAACCAACGCCGTTAAAATACTTTGGTATTTAGGGAAATATTTTCGATTACTTTACATTTTCAAGACATTTTGTTTAAAGGAATACCTAATTTATTAAAAGTTTAAATTTATTGAAGCAAGCATAAGCGTGCTTCTTACACTCAACAAAATATGCAACCTGTCGGTCTGTCTGTCTGTTTGTCAGTAACGTTTATGTGTCCAACGTTAACTTGAGTAAAACTTGACCGATTTAGTTAACATTTTGTATACATGTTCCTTTTACTAATGCTCAGGCTAAGTTCGTTAGACAGCGTTATCAGTCTAAGAGTTCGTTCGTAACGCTCGCGTAAACATAAGCTTCTTAAATTTCAGGACGGGAAAATATGCTATCATCACCTACTCGATGAGACGAACATGTTTTTCAAATACATTTTGGTTTAGTAAAACCAACAGCGATACTAATATGAAGTGATAAAGATCGTTAAAACTATTAAAGTGGACCTAAACGTTTAAAATAGAGAAAACAACGTTATTACCGATATCTTACGTTCTAACGTAACGATTTTAATGAAACATCGTTTAAATCGTCTAAAGCACAATTGAAAAAGGCATTAAAATTTCAATTTGATACATGCAGGAGTTTGTAATGTGTAGCGAAGTGATACATTTTATAATAGTTAAATGATAGGTAAAGCAAGAAAGACAGTGAATCAGGAGACGTATGATCGAGGTTCTACTGTAATAATATTAATTAAAAATAATAATTAAATATTATATATTACGAAATTTATCCAATATACGCTTCCACAATATATAATTAAACATGTAAGGCGCGCTGCACGTAAGTACGTGAGGCGATAATCGCCGGTTTCTGTACGATTAAGTTAAAATTATTAAGTGTAAAATTTAATAGTTGCATATTATTTTTCTACACTTTAAGACCTTTAAATTGATGTATAACATCTCATGGTGACTAAAAACGTTTTTTTAGTCACCCGCCACATTAGCCACCATCTTGAAAGTATTAAGTTTGAAAACTCCAAAAAGTGTGTAGTTTTCACAAATACCGAGATGAACCTGTGTGCCGAATTGAAATAAGCCAACGGATAGACAGACAGACAGAGCCGTTATATAAGGTTTCTTTTCGTACTTCGTCCAGAAACCTAAAAGCACTTTACAAAATATCAAAACTATTAAAGAAAAAGGACAAAATAACATTTTATCTCCGGTAATGGAGAAATCATTTTTTATTACATACACCAATAAATAACTTGATATAAAAAAAAACTTAAAGAAGACAGAATGGTAAATAAACATTTACCCACATCCAAAAATCGAACCGTGTTCATTTTTTTTATTAATTCAAAAATTTAAACTTTTAGTTTTAAATTAATGTTATTCTATCCAGGAGCTCATACAATAGAACAAGCCTTTGTGTAAACAGTAAGTTTCTTTAGGAAACAATACAAAAGAAAGGTAAATATTTGCTTAAGTTATATACGTGAGTTACTGGTAGATAAATAATTTAAGAGCAAACTCTCTTCAATCTCAAGAAGTTTGAGATACTTATAATAATCTGATTAGGTTTCGTACTGTTGGAATATAATAAAACACAGGTATAACGCATTTATAATTTGTAACTTGTACTACACAGTGGAGGATCAGATAAAATTTAGGATAATTGTTACAAAGCACATTTTATCTAATGACTAATGTGTATGGTATAATTTCCAGAGTCATAATGAGCTACGAGAAGGGCTTTGTAACAATATATCTAGGATATATTGTTACAAAGCAAATTTTATCTAATGAGTATGGTGAAATTTCCCGATTTATGAATGAGCTGCGGAGTAACAAATATTTTTTCCTATACAGTTGACCGATAAAGTGGTTGTTATCGCACTCAAAATGATACGCACAACAGCAGATTCCTGCACTTACTACTTTATCGCACTCTTTTTACTTTACCGCTCTTATTTTACTTTACCGCACTCCAGTGTTCCAACTTACGAACATAAAGAACTTAAATCTAAACAAAGATTAAATAATCCAAATTAAAATAATAATTACAATGACAACTAATGATTTTTTTTAATAACTACATGATTTAAATACTATATATCAAATATAAAAATGTTAAAATATAAAAAAAGTAAAGATAGACAATCTAAAAAAAAGAATCAAATGTGATGAGTAAGTGTTACTTAACGCTTGGTCAGGTTTGCTGAATCAGGCAAAAAAGGCAACACTGGCTATAAACAGAACAGCCGGTTTGGTTGATATTGTAAAACCTATTACATGTTGATGAACACTGTATTATTTTATATTGCTTCCGAGCTTACCGAAGGTAACGGAAGCATTGTGTTCACTTTTAAGAACAAAAAAGTGTTATGCCTCCGATTTTAAAAATTCCAAGACAGAAATCCGTTTCAGACATCAGGGAACATTTTTGGTTCCGTGTCTGTCTGTCTGTCTGTCGGTCTGTGTGTCCGCGAATCGTGAAACGTGCGACGATAACTTGAGTAAATGTGCCCGATTTTATGAAATTTGGTAGACATGTAATTTTACCAATGCTCAGGTCGAGTTCGTTGGACAACGTTATCCGTTCAAGCGTTCACGCGCAACGCTCGCATAAACGTGAACTTCAAATTTAAAATTGGAATTTTCGGTCGATAAAAAAAATCAAACCTTATCTATTTAATGAGACGAACATTTTTTTACCGGGATTTGAACCACGGGCCTCCTGTATTTCCAGTACAGATGCTCTCACCAACTAAGCTATATACAGGAGGCCCGTGGTTTAAATCCCGGTGCTGGAGTCTATTTTTCTCTGTCTCCCGTTGTTAATAATAATTATAATTTTATTTAAATTAAAATTTAAACTTTCCGTAGTATGAATACTACCAAAAACTTAAAAATTGAATAGATTAATAAGTTAAGTTGGAAGAAACATCAAACTCTGATTCTATCAACTAATTCATATTATAAATTAAAACTCATTGCTATTAAAGAAAAGACCTTTAACCTTTGGAGGAAGAGTTGATGATATTATTATGTGAGACCTGGCAATTCTATATCTGCTAATGATCAGCTAGAACTTTAGAATACTCATCAATAATTAATTAAATGTTTTCAAAAAAACATGTAACTGTTATTATGGACGTATTATTGTTTTGAATTTATGATTTTCTATTACTGTGAGCCTCTATCTATATGAAACCTCTATAGTAATAGAGATGAAATATCTATTAATAGAGATGAAATATCTATTACTATTCATGACTTTATCTATATTAAAACTAAATTTTTCTTTGAAATCAACTTATATTATACTAAGAGAAAATTAGAGGTAACAAATCATCAAGTTATAGGTGTGTTTAGGCCTCGGGTACGATACGAGCGGTGCCGCTTACGTTTACATTGAGTACAATGGAATAGTAGGGGACGGCCGGCTATGATAAGCATGAGTGTCTGATGAGCGAAAAATGTTGCCGCTTGCAACTTACTATTCACCCTAGACTCTAGACTCTAGACAATCGTCCAGAGTTTAGCTAGTTCACTGGATGACAGCATGTTATGGAATTGATGGACAATACCACCCTTCAAATTATTTATCGTTGCTGGCACCACGTAAAAGCTCTACCGCCCATCGCTAATTCTAATTATATATATTTGTACCTCTAAATAGTTTACTCTGTTACTTTAAATTTAATATTAATTCGAGCTTTATGATGATATGTAAATTTAAAATTATCTTCCAGGTTTACATTTGTATCAATATTATCAGGGTGGTGACCACTAGACATTGTACCTAAAGTAAACTTAATCCTTTGACGCTGTCAGGTCCAGGTTTTTTGGTACCAGGAATGGACCCTTGTCCTTTGATCTCAACTAGACCCTACCAAAAGGTTTCCAAGTAATGGAAAGGGTAAGCCAAACTTTTTATTTCAACTAGTGAAAAGGGCTGGAATAACATTTTGTGGTCGAATTTCATTAAGAAGCTATTCGTCTTAGTATAGTGTTACAATGATCCTATTCTCAGAGCCCAATCCTTCAGGTCTTTAAAATGAAATGTTGTGTGAAATGTTGAGTCTTGAAATGTTATTTTACTTTGTGTTCTAAAAATAAATTGAGTTGCTTCTACAGAGATTTTGTTAAACTTGCTTTATAGCGAATAAAACTTTAATATAAAAATTGCTCAGTTTATATTTTACTGTCACAAAATTAAAATAGATAACCGAAAAAAGGAAATGTCACCTAACAATTTTCTTCTGCTAAATATAACTTTAGCGACAGAATAAGTTAGCCAATTTATTATTATATATATTATTAAATTTTGGCCAGTAAATTCACTCAACTTTGCTCTTAAAACTTTATTTATCATATATCTATCATCAAGTCTATACCGAAAATGAGAACAAGGAATGCTGAAGGCTATTGTGATTTATTCATCTGAAAAAAAAACGTAGGTATTCAATGATTTCTCTTCAAAGAAAATTGGAGAGATATTAAAATAATAGAAAACTAAAAGTAAGTAAAAAATAAACAAATTAATTAAAGTTGGCTAGTATGATGAACGTGGCTAGTAAAATTAAGTTTTGAAATTTTTATTACATCGCTTATTTTTAAAGGTTGTGCCAATGTTTTATAAAATTAATAACATTGAAGCATTTGACTTGGATATTTAACTTTACATTATTATAATTTATAACTACAATTATTAGCACATTCAATATCTATACCATATTGTATATTTAGAGATTAACATATATTATAGAAAAAGAAACGCTAGTAAAACATTAATCATTAATAGGAGAAATAAAAAGAATAGTAGTAGGTAGGGAAATTGAATAATCTGGGGGCACGTCAGTACCCCGGCAAATTCGAGCACAGCCGTACCATCTTTTACTGGAACCCTCTCAAGGCATTTTGGACTCGTAATAGTTCATTACATGTCTAGTGCGGAAAGTAGCATTTGTATTTTTATTGCATGCGAGTGTGGAGTTTGAACCCAAGTGACAGCGATGGTAGTAAAACCATACGAGCAAAAACAAAATGCAGTTTTCGCACGAGTTGCATACCTACTTTATCTACGATTTTTGGATTTTAATAATAAATGTAGAAACAAATATTTAATAAACTTCCTGTATGTAAGTTTGTATTTCTCTTTTGATAAAGATGACATTAATTCATTAGTTGTATTTTTGTGCCGAATTAATTATTTCGGGAGGCGTATTATTCTCGTCATAATGACATAAATCAATAATTGTTTTTCACTCAAAACTCGATATAAACAATTACTTTAATTAAACAAATAGCAAATAGGTATTGTTAAATGTAAACAAACTCGCTAATCGTGCGTTAAGGTGAAGAATTCTTCTTTTTTAACCGCACTAGGGTGGAATATAGAGGAATTATGAAACGGGCATGCGCAATGAATACAAGTACGTAAAGAATCACTTTCTACGCATCTAAACAGAGATACA
Source organism: Gerris lacustris (assembly GCA_951217055.1). Classification (NCBI taxonomy): domain Eukaryota; kingdom Metazoa; phylum Arthropoda; class Insecta; order Hemiptera; family Gerridae; genus Gerris; species Gerris lacustris. The sequence continues at coordinate 16,318,784 of OX578277.1, read as the reverse complement.
ATGTTTATTTTTCGTATCAATCGTAGATAAAATGTTGTATTTAGGTAGAGTTTAATGTACAAATAAAGTAAAAATTACTTAGCCCCTCTCAATGCTTATAGAAATATCGGCTATGCTAAATTAATAAAAAAAAAATTTTTTAATAAAATTACTTGCGCTACTAGCACTATCTAGTAAAGATTTTCTAAACTTAAGTATTATATTACTATCATTAATAGAATTTTATATAGGAATAAGAATGATTGATCTTTATTGAGTATTGAGCTCGAAGATTGTTAACATACACTTCCTACTCATCCGCACACGTACCCCAAATAATTATTAAGTTCGATCAGAATAACCCACGCATTACATACTTTATACTTTGCCACTTTGTCTTTCCGTTTCAAACCCCTTCTTCTAGACAATGACAATTATTTCCTGTTACTATTTATTTCCTAGACAATGATATTTATTTCCTATTATGTCCGTTCCTTATCTTTTCTTATATAATATGTACAAGTTATGTTTTCAAAAAGAACAAGAGGCTGAGAAACGAAAATTACTTACAAAAAGAAATTAAATCCCAAATTACGCAGCACAAGGATGCAAAGTTGTATAGGATACTGCATATATTTTTTTAAAAATCTAAATATAAACCATAGGAAAAATATAAATTAAACAACAAGAAATTTTTTAATCTATTTGTGCTGAGTAATTGCCAGAGTTAGTCAGAAAATGTTTTTAAATTTAAACGTGTAAAGAGTTTGGAAAGAAAAGTATACAGAAATGATAGAAGTAAATGATGTATTGATTCCATGATGTTAAGGTTGGCAGAGAAACCTTCAAAAGTACTTATCTGATTTTTATGAAATTTTGATAGTTGGTCAAAAGTAGCCCGCAGATAGCCTCAGATTAATTTAATACCGTTTGTGCTCTTCAAATATTGCTAAATTGATACTTAAATTCATGTAAAAAATCAAAATAATTCGGGGTGAAAATTAAATAAATTTGACAATAATGGGTTGTAACATCATTAAAGTAAAGGAAATAGGACGTGAGGAAGCTATGTGGAGCCTGACAAATTAACAAAATTTCACCCCTTTCCCCCCATGAAAGCATAATTTATCTGCGCCCCCACCTAAAACTGCAGTAACCCAGTTACATTAAGGAATTTCCAACTAAATCATAAATTGTTTTGAGGCGGAAAAACAGTAAATGCTTTTCATGCATTGCCAAAATTATTCGAGTTGTTTGAATATTTCAAGAGCTAAATGGGCAGGTAGATGTTTAACATGACTGTTAAACATCTCAAGCCATTTTCAACATAGAGGAAATAGCAGGGTATTAAAGCAAGCCAAAAATAGAGATACTTAAAAGTATTTAGTTAGGGCAGATTTTAGAGCTTTAGCATAACACAGTTGTCAATAATGAAGAACCATAAAGGGGTGGAGAGAGAATTTGGTACTGTTAAAATCAAAGTAACTAAGTGATTAAGCATTCTTTTTAAACTAAAATTACAAGGCAGATGAATCATCAAATTCCCTTAAGGGTGAGACTTGATTAGCACCAATGATGAAATTATTTTATAAGTAAAGTGGCTTAGACTGTGTTGATCATGACCCAATAGAAACATAACCCAGAACATAACCAATAGAACATAACCCAGTTATCAATATTGAAGAACCATAAAGGGGTGGAGAGAGAATTTGGTACTGTTAAAATCAAAGTAACTAAGTGATTAAGCATTCTTTTTAAACTAAAATTACAAGGCAGATGAATCATCAAATTCCTTCAAGGGTGAGACTTGATTAGCACCAATGATGAAATTATTTTATAAGTAAAGTGGCTTAGACTGTGTTGATCATGACCCAATAGAAACATTAAATAAACAGGTCAAGTGTGTGCTAGTCAGCACACAGCGAGGGTCCGTAGGCCACACTATATAGTGTTTAACTGTAAAGTGTATAAACAGTGTTTTCTTAAAATGCTAAAAAGTTTACTTTGAACAATTCTAAGGGTCTGATATTCTCAAAACACACTCTGATAAAGTATTTTTTTTGCCACTGAACCGGACTGCAACAATATAAATACATCGAAAAGACCATAATTATAAAATAACGTATTTTGTCAATACAAAATAAAATAATATTTTTTTCGAAATTTCCAAAAAGTGGTATCTTTACTTTTGCTCGAAGAATGTTCAGGAATTTTTTCAGAGTTTTTGCACCTCACATAAGCGAGATAGAGGGGGGGGGGGGGGACACGTTTCACACCCACTTCAAACTTGCCTACGCTCGCCCTATCAAAGTTATATCCAAAGAATTATATATTTTTGTAATCAGCTCGACGTACCCTTTCATATGATACCCCTCACGGTGTCAAAAAAAATAAAAAAAAATTTAACCGTTAAGTTTTTTTACCCTGATTTTTTTGAAAAATATTTTTTTTAAGTCGCTATATTTTTAAAATATGTGGGTAGGTACAAGACACATACATGCCAAATTTCAAAGTGATCGGACGAAAGGTGTAGTCGTGAGAGCACGCCAGAGGACGGACGGACAGACACACGCAGGAAAATATAAGGGTCCTTGGTTTTGCCTACGGACCCTAAAAATTGACTGTCAATTGGTGTGGCACGTCCCTTCCTCGAATTCTATCCGCACTTTATTGATTTTATGCTTCTACAAGCCATTATTGTCTAATTTGTTTGTTTACCCCGTTATTCTAATCTGTCAAACTTGTTTTGATTTTTTACATGAATTAAAGAATCAATTTAGCAAAAGTTAAAGAGCGCAGACAGTTAAAATGAATCTGGGGCTATCTGCGGATTACTTTCGATAAACTATAAAAGTTTCATACAAATCAGATAAGTACTTATGAAGCTATAGGTATAAATAAATGTATGCTTGTGTGCATGTGGAAGAGAAATAAATGAGCGCAGAAGATTGAAACTTATATGGAACCACCAATGGGCTAATCATGATCACCGTCCAAATTTCATTAAAATCGGTTGTGTAGTTTTTATGTTTTTATGATAAGCTCGCAAAAATAGAGCGACAGTCTGTCAGTCAGACCGACTGAGAGTCACGGAACCAAAAATTTAATTAAACATTGAACATTGAATGCTTTAGAAAAAAGTTACACACATAAGTTTAGTGAATTACTGTTGTTTGGTCTTGTTTCCGAGTCTACTAAGGTGACAAAATTTTTTCCTCCAAAATCAAAATTTTCGCTCTCATTTTACGATTTAGACCACCTGAACCAAGTTAGTTTCATGTCTGTCTATGTGTGTCCACGAATCCTTGAATTTTCATCCGATTTTAATAAAGTTAAGGAATTACTCGACTTAGGCCCGAGATGGTCCCCTACGAATTTCATCACTTGCAGATCAATGGTAGCCTAATTATTTTTGAGGAAGGTAAGTGCACATAAATTGACCAGTTTATTTAATTTTTTTTTTTGCTCTTTTATATACGTAAACATCAACACCTGATTAGGTTATCACGGTTGTATGAATGTATTATTCTATTTATGATAAATAGGTAAATGTAAATATCTTCAAATGTTGAAAATCTAAGATAACTTTAGTTTTCACTAACACTCAAGGTTCATCCCATTCCTGCGAAAAAATAACCAAATTATATTGATTTTGCGGACCCAAATGCCTGAGCCACAATATGACCAGATGCCTGAGCTACAATATGAGAATCCACCTATCCTGGCTAGGGTCCTATAAAGTTAGCAATACTTAACCACATGACTTTTAGGGCCAGCTTTAGGGACCAGGCGTGGCCGTGTGGATTGAATTACTTACCACGTCTGCTCGGCCTACACTGAATCATGGGCGGAATGCTCTGATTTATATGGCTCACTAATGATCACACCCTACTCTCTTTGGTGGTACAATGTACAAAGGTATGATGTGTGGAGTGGCTAGAAATCTCAACCAAGGGGATAGTAAAATGGGTCTAAAAGATGGCCTAATTGCTAGGTTTGAGCAAGTGGCTCGTCCTTCCCGTCTAGTACTAGTACTCAATATTATTACTTTAAAATATAATGTTTTTGAAATTTATAATTCATACCTCAAAATACACATAATTGACTTATGATTCGACCGTAAAATTTTATTACAATATTAGTAGCATTTAGACCACTTAAGAAACATCTCTAACTCTTTACCACGGGGCTAGTAAAATGGGCCAAAAAGATGGCTTAATAGCTAGGTTCGAACAAGTGATTCGTACCACCTGTCTAGCACTAGTAGTAGTAGTAACCATATGACTGTGAGATAATACAAAATTGAGGATAAATATAGATAGCATCAATTCAAAATAAAACTTCACTGAAGATTCACTGACATTTCGGAATATAATATATATTCTTTAGATATATTAATTGAAATAATTGACTAAGAATCTTTAATTAAACCTTGTATAAGTTAAGAACTTATTTAAATATAAAAAGAATGCTTCATAATTTTTATATTTTTCTAGACAGCATAGTTAATGATGCAAGCGAGGTCGAATCAGGAATATAATATAGAAAACAATGTCATATTAACATATAATAACTATTTACGAGTGTAAACATTAAATTAAATCCACGTTAAATTATATAAGTTAAACTCAACAGATGTACCATTAGAGGTTAGACGGGTCAATAATTTAATAACACATTTATCGATGTAAGATATTATACAACCCTCAAAAAATCTAATGCTTGAGGTAAAAAGACGGGTTTGCCTAAGTGAATCGCAAAAATAGTAGGTTTCGCCTTAGTAATAGTGGTTTGGATTCTAATTTATTAAGATATAAGCGTTTTTGGAGCCACTTTCTAAAGGTTTGACTCTACTTTATCAAGAGACATGCTTCATTAGAGCCCTCTCCAGAGGTTCGACTCTACTTTATCAAGAGACATGCTTCATTAGAGCACTCTCCAGAGGTTTGACTCTACTTTATCAAGAGATATGCTTCTTTAGAGCACTCTCCAGAGGTTTGACTCTACTTTATCAAAAGATATGCTTCTTTAGAGCACTCTTCAAAGGTTTGACTCTACTTTATCAAGAGACATGCTTCATTAAAGCCCTCTCCAGAGGTTTGACTCTACTTTATCAAGAGACATGCTTCATTAGAGCCCTCTCCAGAGGTTTGACTCTACTTTATCAAGAGATATGCTTCTTTAGAGCACTCTTCAAAGGTTTGACTCTACTTTATCAAGAGACATGCTTCATTAGAGCCCTCTCCAGAGGTTTGACTATACTTTATCAAGAGATATGCTTCTTTAGAGCCACTTTCCAAAGCTTTGACTCTATTTTATCAAGAAATATGCCTTTTAGAGCCAATTTCCAAAGGTTTGACTCTATTTTATCAAGAGGTAAGCTTCTTTGAACCATGCTCAATTGCATATTTGATCTTAGCTTATAAGCTTCTCTCCTTGCGTTTACATCTCAAAGTATTGGCTTTGATCTCTCATAAGAATTACCTCTTTGAGCCACAACGAACATAATTTTATATTTTGCTTTTATTTACCATAAGATTATTTTAATTGCTAATAATGAAGTCTTAATGTTGATCACAAAGCTAACGAGTTTTAACGCTTATAACCATGATTCATCCATTAATTAATGGAGAAACATACTCGTGGCTCATTTGTTCAAGGATATGTAAAACAAATCTATGATAATTTATATTATTGTTTCTATTGTTTGATTGTCATATTTATAGTTATAATTATTCTAATTTTAATATAATTATAATAGGAGTAGAGGAATAAATACTTATTTCAGTCTCAGTAAACTTAAGGTTTGATTCAGAACTCAAGTTATTCTACTCAATACTTCTGAAAGAAGATTTAAACGAAATTTCTAAGTGGATAAATTATACGTAAGTAAATTTAATTTTCAAAATTCCAAATTTGCTTCGACTTACTTTGATTAATGAAGACTTATTATGTCATTAAAAGCTAATTTTTTGTTATTTATTTTAAATATAGTTTATTTAAAGCTAATTATTATTTCAATCAGTTTTGTAAGTATTTTATTTATTCGTAAAAATAACAGGAGAAGAAATACAAACTATGTTATAACAAATATGAAACCATCTTAAAAGTTTTAAAATAAAAGTTTATAGCATATTAATAATCCAATAAATATAACTTCTATTACGGGTATTTATGTGTTTGGTCGTTAGACAAAATGTCACATTAAGGAACGAAATTGATTAGAGAAAATACAAAATTGAAAAAATACTGTGCCATTAGTGTGGCACATATTTACCTAGCGTCCTGCGTCCTATTTCGTGCTATTTAATGATGCCATGCTGTTACAACCAATTATTATCAAAGTTATTTCATTTTATCCCCGTTTTTAAATCTGACAAAATTGTTTTGATATTTTGTATGAATTATAGCATCAATTAAGCAAAATTTAAAGATGCGCAGAATATTAAAATTAATTTCGGTCTATCTACGAGCTAAGCGATATACCATTAGAATTTCATAAAAATCAGACAAGTACTTTTAAAGATAAGGAGCAAATAAATGAATGATTGTGCGCATTTGGAAGAGAAATATAAGAGATCAAAAGGTTACAACTTATATTGGACCGAAATGGGCTAGTTATAATCTACCAATCAAATTAAAGTAAAAACGGACGAGTTGTTTTTTCGGTAAGATTATGTGATAGAATGACCGACACCGACGGACAGACACGGGACCAAAAATTTTCCCTGATGTATGAAACAGATTTCTGTCATGGAATTTTTGAAATTGGAGATATAAAAAAATGATCGTTCTTTTCATAGCTTCCTTTACCTTTGGTAAGCTCGGAAGTTCGTTCTTTTCATAGCTTCCTTTACCTTTGGTAAGCTCGGAAGTTCGTTCTTTTCATAGCTTCCTTTACCTTTGGTAAGCTCGGAAGTTCGTTCTTTTCATAGCTTCCTTTACCTTTGGTAAGCTCGGAAGTTCGTTCTTTTCATAGCTTCCTTTACCTTTGGTAAGCTCGGAAGTTCGTTCTTTTCATAGCTTCCTTTACCTTTGGTAAGCGCCGAAGCAATATATGTGTATTTAATTAGCTAAATTCTATCAACTAAGATAATTTCATATTATTTAGGAACGCAGCAGCGTTCCGCCCCGCCAAGTCAAAAAGTCAAAATTTCACAAAAGCTGCCAGTGTATATATACTGTAGGTGACAAACTAGGGTTTTTGAGGGTCTGCAGCGTGGATTCGTACAAGCTACCTATATAATTTTTCAATATCTTTATAGGCCGTGTCCTGTAGTTGAAAATAAAAAAAAAAAAAGTCGAAATCGGTCAAGTAGAAGAAGAGAAAAATAGGTTTTAAAATGGTAGTTTTGATGACTTCTTATTCTTATTCTTCCTTCATTTTACGTTCACGCACCTACAGCCTAAACTACTGAACCGATTTTAATAAATGAGGGCTTTTTGGATAATGTCTAGAGCCCTAGTGCATTCCCTCCCCCTAAATCCCCCCCCCCCCACCTACAACCAATCAACTTATCCATTCCTACGCTGAATGTGGAGGGAGAAACCAAGCTAGGAAACAGTCTAAAAAGGGAAGAAACCAAGTAAGCGTCATGCGAAGTAGTGAGCCTATATTATATTATTACATATTAAAAATAATATAATATATATATCATTACATATATATTAAATTTTAAGTTAGCAACCATTAAAGTAACCTCACTAACTCTCTCATAATTACATATATATATATATATATATATATATATATATATATATATATATATATATATATATATATATATATATAATAATCATAACAATAAATATAAAAATATATATAATAATAATATATATTATTGTAATCATACCGTTAGTTACTTTTAACATAAATACTTTATAATTAAGGTAGGTATAATTAAGACAATATTAAGGGGTCACTTCGTTACTTATATAAGGTCAGGATCCAGCTGGATATGCGCAAATGATAGCAATGTTAGTGTATCTAGGTGGCCAAATGCTGCTAAAAATCTTTATATGCTCCTACTATTAGAATGTTAAGTTCTTTCAATGTCATAGGTCTCGTAGTTCTCCAATCTCCATAGACCTTGTCCAGCTCCTTCACTTTTATTTGACTCTAATGTGTGGGAATAAACAGTTTAGAGAATCCTTCCTTAGGGACCGTACAAAAGTCATGAAATCTGACCAAAAACCACTTACGTGGTAAAAAAAAACACCCCACCAAGTCTGTGGTCCAAAAAAGTTGTGAAATCAACTTTCTGTCCCGCCAAGTGATGTTGGCACTTGCTCCTGACCCAACACTGTCAACTTAGATATTTATCAGCTTATTCTCCTTGGCGGTGTGAGGAAAGCCTTTTAACAGAGTGGTTGATGGCTCTTCTCGATGCCACAATGATCATTGCTGTAAATCTTTCCCATTATCAAACAGCAAATAAAATAGAAATAAGTAATATTCTGATTAAGCTTTCAAGGAATGACCCCATGCAACTACTACTTAACTTTGAGTAGTACTGCAGGCACACCGCCAAGGAGAATAAGCTGATAAATATCTAAGTTGACAGTGTTGGGTCAGGAGCAAGTGCCAACATCACTTGGCGGGACAGAAAGTTGATTTCACAACTTTTTTGGACCACAGACTTGGCGGGGTGTTTTTTTACCACGTAAGTGGTTTTTGGTCAGATTCTGCTTATTATAATTTTAATATATTTACTTACAAAATATAATATTTGATATGCAGAACCTGATAGATCACGGCTTAGCATAATGATCACGGCAGCAGAAGAATTCAAAAAGAATCCGGAGCTTATGGAGGAGCATCTAGAGAATATCAGGGAATGGTTATCAAAACAGCCTCATCTCCCACAAAATATGTCAGGTACTATTTCTGTTACCAATTAATACCAGGAAACAAAATAAAATTCTTAAGCTGTATATATATATATATATATATATATATATATATATATATATATATATATATATATATATATATATATATATAAAATATATTCACATGTTAATATTGTATTGATTCAGTGAAACATAAGTAATAGGATTTTGCACAATCTACATGTATTAACTCCACGTGTTAGGACTTAAACTTTTATTCGTGTGTTATACACCGCGTGTATATAGTACCCATGGTGTAAATTTTAACAAAAATAATTGTTTCTCTTAGTAATTAATTTGATATTATATTCTCAGCAGAAGTTGGTAAATAACATGCGTGTTGGATGAATCACTATGATACCATCATGGTATGTATATATATATATATATATATATATATATATATATATATATATATATATATATATATATATATATATATATATATATATATATATATATATATATATTACTGGGTGATTGAGGAATTAAATACAGGTTTACATAATGATGAATATTGCATGTTAATTATTATTATTGTATGTATTATTCAAAATGACTTAAATAATTATGTTCCCATTATTTTTAACGTTCTCATATAAAGAGTATAAATTATTTAGATGGCGCAAAAATTCGATTTTGAGATTTTGATGGGTTTACACGTTTGGAGGTCCCCTGAGTCCAAAAAAGTTGTTTTTAAAAAAAGTCTGTCTCTCGCCTGTCATCTGTGCAGACGCCTGGAGCCTAAACTATGTGGCCGATTTTGACGAAATTTGGCATACATGTTCAGAGAAATCATACCCCGAGGTGAAATCGAAAATTGAATGTAAATGCGGACAGAGAGAGGCCGGGTTCGATTATTCCGGTGAGGAGGTTACTTTTTAATGGTGATACTTATGAAGAATATTTTAATGTTACTGCGAAAACTAAAAATGGAATACACTGGGAAAAGTATAACTTAAGCAAACAACAAAGAACTTGTAGATATATGAGAAAGTGTGTCTGAGTTGTCTCGGACCGATTTTATTTCAAATTCAGGGTAAAATTGCTTATGTAATTTATCTTTTACTATTTTCGTAAAAATAATTTAGGTGGTACCACCGATAAAAAGTTCACTTTAAAAAAAACAACATAAACAAGCCAATTAGAAACAATATTTTTTCTAGAGAATGGTTTTATTCCATAATTAATTTCAAATTTTATGTTTCATACCTCAAGGAAAGGAAAAATTATCTCTTTCACAAAATAAACCTCAAAAATATCCAATTTAAAATTGTAGGTTATCGGCTTACATAGTCATCTAATTGATAATAATCACAGATTATCAATTTTGGTGCCTTCGTATCCGCACACCTTGGGTTGAGTTAGCTGCGGGTAAGCTTTTGCATTTATTTTTAGTGGCCTAAAACTGCATATGATTTAGAACCGTTATATATATATATAAAAAAAATAAATACCAATTATATTTTCATTTGTTGCTCCATAGAAAGTAAAATAAAATATCCTTGCTGATAATAACATAAGCTAATATGTGACTGTTTTTATTATTTAAATCTTGATTACGATTAGTAACGCAGAGGTCACGTAAAATAAAATATTTTTGAATTGATAGAAAAAGTCTTTAAGTCGCTTATGATAGCCTCAAATTAATATATTCCGATATTACCGATATTTGTGGATTTGGCACAATTAAGTTAATCTCCTTTCTTCGTCATCATGTTCTTCTGATATCACTTTTAAGTCTAAGGTACTTAAACTTCAGTGATAGTATGTCAGGCTACACAGCTTATCAATGTAAAATTGTTATTAAATATACAGTAGGGCCCCGTTAATCCAGATAAATTCAGCAAGAGGATCGTCTGGATTAGTGAGATTTCCGGATTAGCGAGGTTTCTAAACAATTAACTTAACAAAAACTATAAAAATTGTATGTATTGGTACTGTACTTGTATTAACATTATGTATGCTTAAACATAATGTACAGCACGAACGTAAAATGTAATTACATGTGTACGTGAATAAACATACATATTTTACACACTTACATTTCTATCAGTTTCCAACAGTTAGCAACACTTAACAAATCTTTTAAATTTACATTTTTCAAGTTGTCATTGAGCATAGGATCAGCGAAAATGATCGTAAGAAAAGTGATTTGCGATATAATTTTTATGGTTACGGGTTTGCATTCTCCTTTAAAGAATCGTCTGGATTACCGAGGGTTCCGGATTACCACGTGTCCGGATTAACGGGGTCCTACTGTTTATATATTTTACATTTATATTGTTACAATTTTTTGTCAAACTATTTTAGGTGAATGTATGTTTAATCTTTGATGAAACAGAGTTTAACTAATAGTTCTTGGCAACGAAACTTCCATCATAACTTTTTCAACTCAGAGTCAACTATTATTATGTTTGAATTATTCAATCAAATATATATTTAATAATTTCAAGATAAAAAGAACTTTTTATATACTACGTTTTTAAATTTTCTGTTGAATCGTATGTAATGTTGATAATATAATTGTTATTGTTATATAATATATAATGTTAGTGGAAAAAAAATAGTTCCGAATTTATTTACTTCACATAAATGACAACCATCCAGAGAGCTGATCTTAAACCTATAAAAGGATAAATCTTTGTACAAAGGATCTCCCCAACCCCAAATCTAAGCGTGCCATCGATATATTTGAAATAATATAATCGATAAATAATATAATCGATATTTCCTGTTTTGCTGTCATTCAATGTTTATCTATCACAAATTTGAGACCCGTCAAAATGAAGATTACGAAAATATTTGATATGGCAAAACAAATAAAATAACTTTCGGATTTTTTCCGAACTAACTTTCAGCACAGCAAAATTTGCTGAAAACTAATTAAATTCTGCTGAAAGATGGCTAAAAGTATTAAAATAATGCAATGTCATCGTGTTCTGAGCTATGCTAAAAGTTTCAAATGTCTAGCTATTCGGGAAGTTAGTTAGAAATCGATTGCCAGATTTGTACCGGACAAACAAACAAACAAACAAACAAGAATGCAAGCTAATAAAAACGTAGTAAAAAATGGTATGACATCTTAGTACTTGGTAAGAAGCTGGAGTAATGGTTAGCATATTGACGACTTCTACTTTAAAAATATGCCTACTAATGACTCAAATAAGAGTCTTTTAAAGAATGCATTAATTAATAATTGATTCAGGCATTATTGGAGTCACATATACTTTTATTGTTGTTGTTGTTTAAATATTGATATCATAACAAACCACTTGTTATTAATTTCAGATGAGCTTATCATACTGATAATGCACAGCTGTAATTATCACATGGAGCAATGCAAAGAGACTATAGACCAGTATTTTACTTTGCGTACTCATCTACCTGAATTTTTCTCCAACCGAAATTTCTATAATGAAGACATACAGCAGGTTATGAAAACATTGTAAGATTTTTTAACTTGAATAGTTGTACTAATATATACTGAATATTATAATCAATGATTTAAAAAGGAGGACGTAAAAAGAACATTTAATACTTTAAATGAAAATTCTGGCAAAATATTAAATTTAATTTAAAGTTAAGGCAGGTATTTTTACTCGTACATGGGGACACTTTTGTTATATATATATATATATATATATATATATATATATATATATATATATATATATATATATATATATATATATAAAGTTATATACAATAACTGGGCTGTAGGAAATGCTTATTTAGAAGGTAACATTACAATATCTATGTTGCAAAATTTACGTTTCAGAAAAAACCTATTGTCAAATAAACATGTCAAGTGTGTGCTGGTCAGCAAACAGCGAGGGTCCGTAGGCAACCCTGTATAGTTTAAGTAGTACCCTATTGATGGTGTTGTCTAAAATGCTAAAAAGCTTACTTTGAACTATCCTATGGGTCTGATATTCTCAAAACACATAAACAAACTTCCGATAAAATATTTTTTTGCCACTGAACCGGACTACAACCATATAAATACATCGAAAAGACCATAATTATAAAAAAACTTATTTTGTCAATAAAAAATGAAATAATATTTTTTTCTAAATTTCCAAAAAGTGGTATCTTTACTTTTGGTCGAAGAATGTTCAGGAATTTTTTCAGATTTTTTGCACTTCACATAAGCGAGATAGAAGGGGGGGGGGGACACGTTTCACACCCGCTTCAAACTCGCCTACACTCGCCCTATCAAAGTTATAACCAAAGAATTATATATTTTTGTAATCAGCTCGACGTACCCTTTCATATGATACCCCTCACGGTGTCGAAAAAAAAATGTAAAATTTTTAACCCTTAAGTTTTTTTACCCTAATTTTTTTGAAAAATATTTTTTTTAAGTCAAAATATGTGGGCAGGTACAAGACACATACATGCCAAATTTCAAAGTGATCGGACGAAAGGTGTAGCCGTGAGAGCACGCGAGAGGACGGACGGACAGACACAAGCAGGAAAATATAAGGGTCCTTGGTTTTGCCTACGGACCCTAAAAATATAAAATAATGAATACCAACAATCTATGTATGAATAGCGGGTTCAAATATCCATACGTTTTTGAAGTGGGAAGCATCATAAAATTCCAGCTACTGTGGTGACTGTTTCTCTACAAGACTAGATTTCAACGTTTCACTACCAATGCTAAAATAAGTATCACCAGGGGAGTTAATAGATTGAAATTTAAAATAACATCCATCCAAGCAAAACGTCGGGATATACAACCATAGTGATAGAGACCTAGAACGTATGTTCCCCAAGAACTTAGAACAAAGAACTTTATGATTACTTCAATAAAATCAAAAAGCTAACTCCGATTGTTACTTCATATTCCAGTACTCTAAAGTTTAATATCAAATTCATTCGAAATACTTTTTAACTATTTTTTGACATAAAACTTTATAATATTGTGAATACAAAATTTGAATTGCTTTCAGTATCAAATTGATAAAATAATTTTGTTTGAACTAATCTGTTCATGTACTTAGTTTATAACGGCAATTATTATTAATTTTTTTTCAGCAATGTATTGCCTCTTAAAGGGAGAACTAACGAAGGATACAAAGTAGTAATGATTAGTTTCCAAATAACAGATCCTCTTTACTTCAACTTCTGTGATTCCGTCAAGCTAATTCATATGATAGCTGACGCAATTCTTTTAGAAGAAGGAACTATGCCAGGATTAATATTACTTATTGACTTTAGTACAATGAAGATGGGACACATTACTAGGTTAGCAGTACCTGCGGTAAAGAAATGTATAACATACTTGCAGGTAATGTTCAAAAATAAATAATAAATATATATTGATTATTCATAAAAGCCAAGGTAAGCCGAATTCCAAAAAGTACTACCATTCTACTACAATAACCAATAATGTATGTTCACTATTAAAATGAGCTGTTGCATAAAAAAAAGATCAAAGTGAATTTTATAAATAATAAGGATTGCGAGGATCACTCAAATAATAAGGATAGTATGGTCCAGTCAAATAATAAGGATAGCAAGGACAGGTCAAATAATAAGGATAGCAAGGACAGGTCAAATAATAAGGATTGCAAGGATCAGTCAAATAATGAGGATAACAAGGGTCAGACAAATAATAAGATAGGAAGGATCAGTAAAATAATAAGGATAGCAAGGATCAGACAAATAATAAGATAGGAAGGATCAGTCACATAATAAGGATAGCAATGTTCAGTCAAAATAATAAGGATTGCAAGGATCAGCCAAATAATGAGGATAACAAGGATCAGACAAATAATAAGATAGGAAGGATCAGTAAAATAATAAGATAGCAAGGATCAGTCACATAATAAGGATAGCAAGGATCAGCCTAATAAGAAGGATAACAAGGATCAGACAAATAATAAGGATATCAAGAATCAGTCAAAATAATAAGGATTGCAAGGATCAGTCAAATAATAAGGATATCATAAGAATCAGTCAAAATAATATGGATTGCAAGGATAAGGCAAACAATAAGGATATCAAGGATCAGTCAAATAATAAGGATTGCAAGGGTCAAAATAGTGGATTTACCGACGTTTCCAAAGAATAAATTAACTTCTTCAAGGTATACACAAGAATCAATCTTGTTTTGTCTTTGTAGAAAGAAATAAATTATTCTAAAATATCGCTAAGTTCACTATTTTCATTTTGACTTTTAAAGTCCTCACTGTTAACTAACTTACTTAATTTAATTCGACATACTATCTGTATTGTGAATATATTTCACAAAATAAGTAATATATTTATATAGTAATTTAGTTTCCTCACAAAATTATTACTATTTTTCAGGATGGATTCCCAGTGCGATTAAAAGGCACCCATTATATCAACACCAGTCTATATATTGATAAATTACTTGTGCTGATAAAACCATTTATGAAGAGGGAATTATTGGATATTGTAAGCAAATATTATATAAATAGAATATAATGTTAACTAAATTATTTAAGCGTGCTGGGCCCATAACCTATTAAGACTTTATATTCAAGAACAAGTGATTTAATGAATGCTTTAAATACATAAGGATGCATTATTTCTTCCTTATATACTAAAATTTGGCAGGTCACTTGTACAACTTGACTTCACCTGTCTACCTTATAATTTTTGTTTTATCAACAAACCTTTTCTTATAAAAAAGAAGCCTACAATTAACAACATCCAATATATTTCATTTTATTAAGAGGTTAATTTATTAATTTATTTATTTTATGAATAGCTTTATCTACATCCAGAAGGATCGGACTCAGTATACGAATATGTTCCCAAAGAAATGTTTCCTGTAGAATACGGAGGATCAGGAGGAACAATCAAAGAACTTAGAGGTATAATATCATATTTTATATTTTGGTACACACTTTAAGTATTAACATAACTTATTTGTGAACAACGTAAGATTACAGACGATTGAATAAAATGCGGTTCATTAGACCATTTTTATTCCTCCTCAATAGTTTTTATTGTTGATAAAAATTGGAGGTAGCATGGATTAGTCAAAAATAAAAATAGGATTTACCAATGTTTCAGATTTTTTTTCTTTCTTCGAGTTATAAATTTGCTCAATCTTTATTTAATTAAATTGACAGTCTTTATTTTAATAGTCTTTTAAATTTTAAAAGTCTTTATTTCAATTCTTAATTTTATGTCTTTTAATTAAATTGACAGTGGTCTTAATAATTGACTTGTTAAGCCTTGTCCAGACTGCCGAATAGAACAGAGATATCAAGTCGAGCATTGGTCTCTGCGCATGCCTAGTCTAAAGTGCGCCTGCGCATCTCAGACTGGGCATGAGCAGAGACCAATGCTCGGCGAGTTTCTACTGTTCAGTTCGGCAGTCTGGACGAGGCTTTATTAATAATGTAATACCTAACTAATTATTTTATTATTGTAGAGAAAACCTATGGGATAGTAAAGGATTTCCAAGATTGGTACAAAGAAGACGAGAAGATGAGAGTGGATGAAAGCAAGAGAGCTGGCAAAGCAAAATCTGCTGGAATTCTTTTTGGAGCAGTAGGATCATTTAGAAGACTTAGTCTTGATACGTTTGATTAAATACCATGTTTGAAATTGTTCATAGTAATTGATTTATGCAAGAGTAGGTTCTCTAAATATTGTATAGTTTATAGTTAACGCACAAAACTAGTTTGGTTATAACGTATCAATAAAATACCATGTATACTAATTAATACTGTATATGTAAAAAATGTAAAAATGATGTAGTTAAATTATTTGTATTAGTCTATTGTTATTATTTTAAAGAAAGAAAGGAGTTGTTATCTATAAAAAAAAATTGTATTACAATAAAGATGGTAAAGAGACTAAAATAAACGATCAAAAATTTGACCACTTAAGTAGGTAAATCCACAGTTATGGAGTCTTTTCTCTGCTCCTTCTATTGTGTACGGCGATTATTAACTCAGCAACTGAATGGTTTTCTGAGTGGTAACTCCTTAAAGTCTACCAAAATATTAGTCGAAACGAATTTGACCATCCTTTAGTTTACCCTATTATACATGATTTGTGTTTTCTCTCCTTTTCAAGTTGATTTTAGTACTTAGAATAGTAGAAGTAGTAAAATACAATAAGTGCCTCCACAATAAACAATTAATGGTTCGAAATCCATTCAAAGTAGTCTGCCAATTAGTGTGGCACATAGTTTCCCGTTTGGTACACACTATTGAATGATTTTATTTTGGTTTTTGCAACCTACTATTCTTCTTTGTCCGAGAATTAGCCATATCCAGATACAAATCCTTCCACGATTCCCTTTCTGACCATTCTAATCCACTAGTCCACAGTCTATTTTCCCGGTCCAATCCTGACAATCCTACTGCTAGATAAAACCTGAAAGACATTGGCCGCGAGACCTCTTAGACTAGGCATCGCGTGGCTCTATCATTGAAGCGAGCGTATTGCAATGAAATACTGAATATTGAAATTTATTAATCATGATGAATGTCATAGTTGAAGATAAGTGGAAGAGGGTAGTGTGGCGAAGAGTGGGGGTACTCGGTACAAAGCTTTACTTCCTAAACAAACATATACACTATACGACTATAACAATCTTCACTACCCGCGGTAGCTTTTAAACAATTATTATAAATGTATCTCGTCACTACGCAAAGAATTTTGCTTGTATCAAGTTGAAATTTTGCATACCTGTTTCAATTGTGCATTAGATGGTGTATATGAAGTTTTATTAAAATCGTTACGTTAGAACGTAAGATATCGGTAAAAAGGTTGTTTTCTCAATTATAAACGTTTAGGTCCGCTTTAATAGTTTTAGCGATCTTTATTAAGTCATAGCGGTGTCGCTGTTGGTTTTAGTAAAAAATGTTATTTGAAAAAAATGTTCGTCTCATCGAATAGATGATGATAAAATCTTTTCCCGTCCTGAAATTCCAATTTAATTTTTGTACCTCTCGTTTACGCCAGCGTTGCGCGCGAACTCTTAGACGGATCACGCTGTCCAACGAACTTAGCCTGAGTATTAGTAAGAGGATCATGTATACCAAATTTCAACTAAATCGGTCAACTTTTACTCAAGTTATCGTCACACGCGTGAACGTTACTGACAGACAGACAGACAGACAGACACGGAGCATATTTCGTTGAATGTAGGAAGCTCGCTACGCTCGCTTCAATAACTGAAATATATTTTATTTATTTAGTATATTTTAATTTTAATTCCTTTATATCAATAAATTCTGTTTCATTTTGTAAGTGCTATCACTGGATGGTTTCTTACATCATGTCACTTCAAGTCACACGTTCTTAGATCATTTTGCTCATAACAATTATTATGTATTGTAGTTGCAGTATACAAATAAAAAGTTAAAATAAAGGTCTAACCCCTTAGGTCCTTAGGGTAAGGGGGGGGGGATAATATTTAAAAAAAAATGGTCTGATAATTTATTATATTGTCTCAGTGAATATTTGCTTTGTAACAAGTACTTTAATTGGGTTATGCCCTCAGTTGGTAGTTGAGGAGTGGGTTGTAGTGAAAAAAAGTAATTAAAAAAACAAAAATTACAAACAAAATAAATAACTATTGGAATTTAGGCGCCAGGTTCTTTTATATATGGGAAAAGAACCAACCCATTACATAATAGTACATTACGCGTCGAGTGCGGAAAGTAGCATTTTGCATGCGAGTGTGGAGTTTGCACCCGAGCGATAGCGAGGGTGGTAAAACCACACGAGCAATGCAAAATGCCGTTTTCGCACGAGTTGCGTACCGTACTTTATCTACGATTGTTAGATTTAAATAATAAAAACAGAAAAAAATAAACTTGCTGTATGTAAGTTCGTATCTCTCTCTTGATAAAGATGGCATTAATTCATTAGTTGTATTTTTTGCCGAATTAATAATTTCTGGAGGATTATTATTCTCCACATTTTCGTCAAAGTCACTTTATTCACTCATTGTTTTTCACTAAAAACTCGATATAAACAGTTACTTTAATAAAAGAACACCAAATTAGTTTTGTTAAATGTAAACAAACTCACTAATCGTGCGTAAAGCTGAAGAATTCCTCTTCTTTACCGCACTAGTGTGGTAAAGAAGAGGAATTCTTCAAACAATGAGACGCGCATGTGCAATGAATACAAGTACGTAAATAATCACTTTCTACGCATCTAAACAAAGATATAAAGTTTATATTTCGTATCAATCGTAGATAAAAATAATTGTATTGGCTGAATGAGCTGTATCTTATATTAAAATAAATTTGTCGAAGAGTTAGATGGTTGAGGATCTGATTAACGCTAAGACCACTTCGGCCCCAGACTAACCACCCTAAAATTAAATATAAAAAAAAGAGAACATTACCATCTAGAAGACAACTTAATATTACAAAAACTAAGTACAAAAGAAAGAAATGGTGTCTCCATGTGCGGCCCAAAGAAAGAAAGCTTACCTTCGCATGAAGAAGGTTCTGAAGTGGTTCTAAATTTAAAAAAAAAAGAACCAGTTGAGGAGAAGTTCACTTATAGTGAGACACACTGAACTTACTATACTGAACTTACTGACAAACATTTCAGAACATTTTCTTTTAGTTTAGAGGTTCGGCCTCACAGCCAAAGCCGCCGGCCACCACGCCGTTCCAAAAGCCTCTACATGGGAAAAAAACCAGTATGGCGTACCTCAGCAAAACCACACAAAACAAAAAAAACTGGATTGATCATGTTATTATAGGTTTCAGAAGTAAAACCAAACCGAAAATTTAAAACTGAAATAATAAAAAAATAAAAAGTAAGTAGAATTTCTCCAGATCTCCGAAATTAAAATTATAATACAGGGTGGAGCACGGCAGACGTATAAATTTGAAAATGTAATAAAACACCGAATGTTACAAAATAATTTTTTTTAAATTTTTTTCCTGATTTAATAACATGGGAAATTTAAATTTACCTAGATTTAAACAAAGTATCGGATAAGTGGTTCTCCTCACACTCCAAACACTGATTAAGCCTTTTTTTTTTTTTGAAGTTTTTGTGCACTCTTTCAAGCATTTCCACAGGAATTTCGGCAGTTTTGGCTCGAATGTTGTTCTTGAGGGCTTCTAGGTTTCTGGGACGATCGCTGTACACTAAGAATTTAAGGTATTCCCATAGAAAAAAATCAGGCGATCTTGCTGGCCAGTTTAAATCGCCTCTTAAAGAGATGAGACGCCCGGGAAATCTGTCTTGCAAAACGTTTACGCAAACCCTTGCTGTGTGGGCTGTGGCCCCGTGTCCTGATGAAACGTGGAACATAAACTTCCCGTCCCCCTCTTTCAAACGACTCTACTCTCAACCGTCTAGGACTAATAGGAAGGGAGCAATCCCCTCTTAAAATTCATACGTCTGCCGCGCTCCACCCTGTATAAAAAAAAATATGGCCCACCTGATAAATTTTCTACTAAATTTAAATAAATAATTTAACAGAAAATTTACCCCTATTACAAACTGTTACAGCTTTAGTGTGGATACTATATTATACTCCTCACCTACTGGATATCAAGATGGGGATGTTTAATCTAATGTTTTGAGTGGGAGGTATTTAAATTTAAAAAAAAAAAAAATCAAAGCGGACACCCTTCTTGACACTGAGCTATATGCATAGATACGACTTTCTATATCTCAATGACAAAGATACAGGAGCCATTAAAGTTTCTTTTCACAAGGAATACATAAGAAGACAGACTCCACACCTGAATTTTAAAAGTGCAGACGGTTTTAATGTCTTTCTCGAAGCTAGGGCATGTGTTAGCAATGCCCTTATCTACATTTAGACAACGAGATGCTTTCAGACTTTTTCTTCTAAAGTGAACGCGTTTACGACTTTACATCTAAATACATCTCAGAACTGCTGAAAGAATTCTGCATCTTAGGATAAATATAAAAGTCCGAGTTTTATAGATAAAGATTTAGCTTCTAGAACATTTAAAACTTTTGTTCAATAAATAAAACATTAAAAACTATTATAATAATTCATATAAAAATGCCATTTTTCAAAACTGGTCTTATTTTAAACTTTCTTTTTTTTGGTTTCTGTATTCTTCACCTTAGTTGTATCTATGTGCAAAATTTGGGGAAGATTGAATGACGGCAAGTGGTTCAAAATTGGGGTAATAGGTGTGCGATGAAACTTAAAAAGCAGATAAATTTGACGCCATTTTTTTTTTTTTTTTGGTTTCTGTATTCTTCACCTTAGATTTATTTATGTGCAAAATATGGGGAAGATTGAATCACGGTAAGTGGTTCAAAATTGGGGTAATAGGTGTGCGATGAAACTTAAAAAGCAAATAAATTTGAAGCCATTTTTTTTTTATTTTATTTTTTTTGGTTTCTGTATTCTTCACCTTAGTTTTATTTATGTGCAAAATTTGGGGAAGATTGAATCACGGTAAGTGGTTCGAAATTGGGGTAATAGATGTGCGGTGAAACTTAAAAAGCAAATAAATTTGACGCCATTTTGTTTTTGTTTTTATTTTTTTTGGTTTCTGTATTCTTTACCTTAGTTGTTTCTATGTGCAAAATTTAGGGAAGATTGAATCACGGGAAGTGGTTCAAAATTGGGGAAACGGAAATGTGCGATGAAACTTACAAAGCAAAGTAATATAAGACCAGTAAAAATATTCTCTATTGTGTTTCTTTTTATTTTGACATACATATAACAATTCAACAAACTAATTTTTATTCACTACCCATTGTTTCAAGGCAAGTTTGATTATTTTTATGGCGTTTCCATTCACAATAATTTAGAGTTATTATTTCACTTTTTTTCTTTTCGCAAGTTATACAGAAAAATATGAAGGAAATTTCTACTTATCTTGTGTGCGAGTGACAAATCGAGACTATTAACGAAGAAGTTCAGCTAATTAAAGACACGATCAACACTAGAAAAACAAAATATAATTTTTAGCCAGCCCTTATATTCTACATACTCAAGATAAAGCGATTTAAACAACAACCTTACACAGCTGTAACAGATTATAATTGCCTTTTTTATTTAATAATAATCTTATTAATAATTATAATTTTTTTCTGATCATACCCTGTCTTCAACAGCCGTTCCAGTAATATCACGTTAGTCAAGCATACTATAAACTAATAGTTTACAATGAGGATTCATTGGATACGCTGTAATAGACGCATTATTTAACAAAGAGAGATATTAACGAGAAATACTATATTATAGCTTCCAAGCTTACCGAAGGTAACGGAAGCTATGTGATCGTTCTGAAGAACGAAAATATTTTATGTCTCCGATTTCAAAAATTCCAAGACAGAAATTAGTTTCAGACATCAGGGAACATTTATGGTTCCGTGTCTGTCTGTCGGTCGTTCTATCTTTCCTTCTTCCTCAACACAGTTCAGTGGAACAACCAAATTCATCATTGATAGATTTATAAACTTAATATTTCAGAGTAAGAAATATGATACTTTATTACTGAAAAATTTTAACAAGTTGTAGTTATTTTAAAAAGTTGTTTGTGTAATGAAACGGACACAAAACTGGATATAATTGGCTTGAAAGCCAATTACATGCAATGGCAATCATTGCTTTCTTTGCTGGATCAACACGCACTCCTTGAGTTTAGGCTTTCTGTATCTAATATTTGTATTTAACAAACTAAAAAAGTTTATGCTTCAAATATTTTTATGACTTATTTTATCATTATTTGGAATTTTATGAGCACCATATCTTTATGTTTATTTTTAATTACAGTTTTTATGACTATATATCAAATCAGTTTTAAACAATCAACGTTATCATTCTCTTTTATTGTCTGTTGTGTTACATTTTTCCATAAAAAAAATATTACTTCATACTTGAGAAATAAGAGCATTGATGGAGGTCATCTTAATAAATAAAATGAAACAGTCTCTCCACGGAAGATAATACTTGTTAATTTATCAAAGCAGCTTTCGGCTTTTATAAAGCCATTATCAGTGCCGATTTCAGTAGAACTAGAGATACATTATAAAGAAAGTATGTAGTGGGTGAGTCATACGATGTCAGAGACTAACGTAAAAGTCTTACGTTAGTCTCCGACATCCGTATCTCTAGTTCTACTGATATCGGCACTGATGATGGGCTTTAAAAAAACCGAAAGCTGCTCTTATAAATAAACAAGTATTATCTTCCGTGGAGAGACTGTTTCTTTTTATTTGTATTACTTCATAGTTTATTTTTTGATTTACTAGATTTTGCAGCTTATTATGCTAAAAATAATGTTTAGCAAACAATATTATATTTTTGGATGTACTATTATTATTTTCAGGATTGATCGTTGCCAATAATATCAACCAATAATGCTAATAATATGTCGGTTAAATTATTGAATCATTAAGATACAACTGCAGTTGGTTGAGATAGAACTAATGGATCTGATGGACCTGGTAAGGAGCTTAGATTTCCAATAAAATGACTCTAGATTAAGCCTCTTATCAAAAATTGGCGGTAAGTGTCCAATCTGGTGATTACTATGAGAATCTATTGTTTAAATTGTCAGATCAAGTTTAAAATTATACGACAATACTGCTTAATTATGAAAAATACTGCGACAACGTTTTATAGTGTTTCTGCTCTATCTTTTTCCTTTCAACTCCTTTCAATGATGATCCTAAACTCAGTCCTCAGGATAAGGTTTTTGCACAAGTAATATCAGCATACATGAGTTCAATGTTGATAAAACGAATGTCTAGATCTCACGAAAGAGAACAAGTCATGTGGAATCATTCTCAAGAGAATAGTATTTTATGACGGAGGTTACTTAGTTGATGAACAACTCCCTCGACAATGGATGTAACTCCCTTGAAACTGGATGCAACTCCCTTGAAAATGGATGCAACTCCCTCAACAATGGATGCAACTCCCTTGAAAAAGGATGCAACTCCCTTGAAAATGGATGCAACTCCCACGACAATGGATGCAACTCCCTTGAAAATGGATGCAACTCCCTCGACAATGGATGCAACTCCCTCGACAATCGATACAACCCCCTTGACAATAGATGCAACTACCTTGGTTTGAAACTTTGGAATACGTACGAACACAATCTATAATGTACACAATAAAGTTGTGTCAATCAGTAACCAAGTGATATATCCGAGTGATAAGATGCGAGAAGGATTTAAGTGCCACCAGCAATTTCTACATTCTGAAAAAACTGAATCAATGCCCGATATCATTAATAAGGATACTTTTTCCAGATGAATGTATAGGATCTACAGAACTAATCAATGAGCTCCGAGATATCGTAATTTGATTTTAATTAAATATTGTAATAAGGTATGGAAACGTTTTGAGACATTTTCTATTCAATTGACAAGTCGTTGCTGTTACGTTAAGTACTAATGCATCATTGAAATGTAATAGACTCATTATTCAACCTTAAATGTTGACGAAACAATACTATTAAATTATTCATTGTCTCTAAACTGCTTCAATGAATTTATATTAATATAATTGAAGGGACGGATAGACGAAGGTGCAATTTGCCACAAGTTTACATCTAACCAAAATTATTACCTATTCTTAATACGAAGTATATTGTTATTTTTTCATTACAAATAAAATAATTCCAAATTTTCAAAAAAATCACTTGACTGCAATGTTACATTTACTATACTAGTGATCTTTGAGATTTTAATTATATTGAAATCTCATAAGATAAAACTAAAATGTTCATAAGTTATAAAGATTATATTTTGTTACGATCCCATTGTTACAGATACTTGTGATGCATTCCAAACTCACATATTTTGAATTACGGGGCAATAATAATCATTACAACATGATAATACAAAATGAAAATAACAAAATTATAATAATCATTACAACATACTGTGGGACTTAAAACCCCTTTAATTATGAGGTTTTCGGATTTGTAGCGGCCATTTTGACAATAATATTATAATGTGTATAAATTCTTTCTCTACTCATCTAGAGTTATGAAAATTATAAGCAATATGTTTAGTTCTTCTAAAACATTATTTTTTATATTGGCCGCCATTTTGAAAATACTAAGTTTGAAATTTCCAAAAACTAAACATTTGTAAATGATGCTGAGATGCACCCATGTCAAACATTTCCAAGTCAAAAAAATTTATTTTTAAGCCAGTAGTCTTAAAATAAACAAACAAACACAAACTATTAAAATTCTTAAGTATGAGAAATGAAATCGCATGTAGTGAAACTCACTACATGCCCGTGTTTAATTATCTTTTCTGTACAAAAAACCTCATTTCCACAAAAAATGTATTTATCTACTCACGGCAGCAAAATTAGGCATTGGTGTACTGTTTTCAATCTGCAAAATGTCATTTTTCTTGATTCTTTTGTAACAAGTCAAAAAAACACGCAGCAAAATATCAAAGTGTCAGCAAAAGTTCAAAGTGTCAGCAAAATAACAATCAGGCTGCCAAATTTTAAGAAAAAGGTACTACATCTCAGGTTATGAACTCTCCCACATTGTTCATTTTTGTATATTTACGCGTAATATTCTGCTAAATATTTATATGTTTTTTGAAAATACCTTTAAAAATTATAATAATAAAACTAATATTATTATTTTACAGTGATAATTTTTAAAAATTGAGATAAAAAACAGCTGTTAATAAAAAAGTGGAAACACTGATTGTTTTGTCATTGTTTTGTTTGAACTTTCGAGTCATTACACTAACTCAAACTTTCGAGTCATCCATTCGATTTTTATAACTTTCATTGCTTTAAATCTTTTATCTATCAAAGAAAGATAATTTAATAGTTTTCTGTTATTATTTTGATAAATTTGTTAATTAGGTTTTTGAAGTTTAAATAAAAATATGGATGATAATGTTGTGTAAGACGTCGAAGACTTGATTGATAACACGCCACCCGAAATTGCAACATCATACAAGGATAGTTTATTGCCCTCTAAATCAGGTACTAAAATCTTTAGTGTAATTTTTCTGCCGTTAGTAGATAAAATATTGTATGTAACTATGCAGCAAAGGAAACATTCCTGACTCGTTTAAAGATTACCTGCTTCGGTTACACCTCAGCAGGTAATTAACGTTTTCCTGCCTCGGCATTGCCTCGTCAGTCAAAATGTAATTTTCCTTACTCGGCTTCGCCTCGTCAGTAAAATAGTAAATTTCCTGCCTCAGCAGTAAATTTGTTTAGCCTATCCTCGCCTTCGGCTCGGAACAAAAACTTAAAAAACTTGTCAGCAAAATTCCATTTTGCTGCCTAGTGACATAAATAGCTATTACATTCCTATTTATGAACAAGAAATATCACTACAGTCAAAAATAACTACATCACCCTCAAAGTATTTTACGTGGAAGCCTAAACTCAAAAGTCTTCTAATTTATATAGTTGAACGTTTTGTTTAACAACCGTATTTCCCTTCGAAGTTAGTAGACTTCTTGTTATCAGGAGTCTATTTGCTTGAAAAGGTTATATCACAGAGCTTAAATTTTAATTTAGGCAATAATTTCTCTATTAATAATATAATATAAATTCTCTTCTAAAGTAATAATATTGGGTTTGCTTATCTCGTAAGAACAATTTTTATACATTCTAACCCCGGAAATTTCTTTGAATATGCAATTTATAAGTTAACTAAACTATATAAAGTATATTAAACATTATATAAACTATATTAAACAACATATTACGAGAAGGGACATTGAAGATTCTCTAAGTCACAACTATTAGTTATTATTTTACAACAAACAATTAAATACTAAGTTATATATTCATCAACAATTTCAAGCTTTGACAACTTTCAGTTTTTATTATTGAACGCATTTACTTTTCCCTTATAATGTTTCCTTGGAAGTTTCTAAAATAGACTGCCATTTGGTGAGGCACATAGCTTCCTCACATCCCATTATTTCTCTTCCAAATGCGCACAAATATACATTTATTTACATCTCTGATTTTTATGAACCTTTTATAGTTTATCGAAAGTAACCCGTGCAGATAGCCCCAGATTATATTTGAACCGTCTGCGCTCATTAACTTTTGCTAAATTGATATTATAATACGACATGTAAAATAGACTGCCAATTGATGTGGGACATAGCTCCCTCGCATCCTACCACGCATTATAAAGTTAAAATTATTACTATGTTGATATTATGCTTTTACAAGCCATTATATTTTAATTTGTTTAATTGTTTCCCACGTTTTTTTTTATCTGTAAAAATTATTTTGATTTTTTTACATGAATTAAAGTATTAATTTAGCAAAAGTTCAGCAGACGGTTCAAATTAATCTGGGGCTATCAGCCCAGTTACTTTTGACAAACTATAAAAGTTTCATACAAATCGGATAAGTGCTTTGAAGCTATAGGTGTAAATAAATGTATGTTTGTGCACATGTGGAAGAGACACAAATGAGTGTAGAAGGTTGTAATTTATATGCAACCAAATTATGACAAATTATGACCTACCATACAAATTTCATTAAAATCGAACATGTAGTTTTTAAAATATATTCGTTCGCAATTTAGCGACAGACTGACAGACATATCCGGAATCAAAAATGTTCCCTGATGTCTGAAACATATTTCTGTCTTTGAATTTTTGAAATCGGAGACATAAAATATTTTTATCTCCATTAGGGGAAAAAAGTTATGATTTTGAATTAGTTTAGAGGGACTAAAACAGGTCTTTTCATCCCTGAACTCAAAAAGTAGGGCAAAAAAGTAAAGATTGCAACTTAATTATTTTATAAATAGTAGAAAATGTATGGCTAATGTAATGAAGTTGTCGAAATCAGGTTGGCGGCACTGCGCTTTTTTGACCATGTTTATCTTTGTTTACAACATTATAACCTGCATCTAAATAACCTTCTATTTGAGTTTAATTCCAATTCTTATTTGTTTTTAATATTGAATCTTTTATATCTGCTATTAAAAGTGCTAATAATTATTGTTATTTATTAAAATATTAAATAAAAACTGTGCAATGGACGAAAATGTGTATCTTTTCTCTACTGGAGATAAAATATTGTATGTACCTCGTGAATAAAGTGCCATTATTCCCCTCGCGATAATTATCTCCCACGGCTGCGCCTCGGGAGCTAATTAGAGTTATTCCCTCGGCTGCGCCTCGGGAATTAAGGATTCTAATTCCCTCGGCTTCGCCTCGGGATTTAGGGACCATGGTTCCTTCGTCTTCGCCTCAAGAACCAACTTTTTCGCTCAGGGACTAATGGCTTACTTTACTCCCTAGGTGCATAAATAACTATTATCTCCAGCAGGGGAAAAAAGTTATGATTTTGAATTAGTTTAGAGGGACTAAAACAGGTCTTTTCATCCCTGAACTCAAAAAGTAGGGAAAAAAAAGTAAAAGTAGGGCGAAAAAGTAAAGTAGGGCAAAAAAGTAAAGATTGCAACTTAATTATTTTATAAATAGTAGAACATGAATGGCTAATGTAATGAAGTTGTTGAAATCAGGTTGGCGGCACTGTGCTTTTTTGACCATGTTTATCTTTGTTTGTAACCTGCTTCTAAATAACCTTCTATTTCAGTTTAATTCCAATTCTTATTTGTTTTTAATATTGAATCACTTATATCTGCTATTAAAAGTGCTAATAATTATTGTTATTTATTAAAATAATAAATAAAAACTGTGCATTGGACGAAAATGTGTATTTTCTTCCTACTGGAGATAAAATATTGTATGTACGTGAGTAAAGTGCCATTATTCCCCTCGCGATAATTATCTCCCTCGGTTTACCTCGGGATTTAGGGATCATGGTTCGTTCGGCTCAAGAACCAACTTTTTCGCTCAGAGAATAATGGCTTACTTTACTCCCTAGGTGCATAAATAACTATTGTTCTATAGTACAATCATATAGCTTCCGTTAAATTCGGTAATCTCGGAAGCAAATAAAAAGTACATCTTTCTAATAATAGCACAAACATAAGTTTTAATTCCCTTGATACAGCATTATAATAGAAGAAAAGATTAGGTTTTGATTAGAATCAACAATTCCTTCTAGGTCAAAGCCTCTCAAAATAAAAATAAGATTGTTATTGCTATAAACTGAAAAGTGTTCGCTCTCAGTAGATAAAACTAAAATGTGCCTAAGTTATAAAGATTATACTTCCTAACGATCACATTGTTAAAGAAATTCTCACTGTTTATTTCTAAGAGTATATTTTTAGTTTTAATACTATTAACATGTAAACATAGTCACTTCATGACTACTGTTTGTCACAGATACAATTAGATTAATAATTATAATGTAGATAAAATAGTCATCATAGTCAAGAAAATTAGTTTTGTAGTAGAATGAAGGACAATGTTTTGTGTATGGGAGTCTACTGGACAGATGTAATAAGCAAGGTCGTTTGTATAGAAGTTAATAATACAGCTTAATATATTATTTCGATTCTAACTATTTCCTTTTAAAACAATCATGACATTTTCTTTTTACTTAATAACAGCGTTTTACAGAATTACGCTGCAACTATCCATTATTTTCAATCTATATTATTTTTATTCTGTTTTAGAATCACGCAAGGGACTGGAATTTGAAAGCAGTGGGAGAAGCGGAATCTACTTTTTACCACAAGTCTCTGTCAGTGGTTCTAGAGTCAACTTACAGTTTACTTGTAAACCAAAACGTGAAATAATAATTCATAAAAAATAAAGTGACCATTAGTTTCAAAACATTGATTTCTAATAATGTAAGTACGAGTGTGTTTCATTAATAATAATAGTTTGCATATACTATAGTATAAGGAACATCTCAATATATTTCAACGATTTTAATCTTAAAATTCTAAAAGAAAATAGTACCTAAAAATACAAATTTTAACCAAAAAGTTATTTTCCTTGAAACTAATTTGACGATATTGATGAAAATGAATCTTATTTTGCTGAAAAACGAAGTGAAAACAATAATCTTTTTAACACATTTTAAATGTTTTTTTAATATTAATTGATAGATGTTATTAGATTTAAATGCAGTCTTTCTATATTATAAAAAATCGGTCCGAGACAACTCAGAAAAACTTTCTCATATACGAGTTCATGATTATTTAGCCCAGTGTTTTCCATGTACATTAGTTTAGTTAGTTTTCGCATGTACATTTAATTATTATTAAACATTTCATCAAAAATTATCATAAAAAATAACATCTCCTGGGCGGGGAATCGAACCCGGGCTCTCTCAGTCCGCGTTTTAAGCTTTTTTTCTCAGGAATTAGATTTTTTTTTCCGGGAAAACGGCTTATATCGTTTGATTCGTATTTAAATGGGCTACATTTTAGAATTGTTTAATCAAAATCATCGGAACCGTTTTCGATAAAAATAATTTTTTCCCACGTTTTTTCAGAGTTTTGGGGGGTAGCGCACCCAAATTTGGAACTAATATTCGTTTCTCGATTTCGCCTCGGGGTATGATTTTTCTGAACATGTATGCCAAATTTCGTCAAAATCAGACCAGTAGTTTAGGCTCCAGGCGTCTGCACAGAAAGACAGACATTTTTTAAAAACCACTTTTTTGGACTCAGGGGACCTCAAAACGTGTAAATCCATCAAAATCGAATTTTCGTGCCATCACAATACTTTTTCTTTATATGAGAAAGTAAAAACTAATTGAAGTAATTATCGATTATCACATGAAGAGAATGAAAGTTGTTATGAAAAAGTCTTTATGTAAATAAATATTTAGTCAAGGCTATTACAAACAAAGCTTAAACGATTACTATGTTAATTATTATAATTTTATTATATTAATGATAAAAATAACATTTTAATTGTTATTGTTTCCGTACTTGCTAAACGGAGAAGTAAACATTGAGATCGTTATAAATAGTCTGTGATTTAAAAATTCCAAGACATAAATCCGTTTCAGACTTGAGGTAACATTTTTGGTCTTGTAAATACATTTCGTAAACCAACATATCTTTTAATGCTACTTGTCCGATTTTAATGAAATGTAGGTGGTAGGTCATATTTAGTCAATTATTAGTCACATGTAAGTGTTAACCTTCTATGTCAAATTGTTTTTCTTCTACATTCGCAGTAATTTTGTTTTTCCGTGGTAGGCTGTGAAATAGTAACTTTAGAGCCTAAAAAACATAGCTAAAATCCATTTTTTCATTACGTGGACTTAAAAAATCATTTCATTACTCCTAGCTGTAAAGAAAAAATCTTTTACGTCCTAGGCACTAAAAGATTTTTTCTTTACGGCGGGTAGTTGTCAAAACTTCCGTTAGTACCGCTGCAGTCTTTGTAGAAATGCTTCTAGTACGATAAAAATCCGCTAGATGTCAATGCGTTTTATTTATCTTTTCTTATAGTGTAACCTCATTTTAAGGTTTCTTTTTTTAAGTCTTAAGTATGTACTAATATTTGTTATTATTATATATTGATTAGTGATTAATATTTAATGTTTTTTCATTGTCTGCTACCTCGGAAAAAATAGCATATGCTACGCGACTTTGAAGTGTTTTTTCTTTACCTTGGCAATATTTACTGTCTCGCTTCGCTCGACAGTAAATGTAATTGCCGCGGTAAAGAAAAAACTCACTTCACAGCCTTGTTAACATAATATACTATTTTCTTACTCAGTTAATTACTTAATTTACCAGCTGGTGTAGAGGAGCTTTTTTTACTTTTTATACCCATATCTTAAATAGTACTCATCTTATTTTAGAGAAAATTAGATGCTATGTTGAGAGTAGCCCACAGGAAATTACAAACTAATTTTAACCTTCTAGGCTCAATAAATTTTACTAAATTACTACTTTAATTCATATAAAGAATTCATTGGTAGTTTTGGCGGAGATTTGGTGGTATTTAGATAACATTATGCTATATTAGGTATCGAGTAAATAATAACGCATATCTAAGAAATAATCTGTATATTGTCTTCACAAGAAAAAAAAGAAGATATCTTCATCTATGCCGCCAAGCCTACCCTCCACCTCTTAAACCTTTCACCCTCACAACCCCCACCCTTCAACCTTTCTCTCTCTCTATCTCTCAATCTCTCTCTCTCTCTCTCTCTCTCTCTCTCACACTCTCTCTCACACTCTCTCTCTCACTCTCTCTCTCTCTCTCTCTCTCTCTCTCTCTCTCTCTCTCTCTCTCTCTCTCTCTCTCTCTCTCTCTCTCTCTCTCTCTCTCTCTCTCTCTCTCTCTCTCTCTCTCTCTCTCTCTCTCTCTCTCTCTCTCTCTCTCTCTCTCTCTCTCTCTCTCTCTCTCTCTCTCTCTCTCTCTCTCTTTCTCTCTCTCTCTCTCTCTCTCTTATAATGTTTAAAACAAGGAGTGTTAAAATATTTTTTCTTCTTGTGGTCAAACAATATACTGATTATTTCTTAGATTGCGTTATAATTTACTCAGTACCTAATATACCATAATGTCATTTAAAGAAACAAATAAATTAGACAAAAATGGTTCGTAAAACAGTGAAAATACATTATATAACACTTATGTGACAGTCAATCCAAAATTTGATGGAACACTATGTATTACACTAATTAGCAAAATGTGACCATTCGTCCTATAATAGGCCTCCAGGGTGGTATGTGCCACACTAATTACCAGACTATTTAAATCTATATATGTATAGATATTTCATATATAAGAAGCTTCGAATATAAGAAACTTCGAAAAGTTAATATATAAATAGAGACATGGTCATATTATATGAATGTTCTGAAAGGATTGCTATATTATGTATCTTGAAAACTATATTAGTTAAGGAAACCAAAAGATTACTTAAAATGACTAATAACTAGGTACAGCTCCACCTAGAATATGAATTATTTGTTACGCTGCAAACGCAATTAAAAATTTATTATTATAATTATTATAAGAACCAGTTGTTAAGAGTTGTACGAAGACAACTTTCAGGGTTTTTTCCATGAATTTTCAAATAAGGAGTTGATTTCAAATGTGAATATATTTTTATCTAAGATTGATACGAAATATAAACATTGTATCTCTGTTTAGATGCATAGAAAGTGATTCATTTCGTAGTTGTATTCATTGCGCATGCGCGTTCATAATTCTTCACCTTAACGCACGATTAGCGTGTTTGTTTACATTTAACAAAACTAATTTGCTATTTGTTTAATTAAAGTAACTGTTTATATCTAGTTTTTCAGAGAGAAACAATGAGTGATTTAAGTGATTATGATGAAAATGAGGAGAATAATTCTCCTCTCGAAATAATTAATTCGGCACAAAATACAACTAATGAATTCATGTCATCTTTATCAAAAGAGAAATACGAACTGACATACAGGAGGTTGTTAAATTTTTTTTTCTGTATTTATTATTAAAATCCACAATCGTAGATGAAGTACGGTACGCAACTCATACAAAAACTACATTTTGCTTTGCTCGTGTGGTTTTACAACCCTCGCTATCTCTCCGGTGCAAACTCCACACTCGCATGCAAAATGGTACTTTCCGCACTAGACGCGTAATATATCTACCATTATATAATAATAAAGATTTTTATTTTCTTTTAAACATAACTTCATGAAATTTGATATTTTATTTACTGTCCTATCATTGATCTAAAATATATTTTAAAAAGGTCCTGCGGTCTGGACCGCGTAATATAATATATTATAATATTCTGATAATTGCATACTTAGGTAACGTGATGAACTTATAACCAATGTAGCATCGAGATTTTTTTACATTATTGGGTTTGTGGTTGCTTGATCAAACGTCAACATTCTAAAGTAAAATAATAAAAAAAAAAAAAACCGTAAATGTAAATTTAAATGCACTGATAACTAATCAAATTAATATTATAATTTATTTGGTAAATATTAATTTAATTATATTTAGTTGACCAGGGGTCACTGGTACGTCATGGGTTGAGCTTCTTTTGCAACAGGTTTGAGTTCGAATCCCAACTCCGGCAAGTAGCCCCACGCTAGGGTGGGCTGAAAATTCTGAACTTTTGAAATCGAAAGACTGGTAGCGATAAAAAACTTGTGTATCCATGAGAGAACACCGTGTGCCAAATTTCAGCCAAATTGGTTGACACTTAGGTCTCCCGACGGAGCCTTGAAGTTTCCCATTTTCTAAAAAAAAAAAACAGTACAAAAATTATGTATATATGCGATTTTTTCGTTAACAATATATTTTGCTGCTCATTTAAAATAAATAGGCATTAATGTTTATTAATAATCTGAGTAATTAAAATAATTAATTTCAATAATATTACTTTATAATTAAATACATCAAGTACATATATACACAATCAACCACCAAATGCAGCATCAGGCAACACTTATACATAACAATATTAATTTTAAATTATGACACAAGTTTCGAAAATAAACTTAAATATAAATTTTTGCTACTAACACAATCCATAAATAAGCTGGGAGTTAAATTAAGTAAGTGTTGCCTGCTGCATTTGGTGGTTGATTGTGTGTATGTATGTACGTGATGTATTTAATTATAAAATAATATTATTGAAATTTATTATTTCAATTACGCAGACTATTAGTGAACATTAATGCCTATTTATTTTAAATGCGCAGCAAAATATATTTTAACGAAAAAATCGCATATATACATAATTTTTGTAATTTTTGTTTTTTTAGAAAATGGGAAACTTCAAGCTTCCATCGTAAGACCTAAGTGCCAACCAATTTGGCTGAAATTTGGTACACGGTGTTCTCTCATAGGTACACAAGTTTTTATCGCTACCCGTCTTTCGATTTCAAAAGTTCGGGATTTTCGGCCCACCCTACTCGGTGACCTCACCCAGTATCGCCAAATAAATGGGTAGGTTCTAAATTTAAATGGCGTCTATCCGGTTACGAATGTCAATTATACGGTGTATACAGCTGATGGAATGACACGTTAACCCCGTTACATTACATAATATATAATTGTATGTCATTATGTCCTTTGAAAGTCCTTAGCTTTCTTTCGTTGTTGCACCAACGATTATTATTATATTATTTTAAAGTTAAATAAATGATTGCAATTGGAATTACCATATTATTTAATGTATACTTATAAATCAATTTAATATGTTTCTATTTTGTTACTAGACAGAGGTACATCATCATCATGGTGACTGTAGCTGAAGAGTTTAAGAGGAATCCAGATCTCAAGGAAGAAGATCTGAAACATGTAAAAGATTGGATTTCTAAACAACCTCATCTACCTCAAAATATTACAGGTAGGGCATGATTTCGTATCGTTATTATCTAAATAAATAGAAGACAAACTATTTTACACGGTTTTTATTAGCTTACAGTGTTTGTCAGGGAAAAATTTTGCAATTTATATTGAACCCACTACCTAGAAAACTGAAACTTGCACAAATTATGTATTGAGATGCACAGATTATGATTTCCTTAAGATAAAACTGTGGGGCGCTATTAACAGTTTTTGCCATTGGTAGATAGCGCCCCAAGCGTTTACCTTTAGTGACATCGTATGCACTGTGATAACCCGTGGTACTGTGATAAAAAAGTTCCCTTTATTTTAATGCATATTATGTGACATTCGCACTTCAATATGCATGTGTCACAGGTATACTGCAATTAATCTGAAATATTCCAACAAAAATAATTAATTTTTAAAGTCTTAGAAATTTTAAAAAGTAGAATTTATAAGTATTTTCGATATTCAAGTTTCAAAATGAATTTACTCTAAATACCAATGCGTCTAACTTATTTTCGGTTATCACTTAAATTTTAGAAATAGTATGCAAATACCAGGTTATATCTAACTTCAGATAAGAGAGATAATAAATATCACTTAAACTCATTGACAAAAATTATCTGCTCATAATCATACAATTGGTTTACATTTTATTTTTATTTTCCATACTTACACGTAGTATCATGAGGACAAAGTATTTGTGATGGCGCAAAAATTCGATTCTATTGGATTTACACGTTTTCGTTACAAGTTCCCTGAATTACAAATATAAGTCTGTAGTACGCTGTCTGTGCAGACACGTGGAATCTAAACTGGGCCAAATTTAAAAAATGACTTACATGTTCAGAAAAATTATACTCTGAGGTTGGAATCAAAATAGTTATTTTCGCACGCAAGGGAGTAAAGTAAGTCATTGTACCCTGAGTGATGAAGTTGGTAAACCAAAAGTAAATATTTTTATATTTATCTCAAACAAAAATAAGTTAGATAATATAATATTAACAAATCTCTAAATAAGTTTAATCACGTTAACATTAAATTATAGAAAGCAAGTATTTGAATTTCAATACTAAAATTAGATGGGAGAATCAGCCGGTAGCGAGTCCTGTATTGAATAATATTTACATTTAATATATAAACATGTGGATTAGTAAGGAAAGGGTAGAGGGAACAATACTATAGAATCGGAGTCTCAAAAATCGGTTCATTATGCTACACCCCTATACTAAACCTCCCAAGCGGCAGTTTGGTGAAACAGTATCGATATCTTGATACAAACTCGAAATTTATCTGATGTCAGCTGATAAGGATAAGAATAATGTGATATTTTCTTACGAATTTAATATTTTAATAGAGTTTTCTTTATAAATGTTAACCGTATTAATTATCTAAAGGCAGTTACGTTGTTAATAAAATGTAATGGTCTAACCGAAATCTAGAATCCTAGATAACCAAAAGCACTCTTATATAAAACAAATTCGTCTTGTTCGTCTTCTAAAGCAATCACATCAGATTTTTCTCTTACATATTTGATATTTCGATAATAAAACAATCAAAAAAAGCACATGATGAGGTAAAAGGTTTTGTTGACAAGCGTCCGTGGGCACGGAAGGACAAGGAATAGACCAATAAGACAAAGACCAGTGACCACGTGATCGTGCTGTTGTCACTTTAGTTCGGATTGGGCTCGCTTGAGAGGTTTAGTATATGGGTGTCACATAATGAACCACTTTTGAAATCGCATTGCTCCCTCTACCCCTTCTTTACTCTGAAAACTACATTTAGAAATTATGACTTCACTTTTAACTTGTTAACTTGTTTGATTGTTTTACTGATATCTCTTATTATTCTCATTACACTTGATCTGTCACGAACTACCTTAATTATTAAAAAAAAAGTTAATTAATGAAATTGTGTATTTAAGACCAACCCTACTTACTTGTGTGCTTTGTATCATGAGAGTTCATGATTCCCTTATTTTCCATTACTCCCTGTCCATCCTGACAGAGTGCAATGAGTAACTTTCCTCCCTGTAACTAGTAAGAAACGTTCACATTTTCTCCCTCCTGGAGATAAAATAAATTTTAGCTCTGAATTAGGGACGCTACAAGCCTAATGACGAGGTTTCTGCAGTTCTTTTAAATCCTAATTACTGGCCTAAATCCTATATTACCTAAGTCTAAAAGGAATAAAATAAATCGTCTTTCCACGTAAATTGGCACTGGTTTATGAAACATATCGGCTATCAGCATTCATAAGGCGTCGTCAGTGTTGATTGATGAAGAAATTAAATTGAGGAAGAAACCATGTAGAGGCGCGTGCCTAAAGCAGTCTAAGTGTTCCTTCGACACTATCCTCGCAACTATTAACCAAATTAATCTACCTCTATCCTACCCACTAAACTGTTTCATTACTGATTTCGTATTTAAATTAATTTAATTTAAATCTAACTAACATATATTATAATAAGCGACCTTATTTTTACAAGGAAGTAACTAATTATAAAATGTAGAATGCGACGACTTTATTTAAAAAAAATAAAAACAATTATTGAAGACTATGATCATATTTATTGATAATTTTTGATGTAGGAATACGTTAATTTAACACGTATGAGTTTAAATCTTTTTTGTTTAAACTAGGAGTTATTAAAATTGAAATAAAACAAACTACTTCGTTTCAGATTTGTTTTTTTTTTAATAAAACGATTATAATATGTATTTCGTCCCTCTTAACATTTTCCCTCTTTAAAATTTTTCAAACCTTTAATTAAATAAACAAACAAATTAAATTGACATAGACCTTTCACAACAATAAACATTTTTACTACGTTTTTATTAGCTTGCATTCTTGTTTGTTTGTTTGTTTGTCCGGTACAAATCTGGCAATCGATTTCTAACTAACTTCCCGAATAGCTAGACATTTGAAACTTTTAGCATAGCTCAGAACACGGTGACAATGCATTATTTTAATACTTTTAACCATCTTTCAGCAGAATTTAATTAGTTTTCAGCAAATTTTGCTGTGCGGAAAGTTAGTTCGGAAAAAATCCGCAAGTTATTTTATTTGTTTTGCCATATCCAATATTTACGCAATCTTCATTTTGACGGGTTCAAATTTGTGATAGATAAACATTGAATGACAGCAAAACAGGAAATATCGATTACATTATTTATCGATTATATTATTTCAAATATATCGATGGCACGCTTAGATTTGGTGTTGGGGAGATCCGTTGTACAATGATTTATTTTTTTATAGGTTTAAGATCAGCTCTCTGGATGGTTGTCATTTATGTGAAGTAAATAAATTCAGAACTATTTTTTTTTTTTTTTTTCACTAACATTATATATATTATAATGTAAATTATATAACAATAACAACTATATTATCAACATTACATACGATTCAACAGAAAATTTCTTTTTATCTTGAAATTTTATTTCATATTTAATATGGTAAACTAATAATTACAATGCGTAAAATTAACTATATGTAAATTATAATTTACTTTTTGGTTTAATTATTAAAAATATAAAAAAATATATATAGAGATGTTATAAAAAACGTTTAAAGTAATTAGTCAAAGCCAACAACTCTAAAACATTAGGGTCCATTTTACTTGGAGGAATACGATAATAATTAACATGAAAAAGTGTATAATGATTATTATTATTAGATTATACAATTTATTCAAGTGTTTGATCTTGAATATGCAATGTTCTTTCTGTTTCAGATGAGATGATCATAATAATAATGCACAGTTGCTACTACAGTATGGAACTGAGCAAGCATACTATAGATGAATATTTTACTCTTAGAACTCATTTACCTGAGTTTTTCACTAACAGAGATTTGCAGAGTGAAGACGTAAAGGAAATATATAAAACTGTGTAAGTTTTCATCCAAAAATATTAAAGTTTAGATATTAAACTATTTCAAATGCTGATATGTAATTTTTATGAATATCAAGACACCAAACAGGATAGTTACCCGTGACGAAACTAGCTTAGTTTGAAATTCATTGAGGGTTAGAGGATACTTAACCGGAAAATAGATTACTTTTCTGATATCCCTCCTTCCGTCTAGCAACTTGCTTTTAAATTGACAGCCAATTGGTGTGGCACATAGCTTACTCTCGCCCTATCACGAATTTTATTGATTTTATGCTTTTACAAGCAATTATTGTCAATTTTTTTTAATTGATTCCCCTTTTCTTAATCTCTCAATTTTTGCTTCCGAGCTTACCGAAGGTACCTTATAAGCCATGTAAGGTAAGCCATGTGATCGTTCTGAAGAACGAAACATTTTTAGGGCTCTGATTTCAAAAATTCCAAGACAGAAATCCGTTTCAGACATCAGGGAACATTTTTGGTTCCGTGTCTGTCTGTCAGTCTGTCGGTATGTCGTTCAATTTTTGCGAACCAACATATTTTAAAAACTACACGTTCAATTTTAATGCAATTTGGGTGGTAGGTCATAATTGTTGGTCCCATATAGGTTTCAACCTTCTGCGCCTATTTGTTTCTCTTCCACTTGCGCACAAACATACATTTTTTTACACCTATAGCTTCAAAAGTACTTATCTGATTTGAATAAAACTTTTATAGTTTATCAAAAGTAACCCACAGATAGCCCAAGATTAATTTGAACCGTCTACGTTCTTTAACTTTTGCTAAATTGATATTATAATACGACATGTAAAATAGACTGCCAACTGCCAAATATCAAAATAAATTTGACAGATTAAAAAAAAAAACGGTGGGAACAATTAAACCAATTAGACAATAATGGTTTGTAAAAGCATAAAATCAATAAAGTACGTGGATAGGATGCGAGGAAGCTATGTGCAATAAATATTACTTTAAATCAAATTATAATTATCAATAACTACGGAAGACATACAGAGAAAAATAGACCCCCGCACTGGTACCCGAACCACGGTTCTATTGCCGTGAATATTTGGTTCACTAGATTTGTAGAACAAGATTGAAAGCTTGTATTCGGGGAATTTGTATCGGTAACGACAGAGAAAAATCATTCTCCCGTGCATTTCAATTTTGGTTGTCCCCTTTAATTTTAATAAGTAATTTCTTCGTATTGTGTCAATAGGGGTTTTTCTTTATAAAAAAATAAAAAATGAACTAATTCATTTTTGTTTTTTAAAAAATATGGTTATATTTCGTCCCTTTTTAGGACATTTTCAAACCTGTAATTAAATATACAAAAATTAGAAATACATAAACCTTTTACTTCAATAAACATTTTCCATTTTAAGGATTTAGTTAAAATTAAGCAATATATATAAAAAAATATAATTACCTTTTTGGGTAAAAATTCTTTAAAAAATAAAAAAAATTGCAGGAGTACTGCAATAAGTCAAGAAGGATTTTTTATATAAAAACTAATTATCACTTATGAAGTAACTCGTCAATAAGGAGTCTTAACCAATTAAAATAAATTAAATTAAAGGAAAAGGGTGAGTCACTTC
This sequence comes from Gerris lacustris, assembly GCA_951217055.1. NCBI lineage: Eukaryota > Metazoa > Arthropoda > Insecta > Hemiptera > Gerridae > Gerris > Gerris lacustris. The sequence goes on along the minus strand of OX578277.1, from coordinate 16,278,244 downwards.
ACAAAGGGATCTGATCCATGACTGACCTTTTAATACAGCTTTCTTCTAATCTGTTGTATAAACTAAAAACCAGGTTCATTCTCCCGTGTAGCTCAGTTGGTAAGAGCACCTGTAACGGATTAATAGGAGGACCCGCGGTTCGAGTCCCGGTGCGGGGGTCAATTTTTCTCTGTATAGTTATTGATAATTATAATTCGATTTAAAGTAAAATTTAATCTTTCCGTAGTGTGAATACTACCAAAAACTTTTCCAAAAAAAATTGAATTAATTAAATATCAATTTAGCAAAAGTTCAAATGAATCTGGGGCCATCTGTGGGTAACTTTTGATGAACTATAAAAGTTACATACAAATCACATAAGTACTTTTGAAGCTATAGGTGTTAATACATGTATCTTTGTGCGCATGTGGAAGAGAAACAAATTAGCGCAGAAGGTTGAAACTTATGGCATACCAACAATAAGCATATTATTACCTACAATACAAATTTCATTAAAATTGGAAGTGCAGTTTTTAAGATATGTTATTCGCGAAAAATTGAGCGACAGACCGACAGACGCACGAAGAAACCAAAAATGACCCCTGATGTCTTAAACGGATTTCTGCCTTGGAATTTTTGAAATCGAGAACTAAAAATTTTACATTCTTCAGAACTATCACATAGCTTTCGTTACCTTCGGTAAGCTCGGATGCTAAAAGATAACTTAAATTATTCTAAATAATTTTATTGATGACCAGTACATTTAAACACTTGAGAGGTCTCCCTAAATGAAGAGGTCATTAAACGAGCCCTTAACAATAGTAACTTTATTGAATAAGGCTGTCTGGCTTCTAATCTCTAATAGTGATATTTATTTCCTTCAAAATGAATAGTTATGTGATAGAGAAATATTCAGTGCAGCAGTTAAGACATTTTTATGTATTTACATAAAGATGAGACATCTGGAGGTTGAATGCCGGCTTTGTCCGGTAATGTTCCTTTCGAAGAAAATACATGTCATATTTCTTGTCTTTGTAACATATGTTTTAGCTTAGGAAAAGAAGAGATTTCCGTCACGCAAAAAACGACATGAAAAATGTGACGCTTTTAAATATCGTGCCAGGAAGTTAGGATTTAACAGGAGGTCGACCGATTTTCATTTATAGTACAATATTTTGACTATTTTGAAATATCAATAAACGACATGCAAAATGTGACGCTCTTAAATATCGTGCCAGGAAGTTAGGATACAATAGGAGGTAAAGTGGTTTTCACTTGCATTCAATTTAGTACTATAATTCGCCGATATCTACTTCCTAAATTTTATAAAAAATGATATCAGAGCACTTAGTGGACCAAAGGGTAATCAAAATGGATTAATGTTTTACAATTTAACACCTTAAGGTCCATCTACTATATCAAATTGACAAATGTATACTGATTTTCTCCTCTTCATGGAAAAAGATTAAAATTACAGTTTATGGATTCACTGTCCAAAAACAAAGCCATGATTTAAGTGGAAAAATGGAGAAAATGAGTACTTAAAAATACAAATAATTTTCGCTCTATGTGTTTCTTCTTATGGAGTCGCTTTCGAGAAGCCAAGAAGACCGATTGATTGTCAGATCTCTTTAAATAAACGAATTATATTTAGCTAAACAGGGTCAAGTCATTGTAGCGACACATTTATTGAAATGCGAGCCTTCTAAATTGCGAAAATTCAATAAATTCAATCTAATTGTTAAAAATTAAATCATAACTCCACACATACAGCATTCTTATCTAAAGCACGACTTTTATCAGTCCATAGTAGGAACAACTTTTGGTAAGTGCAGGAAGAGAAATGTTATTTCTGTCATTTGAATAGGCATATAAAGCTTGTAGCCTTAGTTTTAAGTAGAGCTTGTCAGCTGTTTGAAGAACAGGATGAAACCCCATCTCATTTACTAAGCGGTTGCCCTACTTTTGGATGCCTTAAATTACAAACCTTTGTACGATTATTGTTTCCTTAGAAGAGTTGCCTTTTGAACTTGTAACTTTTTGTAAGTCTGCTTGATGCTGAAAATGCGGATGGGGGATTTACTGGTACACTCATTTTCAGGCAACAAATCTTAGTTAGTACTTTAGTACTACAGTAATGTTTTCCTGTGTTGCACTTATAAGAGTTCACTTATACTGCGAAGGAAGAAAGAGATTTTCATCAAACTTACAATGATTTAATACTCAGCAAATCCACCATTTTTAATTTTCTTCACTCCAAGTTCCAAGCTTCCAATCCACAAGTTTGCTTTTCGCCACCCCAAGTTCCAATCTTCCAATCCACAAGTTTACTTTTCGTCACCACAAGTTCCAAGCTTCTAATCCACAAGTTTACTTTTCGCCACCCCAAGTTCCAATCCACAAGTTTACTTTTCGTCACCACAAGTTCCAAGCTTCTAATCCACAAGTTTACTTTTCGCCACCCCAAGTTCCAATCTTCCAATCCACAAGTTTACTTTTCGTCACCACAAGTTCCAAGCTTCTAATCCACAAGTTTACTTTTCGCCACCCCAAGTTCCAATCTTCCAATCCACAAGTTTACTTTTCGTCACCACAAGTTCCAAGCTTCTAATCCACAAGTTTACTTTTCGTCACCCCAAGTTCCAAGCTTCCAATCCACAAGTTTACTTTTCGTCACCACAAGTTCCAAGCTTCTAATCCACAAGTTTACTTTTCGCCACCCCAAGTTCCAATCTTTCAATCCACAAGTTTACTTTTCGTCACCACAAGTTCCAAGCTTCTAATCCACAAGTTTACTTTTCGTCACCACAAGTTCCAAGCTTCTAATCCACAAGTTTGCTTTTCGCCACCCCAAGTTCCAATCTTCCAATCCACAAGTTTACTTTTCGTCACCACAAGTTCCAAGCTTCTAATCCACAAGTTTACTTTTCGCCACCCCAAGTTCCAATCTTCCAATCCACAAGTTTACTTTTCGTCACCACAAGTTCCAAGCTTCTAATCCACAAGTTTACTTTTCGCCACCCCAAGTTCCAAGCTTCCAATCCACAAGTTTACTTTTCGCCACCCCAAATTCTAAGCTTCCAATCCAAAAGTTTACTTTTCGCCACCCCAAGTTCCACTTATCCAATCCACAACTTTACTTTTCGCCAATCAGAGTTCCAAGCTTCCCTTCCTCAAGTTTACTTTCTCTTTCTAATGATCCTTTTTTATTTAAGTCACTATCGATAATCCATACAGTTTTTCTCCATTTCTTTATCACAATCATATCGGCATTTAATTTTCTTCAAAACGAATTATCAATTTGATTAGTTAAAATTGTTTCTCATTCGCTATTTCAGAAAGTTAAATTAACAATAAGATTTCTACCTGATAACTTAGTGTTATAATTTTACATGAAAGTAAGATATTTTATATTTTAAAGATATGGATACATAGGATGTTGTTTCACTCAAAGACAATATTTTTAATGAGATGTAGAGAAGAAAGAGAGGTTCTTAGCTAAACTGAAAGTTTTAGATTAATGTTACTTATGTTGAACAAGTTACTAAGATTCTGCAGCTATGTTATGCGATATCCTTAATCTTCTCTGCCACAAGAGTTACATAACACATTAGAACAAACTAATATACGGGTTTCAATTCTTCACACGCTATATTTCTTATCTTTAATTAGTTTCTTTAAATTACGTTAACCGTTTCTTAGCTGCCTTCCAGTTCATTTACAGTCGTTATTTTGTCTTTTTAATTGCATTTTTTTTTCTAAATTCTTTCTTTAAAATAGCAAAATTTCATTTCGCGTTTAAACTAAATTATTTACTTTCAAGAACATAAAATGTTCAACAAGACTAATGCGATTTGTCATAAAATAAGTTTATAGAATTCCCTGCATGTTTTGTTATTAAATGAAAAGTCCGGTTAGGTAGATAAAATTAATTAAAACCGTTTTTATGGATTCGATGGAAAAAACCAAAAAATGAAACCCTTACAGTTTTCCTGTGACTGTCTGTCACTTTGTAAGGTTCCAATAACTTTTGGATAAAAAGAGGTAAAACCATAAAACTTTGCAGTGTTAAAGATCGTTTTGACGAGCGCACAGGAATAATATAGCGAACTCAAAAAGATCACCTCTTCAAATTAAATAAACAGGTCAAGTGTGTGCTATTCAGCACACAGCGAGGGTCCGTAGACCTCACTATATAGTGTTTAACTGTAAAGTGTATAAACAGAGTTTTTTTAAAATGCTAAAAAGCTTTTCTTTGAACCATTCTAAGGGTCTGATATTCTCAAACACACTCTGATAAAGTATTTCTTTGCCACTGAACCGGACTACAACCATATAAATACATCGAAAAGACCATAATTATAAAAAAAACTAATTTGTCAATAAAAAATACAATAATATTTTTTTCGAAATTTCCAAAAAGTGATATCTTTACTTTTGGTCGAAGAATGTTCAGGAATTTTTTCAGATTTTTTGCACTTCACATAAGCGAGATAGAGGGGGGAGGGGACACGTTTCAAACCCGCATCAAACTCGCTTCAAACTCGCCTACACTCGCCCTATCAAAGTTATAACCAAAGAATTATATATTTTTGTAATCAGCTCGACGTACCCTTTCATATGATACCCCTCACGGTGTCGAAAAAAATTTAACCCTTAAGTTTTTTTACCCTATTTTTTTGAAAAATATATTTTTTTTAATTCGCTATATTTTTAAAATATGTGGGCAGGTACAAGACACATACATGCCAAATTTCAAAGTGATCGGACGAAAGGTGTAGCCGTGAGAGCACTCGAGAGGACGGACGGACAGACACACGCAGGAAAATATAAGGGTCCTTGGTTTTGCCTACGGACCCTAAAAAGGGTGTATAATTCATGGCTCACCAATTAATTTTTTTTTTTAAATTTTGAGTGGAAAAAAAGTAGATTGCAGAAATATAATATAATACTTGTAGAAATTGTTTGATTTTTAGTTGACATAATATTAGTTAACTTTTGTATTGTATATATTCAGAGCGTTAACGACTAGAGAGACAGACAGCTTATAAAAAGCCGTAACTAACATTTATCTCAAGAATAAATGATTTGATTTTAAAACAAGCCCTTTATCTGAAGTAGACTATTGTACATGGAAAAACCTTTGCTTTACCTGATACCTAATAGCTTTACCTGCCCATTCATTGTTAGTTGTGAGCCTCCTTCACAAGTAATTAGATATTAAATTCAATATCTAGACAATACAAACGACGTCATTGCTACTTAGAACTCGCTTACAATATTCATACAATAGTATATTTCATATTATTTTTGGTTTGTTCTATATTTAATTCCTTACAATTTAATTATAAAACAGAAAGCTTAAATGTCAAATTATCAATAGTCCACAGGCCACCATAAGAAGTGAGTCGCTGATTGATAAAGTTTTCTTACCTTATGGAATCGCTTATTTATGCCGTGTCCACCGATGAATTGGGTATATGGCAACTGGGTGCTGGGCCATTTCTTTTTTGTTGACATGCCAAACTTGCCCTTCTGCGGGAACATTGAAAAGAGATAGATAAAGTTTTGATTTTCACAGGATCGTTTAATTAAATTATTTCAAAAACAGTGGTACACGTGGCCACCGATAAGAGTGGGCCGTTTGGGGTGTCCACCGCCCCAAACATATCGCTCTGCGGGGACGTTGAAAAGAAAACGGCACACTCTTATCGGTGGCCACCTTTACCACTGTTTTTGAAATAATTTAATTAAACGATCTTGTGAAAATCAAAACTTTATCTATCTCTTTTCAATGTTCCCGCAGAAGGGCAAGTTTTTCATGTCAACAAAAAAGAAATGGCCCAGCGCCCAGTTGCCATATACCCAATTCATCGGTGGACAAGGCATAAATAAGCGATTCCATAAGGTAAGAAAACTTTATCAATCAGCGACTCACTTCTTATGGTGGTCTGGGGACTACAAGGCAAACAACTGAATCAAATGAATTATGAATACATTTCTACTTGGTATTAAAATAATAATTCGACTTGTTTTTAACATTTAATCAAAATTTATTTAAATATTTTATTTCTCAGTAAAACTTCTATTAAATGTGAATTCTATGAATAAATCACAAGTTGTTCAAGATAAAATACATAATATATTTGTCAAACCACAATTAACATAAATATAAAAATCAGACGACCATCTTCAGTGACACGTATATATATACCGTATATAGAGAGATATATAGAGTCTATATATACGTGTCACTGAAGATAGTCGAAAGACTGAAACTGTCGTCTGATTTTTATATTTATGTTAATTGTGGTTAGGCAAATATATTATGTATTTTAGCTTGAACAACTTGTGATTTATTCAAGTGTAAATTTTCATTATGTTCGATTACCACAAAATATTGGTCAACTCAACCAATTGTTTAAAAATAAAAATATTTTAGTTTATCTCATTTTTTAATATCGCGCAGGCGCATATTAAATTTTTATATCCTCTATATTTTTCCTATGAGTGGGTAAAAAATTTAAGTCAGTATTTCAAATTTAAACTCTTCGTCTTAAACGGTTCGGCAGATATGAACCATAGTGCGATTGACGGACAGACACATAACCCTCGGCATAAGGGGTTCAAATAGGATCTACGAAAACCTAATAACGATGATCTGTGTAATTGCAAGGCCCCTAGCTGGAGTCGGGCCTCCTAAGTGCTAAGCTTTTATAGCAATGACATACTAAATGTCCATTAGCTCAAATACAATTTAAGAAATCTACTGCTAGACCTATAATATAATCATACCATACCCTATTAAAAAACAACCTTTATACTCCAATATCATCAGCACTAAATATCAAGATGTGACAATAACCTGTAGGAAGTAACAGGGCCGCAGCTAGGGGGGGGGGGGGGGGGTCTTTTGCCCCGGGCGGTAAAATTTAGGGGGCGGCAAAATGATTAACAGACTTTAAAATTATTTAACTAATTTAAGACCTGTAATATGACACAGTGATGTAGGTGTAGAGGGCGGCATGCGAGCTAGGCAGATGAGAGTGAGCGATATGAACGCAGTACTGTCAGTGAGTAGATGGCTTCTTAATTCCCTATTTCAAGGTCGGGTCACAGTAGTTTTCGCGTAGTCCGTCTCGACGATGCGCGCCTTATCCCAATGAACTAGACACAGGGCCGGCGCGACCGAATAGGCGAACTAGGCGACCGCCTAGGGCCTGAGGGGCGCAGCAAGATACTTGCCCACCAAGAAGTCAATGTTTTTACAAAGAAAGATAGATGAATAACTTAAATTAGGAGAGATCTCAGGGGCGGATCCATGGGGTGGAAGAGGGAAAGTCCCCCCCACCTCCAAAACAACAAAATTACGAAAAAATATTAATTCAATAAAATAAGGTTGAACATTTCTTATGTTTTTTTGTGTTCGTTTATTTGCATACCTTTATGGTTGTTTGTTGATATTCTGAGTTGAGAGTGTATCCCCTAGTTTAGTTGCTGTATAGGACGTGGTGAAGGTATTTCATAATGAATCAGAAAGAATTAATAGCATAGTATAGCGTTAAAGGTAGAACTTTTTTTTTTAGTCTAAAAACCGATTTAGTTAATAAATGTTTTAAAAATTCTGCAGAAACAATTTTTAACAAACTTTTAGGTGATGTTTGTTTTTAGCTGAAAAAGCTCTAAAAAAAGGCCCAAAATTCAACATTTTGAACCTAATTTTCTAAAATTTTCCGGGGGAGGCCCCCGGACCCCCCTTAGGGCTAGGTTCATGTATGACAGAAGAGAGATTAGTAGGACTGGCGCCTATTTTAACTGAACTGAACAGGAGTTTATTATTTAAAAATATATTTTAATTTTTACTAGAATTTAGTTGTTTCTTTTCGACGTCTCTGATGATTTAAGTCTCTTTTCCATTAAACATCAAAGAGCATAAAAAAAAATAGTCTAAACATTTGCAGCCGAAAAGTCAAATTTTCATAAATACACTTTTAGTTTTTGGAAGAATTGTTTTATGTATAATGAATAATATTTTCTACGTATATGTATAATATTTTCTGGTATATTAAAAAGATTTTACTTGAATTGTTTCGTTTCTCATTTTCAAATAAACCTTAGTTATCAACTTCAATCATGATTTTATATTTTATCCCAAATATTAATAAATATTTCAAGATTTTTCACAAGCTGACTTAGGAGTAGGAGTAAAAGTTATTAGCTTGCACCTCCTGGCAAAATATGTAGCTGCGGCCCTGGGAAGTAACATTATTAATTATATCGTAAAATTTATAAGAATTCATGCCTAGAGATTAAAATCATTAATATCACGAAAGAGGTGGGGATAAATGTTTCACTTCAACATGAATACAGTACTATTCTAGTTCAATTTCCTGTGTGTGCTAAATAGGAACTGAACTTGGGACCACTTGATATTAATAGTAGGTTTCGCTGAAACATTCAGTTTTGTCTACTATCCTAGTTATCAAGGTCTCTGGTTAGACCTTGCGTCGTAAACACTAGCATCCAATTCAATTGTTATGTTTATTTCTTCTATTCAGGGTGGGGGGCATATTGTGTTTTTGTATTCTTCCATTCCATTTTAATAATAATATTAGCAATTAAGTAAAATTAAATTATTATATTAAAAAATAATATTAAGGAAAGTGGCTGGATAATAAACCTCCTGTAATGACCTAGGCTGTTGAACGGGACTAAAACAAAAAAGAAATAGCTATGAAATATTTAATAAAATGTTTATTGTTGGTATTTTTAGTAACATGATTCCACTTGAAGGGCGTACTAAAGAAGGCTACAAAGTCATGTTGGTTGGTCTTAAGAGAACTGAACCTCAATTTTACAATCTATACGAGGCTTTTAAATTATTCAATATGGTCGCAGATGCTACCATTATTAAAGAAGGGACTTCACCTGGACTTATTATCGTCGTCGATTTTACAGGAATGAAGTTGGGTCATCTTGCAAAATTAACATTGCCTGCAATGAAGAAAGTATTAACTTACCTACAAGTAAGTTTCCATATAGATAGGATTATTATAATATTAACTATATTATGTATTAATATTACATAATAAGGTAATCCTCTATATCAATTGGTTGCATAACAAACCAAAAATACATGCGATTCTCATGTGATACAAAATTCAATTCTCCATTATCAAATTTTGGAACTATTATAAAAAGAACAATGACCATTGAAATTACTAGATTTCACTTAATAACAAATATACATATTTTAAATGATGCAATGACATGAATAAGTTGATTAAAAATAACAAATTAATATGATCTTGAATCCGTTGAGAATTGTGGGTCAATGGTGAAAATTTTAGCTTTGAAAATTAGTATTAAATTATCATTAATTCTTGAATGCGAGTAAGAGGTGAATTGGCCATATATTTGTGAAACTTTCTTTAGAATTAACACAAACTGACGATGAGATCAATAGTTTTATGAAGCAAATAATTCTCTAACATAATTTAAATGTTTTTAGACGATTAACTGATCTATTTTGCTCTATACCCACCATCATAATGTAAATGTATTTAGACAGTCAACTGATCCATTTTGCTCTATACCCACCATCATAATTTAATGCATTTAGGCAGTTAACTGATCTATTTTGGTCTATACCCACCATCATAATGTAAATGTATTCAGACAGTTAACTGATCTATTTTGCTCTATACCCACCATCATAATGTAAATATATTTAGACAATTGACTGATCTATTTTGCTCTATACCCACCATCATAATGTAAATGTATTCAGACAGTTAACTGATCTATTTTGCTCTATACCCACCATAATAATGTAAATATATTTAGACAATTGACTGATCTATTTTGCTCTATACCCACCATCATAATTTAAATGCATTTAGACAGTTAACTGATCTATTTTGGTCTATACCCACCATCATAATGTAAATGTATTCAGACAGTTAACTGATCTATTTTGCTCTATACCCACCATCATAATGTAAATATATTTAGACAATTGACTGATCTATTTTGCTCTATACCCACCATCATAATGTAAATGTATTTAGACAATTGACTGATCTATTTTGCTCTATACCCACCATAATAATGTAAATATATTTAGACAATTGACTGATCTATTTTGCTCTATACCCACCATCATAATTTAAATGCATTTAGACAGTTAACTGATCTATTTTGGTCTATACCCACCATCATAATGTAAATGTATTCAGACAGTTAACTGATCTATTTTGCTCTATACCCACCATCATAATGTAAATATATTTAGACAATTGACTGATCTATTTTGCTCTATACCCAACATCAAAATTTAATGCATTTAGACAGTTAACTGATCTATTTTGGTCTATACCAACCATCATAATGTAAATGTATTCAGACAGTTAACTGATCTATTTTGCTCTATACCCACCATCATAATGTTAATGTATGTAGACAGTTAACTAATCTATTTTGCTCTATACCCACCATCATAATGTAAATATATTTAGACAATTGACATCTATTTTGCTCTATACCCACTATCATAATGTAAATGTATTTAGACAATTTACTGATATATTTTGCTCTTTATCCACGATTATAATGTAAATGTTTGTACTATAGTTGTAGCAGTTTATACTACTTCGTTTATACATGTAAATACCCAGAGAATTAACAATTAATTGATCAATTATTCTTTTTATCCACCACTATTGGAGCAGATTCTTTGAACATAATGTCAGTAAATATAACTCATTATTATATATTTCTTTTCAGGATGGACTACCAGTTAGACTAAAAGGAATGCATTACATCAATGTAGTCCCTTTTATTGATAAAGTGCTTTTACTGATGAAACCATTCATGAAAAAAGAACTTATGGACATGGTAAGTACATTTTTTTAGTTAACAAAATTGATGATATTAATTATACTCTTTAAATATGTATATATTAGGGGAAAGTAGGGTAAAACCGGGTACCATAACTGTTTTCCCCATTTATGAACTCCTGGGCAACGAAAAGAAAATCATTTACTAATTATTTTCTTTAGACACATTTGGACTACCAAAATTTAACCGATTTTGCCAATATAATTTACTTACAAGGTCCTGAGAATAAATTTTGTGGATTTAGTCAAAATTAGAATTTTGATGAATGGTAAGGTTAAACCGAGTACTCAAGAAAATCAATAATTTTCAACAGCTATGGCAAATTTATGGTTAATTTATTTGTTATTTATAAAAATCTATCATGTTGAAACATTAGTCTGAAGTCTGAAGTGACATTTTCACAGAAATCACAAACAAATCCTCCCTCTACCTCATAAGCGCTACATTGCTTATGAGCCCAGAGGTTGAACTCATTTACACCTTATCCACCCTTCTCCAGAAGCTCAGTCAGAATAAAGTTCATTACAAACGAGATCATTTATTGATTGTAAAAAAAAACTATTTGAAAGGATTATAATTAACAAAATAGTTGTTATTCACCATACAAATATAATGTAGGGGTAATATCGGGTACTACTCGGTTTTGCCCTTCCTATTAGTACCCGGTATTACCCCAAGGGGTGTATTAACCCGTAACTGGTGAGGTTGGGTGTCAGATACCCATTGAATACTTTGTTTATAAATTATCACTAGAGGATTAGGGCGGGACCAGTGTCCTGTCATGTACCTTCAAATCAATTTATTGTCTGTTGGTTTGAAGATCTTAGGTTACGCTAAACGTGAGTAGTTTTGTTTTTGGGCTATTTAGAAATTCAGGGTATTCCTAACCCAACCTCACCAGTTAAGTTACTCTTTTTTCACTATGTAATTTGTATAGTAAAATCTGTTTTTATAAAATAACAATTTAATTTTTAATTTTTTTAGTAGTATTAACATTAAATTTCATAAATATAATAATATTTCCTCAAAATTTTAATTAAAATATTTAAATTAAACAATACACAAAATTTGTATCGAACTTTCATTATTTCTTTTTTACTTTTCTTATTTGTTGGCCCCATTTAGTTTTAATGTGTAAAGAATTGTTTTAGATTATAAATAAAAGTTACTTTTAATACTATATGCAGCTATTTGTTATTTATCCGAACTAGTAAATTTGCTCAGAGGGAGGAAAAGTTCTGGGTATCTGTAACGGACCTTACCAGTTAAGTAACATAAAAAGCACCTCACCAGTTACGGGTTAAAAAAAACAAATGGCTGCCATTCATCAACAGGTGATTGCAAACATCTCACACTGGTGTCTAATTATTCTATTTAAGCTACATATTAAAGAGGTTTAATAAACCACGTATTAAATGTAAGGACTCTTTGCTAACAACACAAACAAATTATTGTAAAAAAAAAACAAAAAAAGTTGAAATACGTGCTGAATAAAACAAACGATGTTTCGACTTTCATTAACTACCACAAACCAACTGAGAGGCATCCAAGATTGAGTTGACTGCATCACTAGATAGATAGCAGCACTAGTTTAGGAAAAATTGAGGTACCCGGTTTGACCCGCGTACCAGGTTTTACTATACTTTCCCCTATATTGAAAATCAAACATTTAAACATGACCATTCACAAATAGTTTGAATTAATAAAATTAAATGTACAACTAATTTAAATGTGAATTTACATTGAAATCGAATATTTAAATAAATGTCTTTAATGCTTGTTAATTATACAGTCCACATAAACAATGTGATTAATTCATAGACATCAATTGTTAGCAGACATTTATTAATAATTAAAAATGATAATTTTTCTTATTAATCCAAAATTATTTGATTCAAAGAATTATTATTTTTATTACTAGTTTATTTTAAACACCTCTGGACTTATATAATTGAATTCGTAATTTTCCAGCTTGTTCTACACACAGAAGGATCGGAATCAGTGTATGAAGTAGTTCCTAAAGATTTGTTTCCTAATGAGTTGGGTGGATCTGCCGGCTCAATTGATGTACTACGAGGTAATTTCAAGTAAAAAAATACTTTAAAAAATTAAAAGAACTAACACTGATAAAATCGAAGCACTCTAACATGTTTTTCATTTATCGTTCAGAAAATTTCAGGTGAAATACGAAACATTTTTAATAAGGAATTTTTTTATAGGGAGTAAAGCAGTGTCCAGACAGCCGAACCAAACAGAGGAAAGGAGCAGTGCATTGGTCTCTGCGCATGCCCATTCTGAAATGGGCATTGGTCTGAAATGGGCGTTGGGAGCCGTGCATTGGTCTCAACGCATGCCCATTCTGAAATGGGCATTGGGAGCCGTGCATTGGTCTCTGCGCATGCCCACGCAGAGACCATTGTACGGCTTTTCTCCTCAATTCGGTTCGGCAGTCTGGACACGGCTTTAATGTAAATATAAATGAACTGCAGAACTTGGTTGCAATATGAAATTGCAATTGTTGTAAGGAGTATATAACTTTAATTTTACGATAATGTTCAAAGTTACCTAAGATAGTGTCCAAACATTTATCGACCCCATGATGATCCAAATGGATCATAGGGTGAAGAGCATGAGCATTGTAATTTATAAGAAATAAATAAATAATAATTATTATTATTATTATTAACATTTATCGAAATTTTTACTTTCTCTTGACACATATTATATAAACAGTTCTAGACAACTAAAATAGCAGAATTACTATCTGGGGGCATGGCATTGCTTTACTGGAACCAACTCAAGGCATTTTAGACCCCCCTTAAAGATACTTAGATATTATGTAAAATTAAAATTAAGTCAGAGTAAATTGCAAACTGAACCAGAAGCATAAATTTAACACCCCTACCTATATTGGTTCATAAGATATATTATGAGACTATCAGTGACATAATAATTTTTATTTTATTTTGTCACTGATACAATATAGACTGACTCATCATAATTCTAAGGTACTTCTAGTAATCCTAGAAACTTGAAATTTTGTATATAGGGAGAGTTTTGATGTACAAATAATAGAATTATTAAAAAAACCGAAAAAAACTATATATTTTAAGCCCTCAAGAAGGACTAAAAGAGACACAGAGTGGGCTCTGCTTAAACCAGTAGCCGATGTTCATAAAGAACAAGAAGCTAAGAAACGAAAGATTACTTAAAGAAAGAAGTGAAATCCCAACAAAAACACTTAAGTAAAAAAATAAGCCAAGTCTCACTTAAATAGATGTGAGATCATAGATGTAGTCAAGTTTCCCTCGTCCAAGTAAGTTCTACTAGGTCTGATTTATCCAGTACAAGTATATGATGTTTATCTGTCACCCTCTCTATTCTTTGTCCCTCACAAACTCAAACATTTTCTTTCCCGAATTACTCTACACGATTAAATTTAAAATAATTTGCTGACTTGGCAAATACGCAGCACAAACTTATTAAACTACTACAAATTAAATAATACATTTTAATTTTTAATTTGAGTGTCGCAGTTCAAGAATACAAAATTGTATAAGACACTGCATCAAATTTTAGCCTCTTTGTGCTGCGTATTTGCCAAGTCAGAAAATGTTTGAGTTTGTGAGGGACAAAGAATAGAGTGGGGGGACAGATAAACATCATTTACTTGTACTGGATAAATCAGACCCAGTAGATCTTACTAGGACAAGGGAAACTTATTATACACCTATGATCTTACAACTTTTTACGCGAGACTTGGCTTATTTGTTTTACATAAGTGTTTATGTTGATATTATCTGTACATACTATAGGTGTGAATATTAAACAATGTACTATACGAATGCAGTAATTGTCAGCTTGCCTTTAACGAACAATTGAAACGGCTGACTCAAACTAGAATTGAACTTGATAATTAATGCGATTTAAGTTAGGGGAAATTTCAGGGTTGGCTTGGTAACAATGCTCATTAGTGTTATGTAATATTATATGTACATTGTACATTAATATAGATTAATGTATTTCAAGTTTGATACATAATTCATTAACATATATGCTAGTGGACAATATCATGTTGACAATTCTCTCAGATCTTGTTTAAGACCTAACAAAAAATAACTTAAAGGACCACTAAAAACCCCCTTAAAATTTTATCATTTTTTTTAATTTTCCTTTTTTCCAGTGAGTTAAATTTTTTTAAACTTTTTGATGTGACCAAGATTAAACTATCGTATTTTATTTTTGACATTATCGACAAATAATATTTAATAAATTGGTCAAGTATGTGCTTTCAGCACACACAAAGAGTCCGTAGACAATTTAACAAACAGGACGAGTTCGTTAACTAGCCACATCAAGATGGCGGCCATTTAAAAGTTTGTTTCTGTAATAAATGTTAAACAATTTATGATAATGTCGTAAAACAAACGCCTTTATATGCATTTATAATGTCCAGACTCAATGAAACAACTTGTAAGTGCTAGCCCAATCCATTCATAAGATAATACATTTTGATAATATTTTGGGTGGGGAACATTTTTTTCTCACAAAATATGATACATATAAAAAATTCCTTACAACCTGTTTTTCGGGATTTGACAAAGAATTAGTATTATTTTTTCCTTGGTTTTTCAAAAAAATAAAATAAAAAAATAAAATGGGTACGGTGTACCTCGGAAATGTTCCTCACTTTCCTGTTCCATCGCAGCAGGTGGAAGCAGCATTAGCCGTGGTCAGTACTTGGAGAGGTGACCGTTTTGAACTAACTGATTTTTATATTATTATTTAAAATAAAAAAAAAGTGGATTCATTATTTTTATTTCTTTTATTTAATTATTTGAATTTTGGCGGTATTTTGACATATAATCAAACAGTGGTTTAACAAAAGTATCGCACTAAATAATAATTATGTTCGCTTTTGACTTTTAAATTACTGAATGGAATTTCATCGGTTTTTTTTTTATATTTGTTCCTTATTTTTTTACCGGTTCCAACAATATGCTATATGTCAAAAACGTATTTATACTTTCAGTATTATTAAACATCAAAGTTTCAAAATTAAAAAAATCAATATCTTCAAAATGGCGGCCAATATCATAATTTAATTTGGTTGATTTATTTTTCATACAAAAAGGTGCATTTGTGCTAAATTTCAACTCAATCGAACTACTTTTCGATTTTTTTTAAAAAATATTTGCTGACTCAGAAAATGTTGATTTTCCGGGCGGCATAATTAAAAGTAAGGACTGATTTTTCTGCTTATTGTCAACTCTCTAGGTTAAAAACCCTGGGCTAATGGTAACACACAAATATAGACGTCATGCTGAAAACCACTCAGGAGGTCTTAAAAACACCCAAAACGGATACCAAATTCAGTTGAAATCTCGAAAAAAAATAATTGGATGAAATTTTAGAAAATTTAATTTAATTTAATTTAATTAATTTAATTACAATATATAATATAATATATATTATATTTAATTAAATTAAATTAAATTATATTATATTATATTAAATTAAATTACATTTTAAATTATTATATTATATTACAAGGCTGTGAAGTGAGTTTTTTCTTTACCGCGGCAATTACATTTACTGTCGAGCGAAGCGAGACAGTAAATATTGCCAAGGTAAAGAAAAAACACTTCACAGTCGCGTAGCATATGCTATTTTTTCCGAGGTAGCAGACAATGAAAAAACATTAAATATTAATCACTAATCAATATATAATAATAAATATTTGTACATACTTAAGACTTAAAAAAAGAAACCTTAAAATGAGGTTACACTATAAGAAAAGATAAATAAAACGCATTGACATCTAGCGGATTTTTATCGTACTAGAAGCATTTCTACAAAGACTGCAGCACTACTAACGGAAGTTTTGACAACTACCCGCCGGAAAAAAAAAAATCTTTGCGTGCCTAGGACGTAAAAGATGTTTTCTTTACAGCTAGGAGTAATGAAAAAATAGATTTTAGCTATGTCTTTTAGGCTCTAAAGTTACTATTTCACAGCCTACCACGGAAAAACAATATTTTTTAGGCGAGGAAAAGTAAAAATAAAGGAAAAGGTTATTAAAAACACAATTTTCAAGGAGACAAGGTGCAAAGAAGAATTGTTACAATGACTAAACTAAACATATATTTGCACTTAAAGCGTCCTTCGCTATCATTTAATACCCCTCAAGATGCATATTCGTTAAAAAATAGTTAACCCCTTTATGAGGGATGACTTTTTGGGGCTTCCTATAATTTTCCTGTGATTTGGTTATTACACATAACTTAACTGCAAAGTTTCATATTTTTGTGTCGGGTACTTTCGGAGATCAGGTGCGTTACAGACGGACAGATGGGGACAGACAGACAGACAGATGCAGGAATGTATAATGGTCCTCGTTTTTGGCTACGTACACAAAAAATTGGACCCTAAAATATGTATATATATTAAATTTTATTTTATTTTATGAAAATAAAAAATATAGCTAACAAATCAAATAAAAAGCTATAAAAAGTAAATTAAAGTGTTATTTATTTATTTATTTTATTTAGTTTTAGAAAATGAATTTAATGAAACATTTTACTATGTTTTTATTAGCTTGCTTTCTTGTTTGTTTGTTTGTCCAGTACAAATCTTGCAATCTATTTTTAACTAACTTCCCGAGTAGCTAGACATTTGAAACTTTTAGAATTGCTCAGAACACGATAACAATGCATTATTTTAATACTTTTAGCCATCTTTCAGCAGAATTTAATTCGTTTTCAGCAAATATTGCTGTACGGAAAGTAAGTTCGGAAAAAATCCGCAAGTTATTTTATTTGTTTTGACATATCCCATATTTACAATCTTTATTTTGACAGGTTTCAAATTTATGATTTATGACAGAAAATTTAAAAACCGTAGTATATAGAAAGTTCTTTTTATCTTGAAATTATTAATATTTACAAAACAACAAAAACTTCAAATTTACAAACAACAACCTCAACAGTTGAAAAAAACTTAATTAAATGAAAGTCTTACTTCTGCGAAAATGTCGTTCATTTAATTTTGCTACTTCATAAATTGTTTATTTTTATAAAATACACTCAAATTTAATATTTACTCGCTATATATTGAAACCAAAAATAACGATATGTTTTACTATTTCCATCCCCATTTAAAACTACTAAACTTGCTAATACCTTGATGAAATTGCCAATAACTTGTGACAATAATAACTAAATAATAAACATTAATCTTTAATTATTTCAGAGAAAACTTATAAATTTGTACAAAATTACCAGGAGTGGTACAAGAAAGACGAACTGTTAAGAGTGGACGAAACTAAAAGACCAGGCAAAGCTAAGTCAGCTGGACAACTCTTCGGGGTAGATGGATCCTTCAGAAAACTCACCATTGATTAAGCTATTTCTCCACATAGTCCAGGAGATTTGAGTGAAAAAGTGTGTGGCTAACATCAAGCTATAATTTTGTGTATAAGTAAATCATTTGATGCCTTTTAAGAATATGTAGTCGGGTAAGTTGGTCTACGGAACATATCTTGGCAATAGGCATTTGAAAAAAAAACAGTTGAGAGCAGCCATGTCCCGCCCATTTTGCTGGACAATCTGATTCTAATAGGACATAGCTTGGCAATAGGCATTTGAAAAAAACAAACCGGTTGAGAGCAGCCATGTCCCGCCCATTTTGCTGGACAATCTGATTTTCATGATCCTGAGTGCCATCAACTCTCACCTGAGTGCCCAACATACGACATAGTCCAGAGCTGTGGCAATTTCTAAAGATAGAACAGCCTGGAAGTCCTTTTGTAATGCCTCTACACCGCAAGGTACAAGAGGCCTGGATTAAGTAAGTATGATCCTGAGTACGAAATTAGTTAGTATACCGAAAATCAAGTCGATGTTAGATAGGTTAGTTATTCAAATATTACTCCAAATCAAAGTCACATATCAAATGACAAACTACCATCAACTTAATTTTTGGTCTATTAAATAATATTGTACTCAGGATTGTGAAAATCAAATTGTCTACCAATTAATAGGCGGGACATGGCCGCTCTCTACGATTTCTTTTTTTTTTTTTTTTTTTTTGATATTTTTATGTTTTGGCTGTGATACATACCTCGAAAAGCGTTACGTTACACGAATGGGGAAGATATAGGATCAAGGTGTTAGGAAAGTATAGGAGGTGTTGAGTCTGCCCACTCTTGGTAGGGATAGTTTCTCCCACTACCGCGCTTGGTACCGCTGTCGCTAGGGCGTCCCCTCCCCAAGCGAGTCTAAAACGCTGTACACTGTGCCAGGAGAATAGAAAAGGTAGGAGCTAACTGCACTTGTTTACATCGCCGCTTAGAGGTCGGCTGACTTATGATTATGAATGATTGGTTCGTTCAAGGACACCCTCTCCTCCATCCCTATCACACTCCGTCCCCAGATGATAACTCCGTCCATCATTCCGTCTGGCCCTTAGCCCTTTAATACTCTTGATAATACTCAATACTCTACTATTACCCCCCCCCCCCCAACTACAACTTCTGTTCAACTGCTCTGATTTGCATCGGACAAACGCCATAACTCTTAGAATTTTATTCCGAATAAAACTAATTTCTTTTTTTTAAATTTATTCATAAAATTTATTTTTTGCATTATTATGTTTTATTTTTGTTATAGGTACTATAATTTTTTGCATTTATTATAAAAATATTGGTGACGAAGCTAAAAGATTACTTCTTAATTAACTGGAAAAGAAGAAAAGTGTGTACTTCTTTCATCGTGCACAACATATGTTCGATTAGATTCCTAATTTACAAACGAAAGAATCTGCACGGTCAATTTTTTTTACATTTTCATCTCTATACTTTGGCACATAAACTCGATACGCTATACCAAAAAACGACACGAAAAAGCGTTACATAAAAATGTCTCACTGTCTTCTCACTCGTATGCAAGCAATTTTTTTTCAAATGCCTATTGCCAAGCTATGTCCCGCAGACCAACTTACCCGACCACATAATCATAAAAGGCATCAAACGATTTACTAATAAATAAAATTCTAGCTTGATGTTACTCAGACACTATTTTGCACGCTATCTCCTGGACTAATATATTCTTGTTGATTCCTTATGATTGATCTTAAAGTTATATTCTTATGTAATTTAATCATAAGAGTTTATTTGTAATTTATGTTTATGTATTAATATTTTAATTAATTTTCAATTGTATTTGGGTGATAAAATGCTAAGTTCAAATTTTTTTTGAAAAATATTTGGTCATGTTAAAAGAACATCTAGTTACAGTACCTGCAGTTAAAAGTTGACATCAACAATATGACAAGAGAAGAACTATATAAATTATCTTGAAATATTTCTACCACATTTAAATGTGATAATTTTAAAATTATTATTGCAAAGAAATCGTAATTGTAATAAAGAATATATATATTTTTTCTTATCTGTGTTAAATTTAATATAATTAATTATATTAAATTAATATAATATATATATATATATATATATATATATATATATATTTATATATATTCTATATATATAAATATATTATATATATATATATATATATATATATATATATATATATATATATATATATGTGCTTCTACTTGTATACTTGAGTAAAAGTTGACCGATATAGTTCAAATGTTGAATACATGTTCCTTTTACTAATGCTCAGGCTAAGTTCGTTGGACAGCATTATTGATCAAAGCGTTCGCACGTAATGATTGCGTAAACAAGAGCTTCAAATTTAAAATTGGAATTTCAGAACGGGGAAAAATGCTATAATTACTTATTCGATGAGACTAACATTTTTAGTAAAACCAACACCGACATCACCATGAAGAGATAAAGATCATTAAAACTATTAAAGTGGACCAACACGTTTAAAATAGAGAAAACAACGTTTTTTTACCGATATTTTACGTTCTAACGTAACAATTTCAAAAAAACTTCATTTACATCCTCTTAAGTTAAATTGAAACAGGTATGTAAAATTTTAACTTGATGCAAGAAGAAGTTTTTGTCTAGTGAAGTGATACATTTATGATAGTTAAAAAGGTGATGTGTGGTTAGTGGAATAGCAAGAATGCAGGGTGGCTCCATAACTACTTGACTCTCTACTACAATCGCACTTTTTACCTATCAACTCATCATGATTATATATTTTCTCAACATTCAACACATATTTATTACCATATGCTTCAATGCGATAGAGCCACGCGATGCCTAGTTTATAAAAATTTAATAAATATGTATGTATGTATATTGTGAATGTCTGTACAATATTTACAAGTTAGATACGTTCGATTGTGGTGAAAAATAAAATAAAATTGCATGTATACATGGAAAGGTGTAGGAAGACGGACGAAGAAGTGAAAGGAGGGGGGTAAGGAAATAGAAGGGTGTAACCCTCGTAATGGAAGGTGTGGGTAGCCCTTTAGGTTATGGAGACATGCAACGTATCCCTCAGCATACCTTCCTAAAGGAGATTCTCTCTCCGAGTTCTTTCACCTCATATGGCCCTTCCTTACATATTCCTTTATACCCTAGAATTATATCATAGCCCTTTGCTCAACGTCCATTCTACCTTTACACATAATAAAATTCCCTTCTTCCAAAAAATGAAGAATCAACGAATTTAGGGTACCTGCAATTTTCAGCGAATTATTTGGTTGAATAGAACTTATTTTGTTGAATAAAATGGAAATAGTAAAATAGATCAGATTGTTATTAAATATTAAATAAAGATCTGGAGTCACTATTGTCTTCAATCGTTTTAGTAAAGTTCTTTCGTGAGAGATAATATCTCATAAAATTGCTCTCATTGGTGAGAAATCCACCTAAGGTCCTTGCGAGACCTTGCTAAGGTCTCGCTGTTTGGAATATGTAATATATATGTTTCTGTGCCACATTAAATGCTATATATTTTCTGTGTATAGCCTAGCTCTTTGAAGATAGCAGAGGGGCTTAAGCCTATCTTTTGAAGAAGTACTCTGGTAGGAAGATAGCCAATCTAAAGCAGATATAAACGATTGTACTCTTCTTGGGCATTCTTTATAAACATTTAAGTCTGTTGGCTGATGTTGAATGGAATGGAATGCTCTTGCAGTGGATCCATTAGCCCAGTCGTTAATCCATTTCTCTGTACACCAGAGCCCTATTTTACTTGCAATGTAAGAGAGGGAATATTTATCATGCGGGAGAGGTTTCATGGGAAGAGCCTGTTTAGCAAGGAAATCAGCTACTTCGTTACCAGTGAGACCGCAATGAGAAGAAATCCATTGAAATTTTATTATTCCTTTAGCTTGCTTTAAAATGGTATGTATATGGAATGTCCGGTGTGAGAAAGCGTGAGGTTATTATTTCCTTAATAACTCTAAGGCACATATTGAATCCGTGAGGATGTAAAATTGTCCCTGCATGTTCTGGACATGTATAACAGCAGCCATTATTGCCAATAGTTCAGCATCTGTTGATGAGGATGGGGTTGATAGAAGGCAAATCTTTACTTGTAGGGTTGGAATGAAAACTCCCACTCCAGCTGCAGAGCCTTCTAAAAGAGACCCATCAGTATAAATTAAGATATAGTCTCTATATAATGCATTGATTAGGTGGAGACTTGTTTGTTTGAGTTCTGACGGAAAAGATGAAGATTTAGAAGTGCTGTTAGGTAATTCAGTCCTGATTATAGGAGCTGTCCATTCCCACATATATATATATATATATACTAGCTTTCACCCCGCGCGGGGCTCCTGCTAGGTATTAGTGGCTGTGTTTCCTATAATCATGTAGGCCTAGCAATTAAATTAAATTCCTAAATAGTTTTGTTTCCAAAGCCTTCTAGGAATAAAACAGGACTATATTACACATCATTAATTCCATTATTAAGAATATAATACTCTCCAAATCATAGTTTGGATTCCATTTATATATTTTAAAAATAGCCAATAGAAACTAAGTAATATAGTAATAACTAACAATGCTAATTAGACTGGGACTGCTTGGACTGCTTTAATTAGACTGGGAAGTCATTGAACAATCATCAACAATGATGGTGCATTATTTAATTACCAGCCTCTTCATTCAATACGGCAGTTGCACCAGAAAATATTTAATAACTCTAGTTCTAGAAACAATTAATAAAATAATAAATACTCGATTTAAAGAGCATTAGTGTGAGGTTTAAGCACTCCAATCAGAAATTAAATCGGCCATCAATTGCGGACGCCATAAGCGTGCAAAGTCAATTTTTTTTTACAAAAAATTAAATTTAGCTCTATTTAAGGTAGAACCGATAAAGGTACGACAAAAAGTCAAAGGTCCAAAGTTGTAGATCTTTTAAAATGAGTTACCTCTGGCGCAATTAGCTTGTCGATACAACTTACCGTTTACCCACAATAAGGTTCTAAAAAAACTATAAAGTGCGTCCACCATCTTTAATTTTTTAGGGGGGGGGGGATATATTTTTTAACTTTTCGGATTTTTTCAATGGGCTTAGGCCAATTTCCGACCAAACGCAAAAAACCGCAAGTCTCTAGGTGGTCTAGAAGTATATAATAATAGTAGTAAAGTAATAATATAATAGCGAGTCTGTGGGGTTTGTTTACGGCGAGTCAACCTATTTTTTTAGGTTATGTTTTATATACTTTTTTTTGATAAAATTGTTAATAACTTTGGTTCTACTCAATATTTTTAGATGAAACCAAGCCTACAAATTGCGCAACATGTTTGCGCTCACCCCTAAAAAAAATTAATCTATTTCATTCAGCCAGTTTTGCGCCTATAAAGTCTGACTGGGGTGACAGACACACATACATACACGAAAAAAGTTAAGACCGGATTCGGTTTTTGGAATATCTAAAATGAAAAAGTATCCAAAAAATTTTTAATTCTGACCAATGTACAGACAAAACTTTAATTTTATATATATATATATATATATATATATATATATATATATATATATATATATATATATATATATATATATATATATATATATATATATATATATATATATATATATATATATATATATATATATATATATATATATATATATATATATATATATATATATATATATATATGTATATTAAATGAATATGTATTAGTCATCATATATATATATATATATAATATATATATATATATATATATATATATATATATATATATATATATATATATATATATGTATATGCAGGGCTCGATTTGAGGCGGAACGCGGCGGAACGGCGTTCCGGGACCTCTCTCTCTCTGATAAATAAAAAATTAAATTATCGGCACTAAGATTTTTTTTAAATCCTTAGTTAAAATTTTGTTAAATTTTGATTGAGTCAGTGAGTGACTACAAATTTGATTAAGGACATCATGTATTAAACTGACACCATACACCATAGTATTACCCTAGACTAGCTCGAAATTTAATTATAAAGAATATAAATGTAGCTTGATGCTAACTCTAAGTGCCTGTCGTTCTTAAGCTACGTCTAGGGAAGAATCTAAGCCTTTCTCGGCCCGCGGCCGTGGGGAAAATATATTTTTTTTTTCCAAATACACAAAAATATCTCGTATTAAATAAGTACTGTGCAGAGACGCTGAGCCGAAACTCGCCCGGGGCGAGTGAGGCAGGGAATGTTTTTTGATTTAATTATACGTATAAACCTAAGTCTCTATTTATTTAATGAGAGTATTATAAGAACACGTGACATGCTAATCAAGAAATTGTTTATACAAAATACTACTTAAAAATAATTTAGTCCGTGTGGGTTTATGTCTAAAACTGCTTAAAATGCTGTTTTTGAACGTTTATTTTTCAAAATTTTCCCGGGGGAGGACCCCCCCTTCTGTAGGGGGGGGGGGGAGAGAGAGAGGAAAGGTTGTAGTTCCGGCACCTCAATTTCTAGAAATCGAGCACTGTGTATATGTATATATCCACATGTATGCATGTATGTATAAATTAAATAGAAGTGTGAAGTACTAGTGTAAAGTGTGAACTAAATTTTTAAAACCCCATTATTTACGACTTCTATCTTCAACTTTTCATATTACCAAAAAAAGAAAAGAAAAATGTACTTAATAAAATATATACACACTGGGGGACATCGTACATAATATTTTTTTTTTGCCAAACTATAATTTTCACACTTGGTATAACATACGATATTGCTTTAAGTAAAAAAAAGAAGAGATCCTTGACATTTTCAGAGAAAAAAAAAATACATTGCTAAACTTTATTCATACAAATATGATAAATAATTATTATAACCAAGTGAAATAAGTTTGTTTCTTGTGACTCCTTGCATTGCACCCTCAAGGTTTGGATTCAATCCAAACAGACTTGGAAAGATGCTAAAGATTATAATCCGCAGAACGCTGCTTGAAGGGGGGGGGAGGGTCCTAAGACAAGAGAGGGGGGTTCTTCCAGCTCAATATTTAAACTTGGTTAACGATAACTGACTTAGAATCCAGTATAACCGTAAAGGGAAGAAAATAATAAAACGTCTTACTTTATTTTTCTTTTTTTTTCTTTGTAGAATAACTTTAGCTTTATTTTTTTTTTTTTTTAAAAAAAGAGAAAATTGTTTTGAATAAAGAATAAACAAGAAATAGTATTTCCTTAAAGATTATAATCGGTTGAGATGATACAAAGAAATAAAGTTAAATGTAAATAAATTTTATTATATTTAAAAGAGGAAGTCGAAACATAAATTGCTTAAGCAGATTTCATTTAGTTATTTTCATTGTGGTAGGGTTAATATTTTTACTTTGTATTATTCCTAAACATTTTATTTCTTTTATAGTTGTAGTTGTTCTTTTGTAACATATGTTACAAATATTTATAATTAGTGAAGTATAGTATGTATTAATTTATTTATTTAATAATTTCTAACGAGCCCCTAGACGGAATAACATCGGGTAGGGCGCTCAGAACAAGTAAAATAATTAACAGATTACAAAAAATACTAACAATAGTAATACAAAATGTAAAACTTCATAAAGTATCAGTAACAACAAATAATAAAGGCTATATAATAAAACTAATTGGGTACAGGGTACCTCGGAACTTTTCTTCAAGGACCACTGTCAGCAGGAGGAAGCGGCACTGAGCGTGGTCAGTACATGGATGGTACATGGTAGTTTAATACCAGCTAATCCAAGATAAGACGAAGACTATTATGGGTATATATAATTGCAGCATTAAAGTACCTATTAATAATATATTGACCATAATCTTTTGTAGTTGATATGGTACAAATATTTATAATAATAATATATTGATAATAATAATAATAATAATATATTGAAAGTTAACTTATATTAATCTAATAATTATTATTTAAATAACAGCTCACCTCAGTCAACATAGGCCGAGGATGGTTTATAATTAGTACTATATTAAAAGAAATCATTACATATACCTGGATTAAATTTTAATAATATACTTGTATTAATCTTATACATCTGTTGTTCAAGATCACTTGAACACTGCTTAACAGCAGCTTCTTAACACCTCTACCTACATTATCTACCGAACCTGCTCTACAAAGCACCCAGGCTCATTTAGACAGACCGGCCCTGCTATTATTTGAAAGGGCCCACGTAGATCTTTATTTAGACGTCTGGATCTTCCTCCGCTGGCCGCACTGTCCCAGATTTTAAATATTTGAATATTTAACGGCCCAAATTTGGAGGGAGTTTAGAGTGTGAACATAGCGATGTGTGAGTCTAGCCCTCTTAGAGAGCAGTGGCCATTTTTCTGTACAAGTACTTTTTTACGTGTTTTATCTGGATAAATCCTTGGCATCCAGGATTTATCTGGTTCACCTGGTATCCAGGAAATATTAATCCTTTACTTCAACTGGTATCCAGGGAAGTAGATGGTATTCAACAGTGCTGGGATCCAGCTTCTCAACCTATCACCACAGCCACAGCACCACACTTCACCTCACCTCTCCATCAGATAGGCCATTCTTATTAGTATGACATTTGCTCATCTGTACATATATGCTTAATAAAAACCTACAGTCCGCTAAACATAATATTTCTGCATTTATTCATTATTTTATTCTTATTCACAATTTCGTGGCCAGGTCAGGAAAACCTCCCCCTGGTGCGAACATCTGTAATTAATAACCAATTTATTGATGTTATGAAGAATGAAAATGTTATCAGGACGGATGGTTTAAAAATAATTCGTGGTACAACAGCCCGTGAAAGGCTTAGGCCTGGCAACAAGCTTATACAACTATATAATATTATGTAATGGGTGATATGGGGTTGATATGTCAGTCTACCAGCTGTATTAATCGAGTAATGAATTAATTAGCATTCACAAGCGATTGGACGGCACTTTCCTTAAGTAGCTACCCATTTGTATCGCGATCTTGGGGGCACACCTGGGAATCCTTTGCTGGAATCAGAAATCTAACTAGAATGATACGTGTGCATGTTTATCACCTTGACCTAAATCATTTACTCTCTTTGACATTTGCTAAAGTTGATTGTCTCTCGTATTGTGTGTGTTAATTTGATGTTTGTCAGTAAGGTTCTCTAATATGAATCACTAAACAAACGCCGATATGGCTGATATGAATTTTATGTGTGGACATGCTAGTAAAAATTCGGTAGAGGTTATGCGGTTGTACTGTAAACATTTTCTCAATAGTCGTGTTCCTCTAAAAAAAAAAAAAAAAAATTCTTTTAGCATTCGTCAAGAAACAGGCACATTTAAACGAAATGGAGGACTAGAAAGGCCAAATACATTAACAACGGTACATTATGGTAGATAAAGATCCAGGTACTGCTACCAGAAATGTGGCATATTCGTTCGATGAAAATACGAGTAGCATGACAGTGAGGAAAATTTATAGCATGTGCTTGTATCCATACCATATGCAGCGCGTTCAGTCAACTTATTTCTGTTCCTGCTGATTTTCCTCCACGTATTGCATTTTTTCAATGGATTCTGCAAACATTGATTCAAATCCGGATTTACCGGCGCTGATTCTTTTTACCGATAAAATAATTTCTCAATAAATGCATCTAGGAACATTCATAATGACCATGTGTGGGCTGATGAAAACCGCATGTGGCACTTAATTTTCATGAAATATTTGGGTTGGAATTGTGGGTGACTGTCTTATTGGAGCGGTATTTCTACTGGAAAGATTTACCGGCGAGGTATATCGACATTTTTTGAAACAATTACTACCTGGATTCCTAGAGAATGTACCAATAGTAACCAGGATTGTAATGAGTTTTACGTAGTATGTTGCACCAGAACATTTTAGTTTAGTTGCTTATGATTTTTTGATCGCAACATAATATGAAGATCGCTGGATTAGCAGAGGTGGGCGTTTGGGGGAGGTTATGGCCTGCCCGATCCCAGACTTAAATCCCTTGGATCTTTTTCTAATGGGGTCATTTTAATTCATTTGTGTACACTACTGCAGTATAAAATGAAGAGGATTGGAGAAATCTGATAATAGAAGGGTGTAATATACAGTAAGAAGAAGACAATAAGGGAGTTTGGAAAGTCCAATCCTTTCTACCCAAAGTTGGATGGAATCTCCATAACACCATTCTGTTCGGTTTCCATTCCTCGCCCCGAAAAAAAATCGTGACTAAGAACGCCGTTTAGACTACCGGGTTTTCAGGCAAAAAGGACGAGGCTCCAATTATGGGAGACCAGGTCCGGTCTTTTAATCAACCCTTATCTCATTTTTCCGACAGACAATTTAAAAAAATAGAAACTACTAAAATATTGTCAAGGTTTATTTAAGAAAAAATATATATATTTCTTCCTTAGTCTAAAAATATTTAACTCACTTGTGATAACAGCAACAACAATAAAAAGTACTTCAATCTAACAGCTAACCTTATAAATTACAGATAAGATGAAGTAGCGAATTGGAGGCACTCCAATCACATGTTTTATTAGAATTTATTGATCTCTAAGGAAGTATCGGAGCCATTAACTTTAAAGGCGACGTCTGGTGTTACCGGGAATATGGTCTTAAGAGGTATAAGGAACTTGACACTAGGATATGTATAGTTTGTGAAGTGGGATAGAAAGGATTTATAGCGGTTGAATTCAAAGATGGGCGTGAAGGGAACTATTGTCATTGTAACCGTAAGAGTATTGACAATTTTTTGAAGATTTATGAAGTAGACTATTGCATGTAGTAGGGATTTTATTGCTTAGTCAGATTAAAATGTAATTGAATACAGTTTTTAGTTTCTTTTATT
Source organism: Gerris lacustris (assembly GCA_951217055.1). NCBI lineage: Eukaryota > Metazoa > Arthropoda > Insecta > Hemiptera > Gerridae > Gerris > Gerris lacustris. The sequence continues at coordinate 16,249,098 of OX578277.1, read as the reverse complement.
ACTATGAAATAAGAAATGACGATTTTGAGAAGTGCTTTATGATGTTTGTAAAGTACAGCTTTCAAAGTGAATTTTAAATCGGGAAAATCGATCTGAGATAAATTAGACTAAGTTTATGAAAAGCATATTTTTGTTGCTTTCAACCAAAACATCAGCTGTTGTTACAGTTCTTGTAAAATTAGTCTTATGGAATCTGTATCTTGCAATAAATTCCTTTATAATTTTATTTACATTACCACTATATTATGGGTTATCCATCGATTACTAAACTTAAATACATTATAGTAATGATGATTACCAAGTGTGACAAAGAATTAACGCAACAGTTTAACATAGACAACGTTATGTAACGCGCTTATGCTGTTTAGAATCAGCTATTTGAACATTTTTATGGCAAAGCAATAAATTAACATTGAAGACATTATGTAAGTAATTTTTCGTTTCTTGATGTGCCATTATAATTAACGTTGTCATTACAAAAGTACATTTAACTTTTTATTTTTAAGAGATAAATGAATAATTTATTTATAAAGTGATATATCCAATTTAAATAAAACCACTGTTATAGTTAAAAGTAAAATAAAAATAAAAAATCGGTCAGAGACAACTCAGACAATACATATACGAGTTCATAATTATTTGGCTCAATGTTTTCCATTTATTAGTTTTAGTTGGTACATTCAATTATTATTGAACATTTTATCAAAATATATCATGCAAATAACTTCTTTCTCTATAATTCTCGGCGGGGAATCGAACCCGGCCTCTCTCCCTCCGCGTTTAAAGCTTTTTTCTGAGGCACTAGATTGTTCCCAGGAAAACGGCTTATATCATTAGATTCGTATTAAAATAGATTACATTTTAGAATTATTTAATCAAAATCGTTGTAACTGTTTTCGAGAAATAATTAATTTTAATTTTTTTTCAGAGTTGTTGGGGGTAGTAAAATTTATTTCTCGATTTCACTCACGATTTTTCTGAACATGTATGCCAAATTTCGTCAAAATCGGCCCAGTAGTTTAGGCTCCAGGCGTCTAAACAGACAGACGACGGACAGACATTTTTTAAGAACCACTTTTTTGGACTCAGTGTCAGGGGACCTCAAAACGTGTAAATCCATCAAAATCTCGAAATTGAATTTTCGCGTCATCTCAATACTTTCTTTTTATATAAGAAAGTAAAAAGCCTGTCATTAAAATAATATAATAATTAATAAAGCTATAATATAATTTTTTTTGGTAAGACATTTATTGCCTAATTTCTCTAAATTTATAGTATTCTACCATTCGAAACACTGATGAAGCTCAGGTTCCCTGGGAGAAAGCTTTGTGAAATAAAATAAAAAAGAAATTAACAACGGAAATTAACAAAGTCCACCTAAGAAAACCTTCAATTATAATTAATTTGTCTCTAGAGAATAGTGTTTGCTTTATTTCTAATATTTACTATAGTAAAATTAAACTAGAACGCTCCAATGTCTAATGCCTAGTTTATGAGTTGTGTAGCGTGAAAAAACGAAGAATATAAATATATATTATACTATCGTTTCTGACAGTTCACGTTTAAAACTCAAGAAGGGGTTACGAAGTCACAGATCAAAATGTGAATCAAGCTAAGTAAATTAATATAATCCAATCAACTGGTTCGGGTTTTATAGTATGGTATAGTTTTATTAACACTAAAAAAAACTAAATTAGAATTTAGTACAATATAACACATCATAATTATTAAAAAATAAACTTTCAACCTTCTTTAATATCTTTTCAAATTATTTCACTTTGAGCTTAACTAGTTTATTCGTATATCTTTGTAATATAAAAGGTATAGCATTTTTTTTTTTTTTTTTTATTAATTGCCTTTTAAATGGAACTAAGGTGTGTCTTGGGAAAGGGTTTTTTTTAGTTATTTTATAGAGGAGGTAAAAGTGAGTTTTAGTAAATTGTAAAAGATTTGGTTTCTCTGACTCCCGTAGTCCTAGACGATTCTCCGGAGAATAAAACCCCTAAAATAATAATTAAATTTTATATTTTAAAAAGTAATAAATTTAATTTCATAAAACCTCGGTACTGGTCTCTAGTTTGTTGAAGGGAGTGAGACCCCTGGTTCGTAGTTGAAGTTTTGTGAGTCTGGTGGAAGGAGGTTTTTGTTCTCCGCTCATTTTGAAGTGTGTTAGGACACAGAGAGGTTTTGAAATTCCGAGCCCCTCTAGCCTACTCCTCCGCCTCCCTGACGATGAAACTTTGCGGTTTGGGTGAGAAAGGGACGAGAGAGAGTAGAAGGGAGGCATACCGTAATGCGAAGCTGTACAAAGGGCCACCTCAGGCATGCCAAGAGGATTTTGTACAAGTTGTACACAAAGTGGCCCATGGAAACACTTGAGTATAACCTCTCTCTCCTTCCTCTACTTGCCTAACCCTCATAGCACACTTCATTTTAACATTTACCAGGAGTACACGGGCCTCCAGATGTAGACCTTAGTGTGTGAGGGTGCGAGCGAGATGGGATGCGGCCCTTCCTAGCCTTAGCTAACCGGATTACCCAGGGTACTGGACCGGACCGTCCTCCCTTCATATACATCTCTAACCCGTTTTGCCTTCGACCCTTCCACTGTCATATCTCGCCCTGAAATACACCGTAACCTACTTATCAACTACCTATAAACATATCCCTTTCTCCTCTCTAAGGGAAAAGGGCATCCCTAAACTGAAGCGAACGACCCTTTTACCCCGACTAGACTGAAGCACAACACCGGTTATCTACACTCCCTTCCTAGTAAAGAGAGAAAATCAGAGTTCATTCGGTAACTATTAAATTTCGACTTTCAATCCCAATCTGAAATGAGGACCTGGGACAACGGAATTATCTTCCCATCAGTAATGGAATCCCTGCCCCCCTTTAATTATACTTTCAGAACTCTTTACCTGTTTTACGTGACAAAGTTTTACGACAGTTAGTTAAATACTTGCTCTAACTCTGACGGATTAAGCAATCCAAAGATACACGGACCACAATGTATTTAATACATTTAATTAACAAGTTTCTCAGAAAAGTTTAAATTTTAATACATTTGACAATCCGGGTTATTGGATAGCCACAGTTGACAAAACAACCCTTGAACAAAGGGCATGAAAACAAAATGATAATTAAGGATTTTCAATAATAATTCCCTTTTATCATGATGAAAAAGCAGAGTACCTATACTCATTACAAGAATCATATTTCGTGGAATCAATTACCATCGGTACTTCATAGTATACAAAATCACAAAATCTATAATGATATTTTCAACTTTAACTTTGTCTTACACACTTCAGTTCATTTTGGTTCCTCAAGGAAGAAGAGAATTATATCTCAAGGGATGATATCGTCTAATATATAACCAATGAATTTATATTATTAATTCTGTTAAAAAAAATAGTTATGTGCTGTATTATTTAACTTACATTATTAAATAGTACATTACGCGTCGAGTGCGGAAAGTAGCATTTTGCATGCGAGTGTGGAGTTTGCACCCGAGCGACAGCGAGGGTAGTAAAACCACACGAGCAATGCAAAATGCCATTTTCGCACGAGTTGCGTACCGTACTTTATCTACGATTGTTAGATTTAAATAATAAATACAGAAAAAAATAAACTTCCTGTATGTAAGTTCGGATCTCTCTCTTGATAAAGATGGCATTAATTCTTGAGTTGTATTTTTTGCCGAATTAATTATTTCTGGAGGAGTATTATTATTCTCCACATTTTCGTCAAAGTCACTAGATTCACTTATTGTTTTTTACTAATAACTCGATATAAACAGTTACTTTCTTTAATAAAAGAACAGCAAATTAGTTTTGTTAAATGTAAACAAATTCGCTAATCGTGCGTAAAGCTGAAGAATTCCTCTTCTTCAGAACTATGAGACGCGCATGCGCAATGAATACAAGTACGTAAAGAATCACGTTCTACGTATCTAAACAGAGATACAATGTTTATATTTCGTATCAATCGTAGATAAACAATATTACCGAACAAAGAATATTTATATACTAGATCAGAAAACCATGTTTCTAACTAAAAAATAGAGTGGCACATAGCTTCCTCGCGTCCTATCGCGTATACTTAAATGATTTTATGTTTTTAAAATCCATTATTGTCATTACAATCCAAAATGATCATTTATCATATCCACCAAATTTCATCAAAATCGGTCTACTTATACTCAAGTTAACGTCACACTTTTCAGGGGACGTGGACACACAGACCGACAGAATGACAGACAGACAGACACGAGACCAAAATGTTCTCTGATTTCTGTCTCGGAATTTCTAAAATCGAAGACAAAAACTTATTCGTCCTTAAAAGTAACACAATGCTTCTTTTACGGTTTAAGCTTTAAGCTCGGAAGCAATACCCAATAACCACACAAAAAAATAATCAATTTCATCAAAGAAGCCACGTTGCTACACACATTTCTTTCGTGCATATTTAAGGTAAAGGAATCTATTTTTATAAAAGGCACTGATATTTCTATTTAAATTACGCAATATTAAAGAATTTATAATAGAAAACGACTAAAGGGAACCGAGTACAAAGAGTTTTCAATCTGTGGATCATTTAAATAAATAATGTATTTTCCGCTATATTACCCAGGTAAATCCATTGATGGAGCTCTCAGAGAACTCAAACTTACCTGAATGAAAATTTCCTATTTACTTGTCTTTACTTGACATAAATTGAAAAAAAAGTTCAAACTTAGTATACATGACTAATAGTATATATTTTATCTTGTCAATACTGGGATTTATTTAGCAATGAAAAAAATATATAGCTACAAACACAATATCAATACTTCAATCTAATACTTTTTTTTATTTTAAATCAAATTATAATTATTATTAACACTGGGAGACAGACAGAGAAAAATAGACTCCAGCGCCGGGACTTGAACCACGGGCCTCTACATAAAAATTGATTGTACATGGTACAGGTACTAAATGAGTACTTACTAGGAGATATACATAATGTTCAATCTTTACAACGATCACATAGCTCCCGTAACCTTCGGTAAGCTCTGAAGCAAAAAGAACGGAAACTATTTTATAAATTAGAAAATAATGGGTTGTTAAAGCATAACATCAATAAAATACGTGAAAGGATGCGAGGAAGGTATGTGCCACATTAATTTCAGAAAACTTTATTTTTTCGTTCTGATCAACAGCTGTTTATTACAGGACGGGGTTTAGGACACTTTACTCAGTTATTCTTTGAGATATTTAAATTGATTACTAAATAAAGAAACAACTTATGTATTTATACTGATACTTAATTTAATAATATGTTGAAGTTTTTTAATTTGAAGAGATAATTATCGAATTGTCTGTAGTTAAGAGGAACTCACTCTTTTCTGTATAATCTGTTTAAAGTAATTAAGTTATATAGGTAAGTTTAAGACGGTGCAATAGACATGTCCTGGTGAAAATAGAATGCAGATATAAATTGAGCGTAGCAGTTGTTTCTGTGCATCAGTAATTTTAGATTAAAATTAGTTAGAAGTGTAAGGTGGGGGGAAAGTCAATCTTGGCCGGTATCCAAGGCTGGCAACATAGTCAATTAGCTACGTTCAGCGAGCATGGTTGGGCTGCATTTAGACAGGGGTTCTTCTGAACATGGAGAGGAGGAGCAACACTGGGGCGGAGTAAGGTAACCTGCCATAATAAACCCTGCTCAGCTGCTATAACAGGAAGGAAAACTCTTCTCTTTCTCTTTGCCCTTAGGGTCATTCAAGGTAATTAGAAACAATCTTTAACTTCCATTCGATTTCAAGTGGAAAACAAAAGAGCCTTGCTTTCAGTTTCGTAGCCTCTTTTATACTGAACTTACAAGGAAGTAAAAGGCACCCGGTTACTGACAGAAGGTAAAACGTTAATGCAATAAAGATTCCAACATTTAGGAAGGAAACAACTGCGGTAGTTGAAAAGGGTGAAATTCAACTGAAATCAAGTGAGGTTTATTTAGAGAAAGGGGAGGTTCTTTAGCCCTTTGTACTTAAGGTATTTAGATAAGTGGGACGAGGAAATCAAACAAATATACCATTGAAACCACAATGTTGGAATAGGCAAAGCTTGTTTTGGGACCCTCTTGGACAAAGATTTGCCAGTGGTCAATTTGAATAAAACTTACTATCGTTCAAAGGAACAATCGTGATTTATTTGCTTTTCCTGTCTCTAATAATCATACTCTATAAAATCAAGAAAAAATAAATTCTAATAGAAATATTAAAAAATATTAAGAAATAAGTATGGCTTAATCATTGAAAAAGTCTCTTACTTATTAATTTAAGTCTCTTCGTAATAAGTCTCTTATTTTGGTTAATAATCTTTATATCTATCTATATAAATAATAATCCTACCGCGGGTTTCCGCAAGCCAAGCGATTTTCCATTGAAAATTTGTAGTTCAATGTTGTGCAGTTTAAACTTCCTTCATAACTACAACAATTGTGTGGATTATTTTAAGTAAAGAAAATTTAAAAGAAATATTTTAGTTAGATTAGGGTTTTTATAGTTAAACATAATAGTAGTAGTTCCAAAGAGGTTTAAACTGCACAACATTGAACTACAAATTTCCAATGGAAATTCGCTTGGCTTGCGGAAACCCGCGGTAGGATTATTTTAAATCTTTGGTGACTAATCAGGAGGGGTTGATGACGTCATAAAGATCCCATTTTCAATAGGGATCCTCATCTCAACGAGCTTGATTTTTCGGTGCAAGTTTTATTTTGATACGTCAATTCGTTCGAGAGCTATCGTGCTCACAAGAAATCCGCTAGAAATACATATACCTATCTATAATATAAGTGGCAATGTCCTGATTGACTGACTGACTGACATAGAATCAACGCACAGCAAAATCTGCTTAACCGAGAGACTTGAAATTTTGAGGATATACTCGGTTCATATCATAGGCATCCACTAAGAAAGGATTTTGCGAAATTTTTATTTTTGTACCCAGGGGTACGGGGTACAAATGTCAAAGTAATGAATACTTTTAATGATTCATATAATTGAAAAGCTCTTTAAAAGTACAGTAATTGTTGTTATGTACAGTTTTGTCATATTTTCATTTAGGAGGGGGGAAAAATGTAAAAATATGTATAACTACATCTTATATAAATGAAGAGTGTCTATAAGTGTCATTTATACAAATCTACAGTTTACCCCAATTTGATGAATTTACACACTTTCCTTCAAAACAAGGGGAAGGTCACTGCCTACATGAGATTATGAAGTTAAAATGTTGGTACACAGGGGTACGGGGTACAAATGTCAAAGTAATGAATACTTTTAATGATGCATATCGTTGAAAAGCTCTTTAAGAGTACAGTAATTGAGTAATTGTTGTTATAGACAATTTTGTTATATTTTCATTTAGGAGGGGGTAAAATTGGAAAAATCTTTTATCTATATATATGTATATAAAATCCAAATACCACTCTCTGACTGACACATCACGATATCTCTGAAACTACTGGACCTATGTGAATTTTGTAGGTGTGTTCCTCTTACCTCCTAGGTGATCGCTAAGAAACTTTTTAAAATCCACCATCTTGATTCAAGATGGCGGCCATTTATATAAAAAATAAGACGATATCTCCGGAACCAATTGCACTAGAACCTTGAAATTTATAAGTTAGCTTCTTTTTATGAAAGTAAAATTTTTGATAAATAGTTTACCAATCGGGCGTTTGATTCAAGATGGCGGCCATATATATATATATATAAATAAATATATATATGTTCTTTATACAAATCTACAGTTTTAGTCCGATCTCGATGAAAATTTGCATACTTAATCTTCAAAGCAAGGGGAAAAACACTTTCTACATGAATTTTTAAAATTTAAATATTGGTACACAGGGGTACGGGGTACAAGTAATGAATACGGGGTCAAAGTAATTAATACCCTTTATGATGCATGTCGTTGAAAAGCTCATTAAGAGTATAATAATTGTTGTTATGTACAGTTTTATCATATTTTCTCTTAGAAGGGGGGTAAAATGGATAAATATAGGTATATCTTACAAAAAAAGAAGAGTATCCGTATGAGAGTATATCTTTTATACAAATTTACAGTTTGATCCTAATTTGATGATTTGATGATACGGGGTCAAAGTAATGAATACCCTTCATGAAGCAAATTTGTTGAAAAGCTCTTTAAGAGTACAGTAATTGTTGTTATGTACAGTTTTGTAATATTTTCATTTAGGAGGGGAGTAAATTTAGGATATTTGCAAATTATCTTATCAAAGAGAAGGGGGTATAGAAATAAGTGGGAGGGAGAGAATATAGATATTTTCTCGAGTAGATATTTTTTCGAGTAAAATAATTTAAATGTTTCTTGATGGTAGTTTATAAACTTATCAAATAAATATAACAATCCGTAGCGAAGCACGGGTATCCAGCTAGTCTTATATAAATGAAGAGTGTCTACGAGTGTCTTTTATCTTATATAAATGAAGAGTGTCTATGAGTGTACTGCTTACATGAGATTATAAAGTTAAAAATGTTGGTACACATGAGTACGGGGTACAAATGTCAAAGTAATTGATAGGTACCCTTTATGATGCATATCGTTGAAAGGCTCTTTAAGAGAAAAGTCATTGTAATGTACGTTTTTGTCATTATTTTCATTTAGGAGAGGGGTAAAAAGGAAATGTCAACGCAAGTGAAGAGTGAGAACATAAGCCCAGAAAATTGAGAAGGGAATTGAGCCCAGACCGATCTCCTAAAGTTAGGAAGTTAATACTTGAGAAAGAGCTCTTATTTTGGATGTAAGCATGTATATTAATAAAAGATAATTCCAATTTCTTTTTTTTTACAAGATAATTGTAAAATGACACGAGGAGGGGGGGGGGGGGGGTACAGAAGGAAAATACCACTGCTTTTCCTTTTTAAAAATTTAGTCGGAATGAATAACTAATTTGGGATATTAGCAAATTATCTTATCAAAGGGGAGGGTGTATAGAAATAAGAGGGAGGGATAGAATATAGATATTCTCGCTTTGTAAAATAATTTAAATGTTTCTTGATGGTAGTTTATAAATCCATTAAATTGAAAATAAAACACCCCGTAGCGAAGCACGGGTATTCAGCTAGTATATATATATATATATATATGTATATAGTATATACATATATATATAAAGTTTTGTAAAACCTATTTTTTCGTGATCGAGGACCCATGAAACGTATTTTGGCCACAGTCCCGGCTCAAACTCCCGCCATGCCAGTGGCTCTATTAGCTATTTTTTTCCAATGGAAATTCGCTAAAAATGAATGTAGTCTGTCTGTCTGTCTATCTGTCTCTTATGCCTGCCTAAACCGTTCATCCGATTGCGATGAAACTTTGAAGAAAGGTTGGACGCATGCCCAGGAAGGTTTCTGAGTTAGTAAAACTATGTTTAAATTTTGGTACACAGAAGTCCAGGGTACAAAATGTCAAAGTAATGAACACCATTAATGATGCATATCGTTAAAAAGCTCTTTAAGAGTACAATAATTGGTTTATGTTGCGTAATACAATATATTTTTGTCATATTTTCAATTAGAAGGGGGGTAAAATGGAAAATACAGGAAAATATTTCTAGAATCTATAAAGATATAAATAAAAATGAATGTTTGTTTATCTGTATGTCTCTGATGCCAATATTGTATATTGTAAAAGTGTATATTGCAAATTGTAATATACATTTTTCATATAAGGCAACTTTTTTTAATTAATTAAATTATTTATAAGGTTTTTTAAAGGTAGCAGCTATAGATTTCTTATGCTATTAATGTTTATTAGGCGGTACGAAGTTCACCGGGTCAGCTAGTAAAATATATAGTTCTATGCAGTCTTCATTATTTCTAATCTCAATCAATTAAATTTATGGAATAAACAAAAATGTTATTAGACCGCTATTATTCTTATTATACGATGCAGTGAGCCACTGGTTGTTAGCAGTTAGCTTGTTTCAAGTATGGTATGAAAGGGATTTACAGGGAGTCCTACAAGGTGGTTAGTAGGGCTAAAGCGCATTTGAATCCCTTGTATGCACTTCACATTAAGCTCGGAGATACATTCGAGCGTAGAAGCGGTCTTAGTCTGTAGGGATTACTTATGGATTTGCCTTGAAATCGAACGGATTTAACATTCATGTTTAGACTATCTGATGGGAATTTTGATGGGATTATCAACCAATATAATGGACTTAACAATTTAACACATTGCACGTTTTAATAGGAAGAGTTCACAGAATAACCCAAAATGAAATTAATAATTTTAAGCAGTGTTTAGTGTAGTTAAGGCCCCCATGCACGGTCAAAATGTTTAAGCAATCATTTTGACCGTGTATGGGGCTGTTTGATTGAAGCGAGCGTAAGCGAGCTTCTTACATTCAACGAAATATGCATCTTGTCTGTCTGTCTGTCTGTCAGTAACGTTTACGCGTGTGACGATAACTTGAGTAAAAGTTGACCGATTTAGTTGAAATTTGGTATACATGTTCCTCTTACTAATACTCAGGCTAAGTTCGTTGGACAGCGTGATCCATCCAAGAGTTCGCGCGCAACGCTCGCGTAAACGTTAAGCTTCAAATTTAAAATTGGATTTTCAGGACGGGAAAAGATTCTATCATCATCTATTCGATGAAACGAACATTTTTTTCAAATAACATTTTTTACTAAAACCAACAGTGACACCGCTATGAATTAATAAAGATCGCTAAAACTATTAAAGCGGACCTAAACGTTTATAATAGAGAAAACAACCTTTTTACCGATATCTTACATTCTAACGTAACGATTTTAATAAAACTTCATATACACCATCTAATGCACAATTGAAACAGGCTTGCAAAACTTCAACTTGATACAAGCAGCAGTCTTTGCGTAGTGAAGAGATACATTTATAATAATTGTTTAAAAGCTACCGCGGGTGGTTAAGATTGTTATAGTCGTATAGTGTATAGGTTTGTTTAGGATGTAAAGCTTTGTACGAGTACCCCCACTCTTCCCCACACTACCCTCTTCCACTTATCTTTAACTATGACATTCATCGTGATTAATAAATTTCAATATTCAGTATTTCATTGCAATACGCTCGCTTCAATGATAGAGCCACGCGATGCCTTGTGTTAGCGCAAACATGATGTTTGACGTGTATGGCCTAAATTTGCCGGACATCAGGTTTGCGCAAACATTTTCCTCAAAATGTGGGCCTTTATAGTCAACCTGAACAACGGCAAAATAAGTTCAACCATTTTATTTTCAACGAAGTTGTTTCTTTACTTAATTTAAATTCTTAAATTAACTTTTAATTACAAGTAAAAACGACGATTATAATAAAAGTTATCAGTAAAGTTTAAAAATATAAATATTAAACAAATCTAGTTTAAGAAAAAGTAGGGTATATTCTATTTATTGATATGAGTAAAATTCTAAAAAAAAAAAAAAAATAGAAATCTTTATTTTTTTTTATCGATGAAATCTTAATAACTTCATGGATGTAATAAAACAGTTCTTTCTATTCCCCGTTATTCCCAATCAAATTTCAGATTGCGTCATAAATCTTCCGACGACGTATTATTGGATCAGAGCCATTCCAGAGTTTTTAAATTAAAATTAAACTAAAGTGCCTTTGATAAATTGCCAATCGAAAAAGTCTAGTAGAACTTTTTCCACCTTCTGAAGAAGGTCGTGTAGATTCGTATCCAAGTTTAAAAAATTTAGAAACAAATAAAATAACCGCAAAGTTGGCTCTGTAGTTTACCAGGATCTAAGCGGAGAAAAATAATGCAGAATATCGAAATATAATTATTTTTATAATTATAAATTTAACATTTTGTTTATTTTCTTTTTTCCCTGGAAAGTAAAGTTTCCTTGTAGTTTCCTACAGACAAAACTACAAGTAAATTAAAAATAAAGGGTTTGATGACACATTTCTATATTTTTTTATTTATTTGTTATATTATTTATTATATTTTTAGATTTGATTTTTGATTTTTAGACTCCATTTAGTAGAATTTATTTTATAGTAGGTACAATTCAATAAAATAATTAATAATAATTCAATGTACCTATGTAAAAGTGCAACTTTTTATACATATTTTTGTAAAAAAATAAAAATTAAAAAAATAATGAAGGATATATGAATTTTTAGGACCGAACAAGTACTTGACGGGATTTTTGTATGATACCAAAGAAATTTCACACTGAAAACTATCCTTGACAGCAAATCAGTTCTATATCGTTAATATTTTATTGAACTTTTATATACGATTACATTATTCTAGTTTTTTTATTGCAAGCTTTGATCATGCTGACGAATAAAATTTCTTTATTTACAATTGATACGAAATATAAACATTATATCTCTGTTTAGATGCGTAGAAAGTGATTATTTATGTACTTGTATTCATTGCGCATGCGCGTCTCATAGTTCTGAAGAATTCCTCTTCTTTACCGCGTAGCGTGGTAAAGAAGAGGAATTCTTCAGCTTTACGCACGATTAGCGAGTTTGTTTACATTTAACAAAACTAATTTGCAGTTCTTTTATTAAAATAACTGTTTATATCGAGTTTTTAGTGAAAAACAATAAGTAAATTAAGTCACTTTCCACAAAAATGTGGAGAATAATACTCCTTCCAAAATAATTAATTCGGCAAAAAATACAACTCAAGAATTAATGCCATCTTTATCAAGAGAGAGATACGAACTTACATACTGCAAGTTTATTTTTTTCTGTATTTATTATTTAAATCTAACAATCGTAGATAAAGTAGGGTACGCAACTCGTGCGAAAACGGCATTTTGCATATACAGAGACATAAGTAAAGGGTAAGGTAAGTCAGGTAGGCAGATTAGTGGAAACAACAAGATATATTTATATCTTGTTGTTTCCACTAATCTGCCTACCTGACTTACCTTACCCTTTTCTTATGTCTCTGTATTTTAACAACACCTTTATTCATTTTATTATAACATGTCTTAGAGTCAACATCTATTTAATTTTTATGTTATAATTTGTGTATTTGCTCTGATGATGCTAATAAATTTAGCGAAACGTTAGCATAAACCTTAAACTGTGTTTTACTTGACAGCATCTCGCTAACCCTACCTTCTTATTACTCTTGATCTGTCACGAACTACCTTAATTATCGGATTTTAATAAAATTTAGATGGTCATAATTATCCTACTTTTTGTTTTATATTAATTTTAACCAACTGGGAATTGAAAAAGGTTCAAAACACCTAACATTTTTAATACCCATGTGCCTATTTGTTCAATGATAGGATATGAGGAACCTATGCTCTAATAATTGGCAGGCTATTTTTATATATTTTCTTATTTAATTTTTATAAATACTTTTCCTAGTATTACTACTTATTAACTGAGTAATATGATGTGTTTTTGTTTATTTTAAATTTAAGAAAGTTGTAAAATTAATGCATTAAAATAAGATGTTTTCCATCTAAAAGTCGATTTAGATTGGACTAATAAAATATTAAATAACCAAATTTATTAATGCATCCACGTACTTTTTAACGTAATGATAGTTTTGCTTACTTGTAAGCATTGTAAAATATAAGCTTTTTTTTTCTTTTTTTAAAAGTTGTTATTGAATTTAGGGTGATAGGCAAAAGTATAATGTATCGTTTTCCTTTTATACCTACATGTTTTTATTTTTATTTTTCATTTTTATTTTTTTTATTATTTTTTTTTTTATAGTAATTCAACTCTATTAATTAACCAAAAATATTAATTACAACGATTAATCAGGTAATAAAGTGAAAAACTTTTATGTGAAGGGAAAGTTATTAAAAAAAAACTTTTTTTAGGGAAAAGAATAAAAAAAAAAAAAAAAAAAATGAAGAAGAAATGTTCTTTTTAATTAATGTTTGTCGACTGTGATATGATTAAATTAAGTTCTTTTTTTTAATTTTTTTTTTTTTTTTTTTTTTTTTTTTATTCATAAAGGAAACGGTCGGCCCGAGTCTCGGAGGAAAGTTAGTTCATTAAACTAGGGTTGACTTGGAAGTAACTTCGCTATTCCGAAACTCCGCTCGGCGAAAATCTTAGAATTTATTATCATTCTGATAAACATTCCCCCCTCCTTAAATAAACCCTGTCTTCAGCCTCAGTTATTAAGAGAAATATGCCTTGAGCTTTTCTCGAAAAACGATGTAACTGGTAAAAAAGTAACTTAGATAATGAATTAAGTTCCACTTTTTATAAGACGGGTATATAGTACTAAGAATTACATTTCTTCACTAAACTCGGTTTGTTCCATCAACTTCTTTTTTTCCTTTATTTTCTCTTTTAAGAATCTTTTTGAACACTTCCTTTTGAATACTTCTGTACACATTGAGAAATTATGTTTTCAAGGTAGTCCGGGTATCATTAATCTTATTTTTCCCTTGACTTCCGTAGTCTGAATGTTCATAATAAATTTCATTTTCATGGTACAATTGTTGCGTTATTTTAGTAGACGTTCAAGTAAAAAAAAAAAAGTTTTTACTGATGAGTAAAAACTATTCTTAGTCAAGATGAAGATTGTTCTGTCAAGATTTTCACACTTTAAACTAAATTAAAACTGTACTTTCCACTTTCATAATTTGATGATTATCATCACAACTGTTTTAAGTTCGGAGTTTGACTAGTAACAGAGAAAGTATATATTTTAATTAAAAAACTACATTTAACACTGCCAAGTCAAATCTTTTATCAAGATTTTATCTTGCGAAACATTTATTTCTCCACAATATCAAAGTTGGTAAGTTAAGTAAGTAGCTTTTACTTAACGAAACAAAACAAAATAGCTTTACTTTTAAAGTTTTAAAGCCCCGTTAATAAATAATACAAAAGTCCACAACATTTCTTTTATACTAATCCCGCAGTGCACAGGTGAAATAAAAACACACCACAGCATGGGTTGGGTCTATTAGACCCCATTTTAAAAATGTATATTAAGTTTGTTTGGATAAATAAATATCTATTTTTAATTTATTTTAGTATAGAAAATATTTTTATTTATACTATACAGTCAAATGGTATTTTGGCGGGGAAAAAATACAGTAGGCATTTATATATATTACTGGGGTTCTGAATCCAAATTTCAACTTGGCCACCTCGTAAAAGTGGTGGTTTCTGAGAAAAACTGCGAAATAAATACAATAATTTCAGTTTTTCGCTTACAGTTTAAAAAATTCGCACGCTTTGACGCAATTTATTTCTTTGCCAAAACTTTTAGGCTGTGGAGGGTTTGGAGGTGAATCTTTAATCTCACGTATATATTTCTTAAAATTTTGTATAAAATTTTGGGCAGTGCTTTGAATGAATTCGTTCTCTTATAAGTGGTTCAGTAAGAGCAAATATAGTGATAAATTGAATCAAATAAACAACAAAAAATTGATGAAACAAATTAAGAAATCATTCTAAAATATTTTGAATAATACCTGGCATAAATATTAAAAAAGTATTAAGTAAATAAAATTAGATCAGAAGATTTAGTTGTAAATTTATAATAGAATATTGCCAGAAGTTATGTAAATATTACTGACGTTAGTAGACGGGTTGGGTCTCACAGGCCCAAGGTTGATTTCAATGTAAAAAAAAAAAAAAAATGTAGGCTCCAGGTGTCTGCACAGACAGACATTTATTTAAAACCACTTTTTTGAACTTAAGGGACCTCAAAACATGTAAATCTATCAAAATCTCAAAATCGAATTTTCGCGTTATCACAATACTTTTTCTTTATATTATGAGAAAGTAAAAATGAGGCTTTAAGAATGAACGAGGATTGTCTAAAACATGGCGGTAAACCGGGGAAAGGCTTGACTTGAAAATACAGGAAGGGATAATAATAGAATACAAAATCTCCTTATCAGACTTTAGTATTTAGTATGGGAGTGTGGGTCTGATGGACCTAACCAGTGCACTGCAGGGCTAACCTAAACAAAATTTAAAGATACATACATAATACTGTAAGCTTAAGAACCCGCTGAACAAGACCCTCTGAAACAAGCCCCACTAAGGAAGAGAAGTTAGTAAGGCCAAACTATATCTAGACCCGCTCGCTTATTTCCGGGGAGAGGAGTAGAGCAATATCTTCTAACAGTATTGAAATTAGGGGCACCAATATCTAAATACTAAACTAATGTAAGACGAAACTAAGTAAGTTTCTAGATTAATATCTAATAATCTTAGCTAAAATGTATCTATTGGCCACTTACATACGAGAGATGATATAAACTAAATTAGCTGGTTTCATCATTATGATGTACTCACTCGTGCTGAAAAAAAGAAAGAAAAGGTAATTAATTAAAAAAAAAAAGTTAGACTCTTACGCATTAGAAGTGAAACATAAGTTCTAAAATCAGTTGACTTGATGAAAAAATAAAATAGTCTCTCCACGTAAAATTAACTAATAGCCAAAGCAGCTTTCAACCTTCAAAAAGGCCATCGTCAGTGCCGAAAAAAGAAGAATCGAGTTACATAATCTTTTTTCGGCACTAATGATGGCCTTATGAAGGTTGAAAGCTGCTTTAGCTATTAAAAAGTTAATTTTACATGGAGAGACTATTTTATTTTTCCTTAAGATGACCTTCATAAACGCTCCCATGTTCCCTCTTACATATTGGTATAATATAATTATATAAATAAATCATATATATAATTAAGAGTTCAAATCGTTCCTAGAAGAAGCATGTAACTCAATTTTACTGGTATATCAAATCAAATTGCTCCACTTACATTTACATACTATATGTTCAGTAAAAAGAGGATTTGTTGGTTCCAAGACAAAGAAAACACTAAAATTGTTATTACTTAGATTTAATTAATAATGAAATAGCACAATAATGAACCTTATATAAGTAATGCATATCATACAAATCATTTATTAAATACGCAACATACATAATATAATCAAGAGTTACAATGCCTTCTCAAAGAAACATAATTTCAATTAATAAATCATATTCTAAGCACTCACAATATGAATTGACTTTTACAATTAGCCTTTTACAAATAAAATTATATCACTATTATAAAATAAAATCCAATTCTGTCACTTTCACCCTATATTAAGTCAGCTCTTGTACAGCCATCCATACATCAAAATATACCTGTCTCATCCTACACCATTCTGTTCTATCCATGGCCACTCTCTGCCAGGTTGCTCCTCCACATGCTCTTCTCATCTCCTCATCCCACTGTATAGCAGGTCTTCCTCTTCTTCTTTTATTTTATGGATCTTCTTTGTCCTATCGCCTATTGTTCTGGAATTAAGCCCCGCCCAATTCCACTTTCTTTCAAATACAGTTCTACCTATATCATCTATTACCTATAGTCTATTTAATCTGACCAAAAACCACTTGTGAGGTAATAAAAACACCTCGCCAAGTCTGTGGTCCAAAAAAGTTGTGAAATCAACTTTTTGTGCCGCCAAGTGATGATGGCACTTTCTCCTGACCCAACACTGTCAACTTAGATACTTGTCAGCTTCTTCTCCTTGGTTATGTGCCTTGCCATTTCCAGAAACTGGAATTTTAATATTCTTCAAATACCAATACAATTTCTTGTTTCACCTTCAGGTTTGCCACATGAGGTTTGTGTGGAAAGATAGTTGTTCACCTCATAGTCTTAGTTCTAGACAACTAGATCTAATATATTCAGGCACATATTGGAGAGGAAAGCCTTTTAACAGTGTTGTTAAAAGTGGCATCGAGAAGAAGGCTCTTCCGATGCCACAATGATCATTACTGTAAATCTTTCCCATTATCAAAAAGCAAATAAAATAGAAAAAAGTAATGTACTAATTAAGCTTTCAAGGAATGACCCCATGCAACTACTACTTTCTTTGCAGAGGATGCGTGGAATACAACCAGTTAACTTTGGGTAGTACTGCAGGCACACCGCCAAGGAGAAGAAGCTGACAAGTATCTAAGTTGATAGTGTTGTGTCAGGAGAAAGTACCAACATCACTTGGCGGGACAGAAAGTTGATTTAACAACTTTTTTGGACCACAGACTTGGTGGGGTGTTTTGTTTTGTTTACCACAAAAGTGGTTTTTGGTCAGATTTCATGACTTTTTGTACGGTTCATAAGGAAGGAATCTCTAAACTGATTATTCCTACACATTAGAGTCAAATAAAAGTGAAGTTAAGAGCTTGACAAGGTCTATGGAGATTAGAGAACTACGAGACCTTTGATATTGAAAGAACTTACCATTCTGATAGTAGAAGCATAGAAAACATTTTTAAAAAAAAAATAATAATAATAATAAATATCAATAATTAAATCAAATAAACCATAGAAAACTATGTGATGAAATATGTATTAATAAACAAATTAATCTCGCTTGAACTCAAGAGAGTAAGGTTGAACTAAACCTATAATACTAAGTTTAAAAGGTTCAAAAGATGAACTCGTAAATAGAAGTAATTCAAACGTCATGTGACAAGCACGAAACTACTACACAACACACTGGTGTACCTCTGTATAATTGTCAGGCTCGCCACTTCGTATGACGCTTACTTGGTTTCTACCCATTTTAGACTGTTCGCTAATCACTAGCTTGGTTTCTCGCTCCAAATTCAGGGTAGGAATGAGTTGAGGGGTTGCAAGGGGGGGGGGGTGCACTAGTGCCCTAGACGAATCTATAAAGCCCTCATTCATTAAAATCGGTTCAGTAGTTTAGGCTGTAGGTGCGTCAATGTAAAATGAAGGAAGAATAAGAATAAGAAGTCATCAAAACTACCATTTTCTCTACTTCTACTAAACCGATTTCGATTTTTTTTTAAATTTTGATCTACAAGACCTTCAAGATATATATAAAAAAAAGCCTTCAAAGATATTTAAAAAATATTCACGTAGCTTGTACGTATTTCACGCTGCAGACCCTCGAAAACCCTAGTTTGTCACCTACAGTATATATACACTGGCAGCTTTTGTGAAATTTTGTCTTTTTGACTTGGTGGGGCGGAACGCTGCTGCGTTCCTAAATATTCTTTAATTATGCGTAATTTAGAACTTTGAGAGATTAAATTAAATTTCAGTACTCAAAACTGAATACAGTATAATAGGACTAGGTAACATAGCCACTAATTTCTAGCATAAGTATATATATATATATATATATATATATATATATATATATATATATATATATATATATATATATATATATATATATATATATATATATATATATATTTTATAATATTTGAAACTAGGTTGAGAGGAAGGGTAGGAGACAAGTTAGTATCTAGATTTTAGGTAAATTTAGAATTAACGGTTTTGGAGTGGTTGTAAAGGGAGTATAATAGATAGATTATTAGTTTAGGTCAGGGACATATTTAGTTCCATTATGAGCCCTGTTTAATTAGTAAGGTAAACTCATAATTTGCTTTGTCCAGAAGCAAGTTTGAAGGGGCCACTCTAATCGAATCCTGCTCCTCCGGGCCACCCCCCCCCCCCCCCCCAATCATCTCACACTCCCTTCTCTGTGTTTAGTTATTTAAATAGTGTAAGCAATTACAACCTTTTACAGTTTATTTGTTATTTAACTTTGACTTCTAATTTTATGTTATTATCACTGTTATTAAAATTAGACTTTTTAATATGTATCTATTTATTGATATTTGGTAAACTATTTATGGAATAGGAATAAACTTTGGCTTAGGCCAGGATTTTTAAATAAATTAGTGCCTACCTAGATTGCCGTCTAGTCTGGGCTCATTTCTCGTTCATAATTCTTTGCCCCAATTTCCCCTTTAGGATGTTATTTTCTTTAATTTAATGAATTTACAAAGTACCATCATATTAACTATTTTCAAACGTATCAATATAAGCCTGAGCTCATTTCTCCTTCTGTATTTGTTTCCCTTATATCCCTCTTAAGATGTAATTTACAAAATACCATCATATTAACTATTTTCTAACTTAACAATATAAGTGTGGGCTCATTTATCCTTAATTATTTTTTGCTCCTATATCCCCCTTGGGATCTAATTTCAGAAAATCTCTTTCTATGCAAAAATCAATATAATTTTAGATTTGTAATACAAAATATAATGATTTTACTTAAATGTTTCAAAGAAGTGATGATTATGTTTGATATTATGTCAGTTTTTAGTTGTCAACAATGTCATAATTATAATGTTATAAATATTAAATAATTATATATATTACATGAACGAGTTTAAAACATATTAATGTTAGTGAGGAAACTTGGTTTAAATACGTATATGGCTGCCATCTTTTATAATTAATTAAAATTAATGATAAAATCCTTATTTAATAAGTTGTTAATGTCATAAAATGAAGCTAACTTAGAAATTGTAGGATTATGGTTTAATTCGTCCCGGAGAATTCTTATAGCAAAAGATTTGCTTATAAATTTTCACCATATTAATTCAAGATGGTAACTGTAAAAATATTTTTAGGGAAAGCTCAGGAGCTATGAGAAACCTCTATGTAAACTTTTATATACATTGGTCTATTGTTTCCAGAGATATAACATAGGTAATGAGTTAGTGAGCCTGTGGTGATTGGATTTTATATTCATTCATAGATTAGAAGAATGACGTCTTATACTGCTGAAGCCACCATTACTATTTAAGTTTATCAGACAGTATAATAGGTCCTGATAATGGTAAATCCACCGTTTCGCTTACAATGGAAAGATCGTATTGATAAGCGTCGTAATGTTTGAATGAAAATGAAGCAGTTTTTATATATTTTACTACGTTTTTATTAGCTTGCTTTCTTGTTTGTTTGTTTTGGTACAAATCTGGCAATCGATTTCTAACTAACTTCCCGAATAGCTAGACATTTGAAAATTTTAGCATAGCTCAGAACACGATGACAATGCATTATTTTAATACTTTTAGCCAGCTTTCAGCAGAATTTAATTGGTTTTCAGCAAATTTTGCTGTACCGAAAGTTAGTTCGGAAAAAATCCGCAAGTTATTTTATTTCTTTTGCCATGTCCCATATTTACGCAATCTTCATTTTGACGGGTCTCAAATTTGTGATAGATAAACATTGAATGACAGCAAAACAGGAAATATCGATTATATTATTTATCGATTATATTATTTATATTATTTCAAATATATCGATGGCACGGTTTAGATTTGGTGTTGGGGAAATCCGTTGTACAAAGATTTGTCCTGTTATAGGTTTAAGATCAGCTCTCTAGATGGTTGTCATTTATGTGAAGTAAATACATTCGGAACTTTTTTTTTTTTTTTTTTTTTTTTTTTTTTTTTTTCACTAACATTATATATTACATAACAATAACAATTATATTATCAACATTACATACGAATCAACAGATAATTTAAAAACGTAGTATATAAAAAGTTCTTTTTATCTTGAAATTATTACATGTTACCTTCAGTTTCATTTTAATAGGAATTGAAAGGAATAATTATAATAAGAATGAATATCATCATAGTAAATCGTTATTCTGTGTTTTTATCTAATCAAATTATCCTCTTTTAATCTAATTAAATCGTTAATTTAAATAATGTGAATTTAATTTTTTTACAAACCAAAATAAAAACTGTATAAAAACCAATACAATTCATTGTAATAGAGGAAAATAATGGAGAACAATTTATTCTATACTTCACCTCCAGAATAAATTTTTAAAAAATAGAGGTAGAAAAGCTTGAATGGTTTATAGAATCGATTATCGTGTGGGTGAGCCCGGGGTTCCCCAGGGAAAACGATTTATAACTAGGATCCGTTTGATTTTTACTTTAAAATATAACTTTTTAAAACTACAACCGGACATTTGGGATGCTAGAAACTCACTTATAATGTTTTCCAAACGTTTAGAACGGTTTAAAGCAGTAATCATAAGACGATTCAATAATTCAATTCAGTTTTAATGCTTTTTTAAGATCTTCTCGATGTTAAATATAAATGATGGAACGGCTTTTAAATAAGTAAAAAAATGATATAATTTCAAATTCTTATTTCAGTATTTAATTAAAACAGTCTCAATTAGTGTGGCACATAGCTTTTCTCGCGTCTTATTTCGTATACTTTAACAATTTTATGCTTATAATACCTGTTATTGTCAAATTTATTAAATCCCCCCCCCCATTTTATAAGCTATCAAAATTAAGTTAATGAGCGCAAAAATATTTTTAACTAAATATCGACTATGAATTAAATAGAACCTGAGAATAGCCAAAAATGAAATTGATTTGAATTTACTAACGTTTCGGATAAAATTTATTTTCGTTTTCAAGTAATACTTCATGAGAGGTGTGGTAGTTACAAATATTAGTAGTGTATATCGGTAAATAGAATAAGTATTCAAGGGATTTTAATATTGACAAAGGTTGACGAGATTAACTTAAAAAGGGCAAACAGGTAACAAGGGAAAAAAAATTATATTTAGTGTGACACGTAGCTTCCTCGTGTTCTATTTCATGATGGTTTTATGATTTTATAACCTATTATTGTCAAATTTATTTTATTTTTTCCCCTGTTTTTTTAAACTCTTTACATAAATTAAAGGATCGATTTAGCAAAAAATCAAAAGAACGTACATTAAGACGTTGAAATTAATCTTGAGCTTATCAGCAAGGTACTTTTAAAAAACCATAAAAATCTGATGAGTACTTTTGAAGATATAGGTGTAAATAAATGAATGTGACTTATATGGGACAAACAATGGGCTAATTGTGACCTACCATTTAATTTTTTTTATTAAAACTATGTTATTAAGACATGTTGGTTCACAAAAATTGATCAACAGACCCACAGACACAGAGCCGCCGACAGGGGGGGAAAGGGGGGCAAATGCCCAGGGGCCCGGGTCTCCTGGGGGCCCGGGCCTCCGGGGGGTGGCCCTGGCTTTTTATAACCAAAAAAGGCAAGATGGATATTGTAATTATTGGATAACTATGGGCCCGAATTGCGGGCGTACCCAGGTGCCCCTAATAAAAAAAAAAAAAATGAAACTACTATCTTTGTCCTAATGTCGGTAGAGGCCCCTTTAGAACATAATGAAATAACTTATACTTCTATACTATTGTAAGGGGGCCCCATTCAGTTAGAAGGCCATTTTTTTGGAGAGGGGCCCCTATGCCCTTCCTAAGTTTGGGAGGCACAGACCCGGGCCCCCTGGAGCCCCGGGCCTCTGGGGGGCGGCGCTTGATTTTTATAACCAAAAAGGCAATATAGATGTTGGGATTAGTGGCATAACTATAGGCCCGAATTGCGGGCGGACCCCGGTGCCAAGGGGCCCCCAAATAAAAAAAAAAAACATGAAAGTAATATCTTTGTACCAATGTAGGTAGAGGCCCCATTAGAGCTTAATAAAATCTAACTTGGAATTATACTTCTATACTTTTATAAGGGGGTCCATTCAGTTCTGAACGAAAATGTTTTTTTGTTTTTTCTTATGAATATTTTTTTGGCGAGGGCCCCCAATGCCCTAGCTAAGTTTGGGAGGCAAAGTTGATTTACGCAATGGAAATTAAACAGACACAAATACAAAACTTAACCAACAGTACATATGTATTTGAAATTTGTCCCCACCAAACATCTTTTCCTGTTAGGACAAACTTGCCCTCAGAAATTCTTATACTCATATTTTTGAAAAAAAAATTTAAAAAAAATCCGGGGGAGGACCCCCGGACCCCCCGCCTTTATTTGTTCAAAGGGGCCCTGATGCTAAGTCCATCACTGATTGTGAAGAACATAAAATTATTCCTAATGTGTCATGAGTATCTTTTTTTGAGGAAGTTTGAATTTTAGGGTTTCATTTAGTTACTTAGGGTGCGTTCGGAAACACTAACCGGTCAACCTATCGGTCGACCGGCGGTTTGTTGTGGTTAGTGTCATGGCGGCTAGAAATAATTTTTGTTTCCGAACGGCACGGTTAAAGGCAGCGGTGGACCGAAAAGGTTATAAACAAAGAGAGGTTACAAAGTTACAAATTTAAATTCGTTTTTGGTTGGTGAGAGATAGAAGTGAAGCTGTGATGATTCCTCAAGTGAATAAACTATGCAGTGGCACCCCTTTAGGTTAAATCTGTATAATATAGCTGTCATCCCTTTCCTTTTTCCTTCTACTAAAAACTCAGATTACACGACGTTCAGCAGCATCTTCCTCCTGAAACCTTGAACTTCACTGTTTACATCGATAATATCAATTCTTCTGTGTACAAATGATACATTTATAATCTCTTAAATGTATAAAATATGCAAACGGACAGTTTAACAAATGAATATAATCTCTCATGAATGAATCAAGCAAAATTATGCCACCAAGCGATCCTCGACCACAAAGTCTCCTTCAACTCAGGCAGGGGTTCTATTTTAGATTGTCTAAATAAAATAACAACTATATCGGTATCCATAAAATGTTGAAAACTAGGATTGGTAACAAAGTAAATAATTATTAGGACAAAAGTAGGTCTATAATGGCCTTTGGTACAAAGGAATATCACACTTTTCATCTTTCAGTTTTTATATATTGTTATTATTAGTCAAAAAAATTACCCACCAAATTCATTTCAATTTTAAAATAAAAAAGGTGAATAACAAAGTAAAAGAGTGCCGAAAAAGGTCCATGTTTCACAAAAACTAAATATTAATAAAGAATTTTAAAAATTAAAAAAAAAGCAAAAAAAGACGACAATGTATTCAATGTTTAATAAAAACGTATTCAAATGTTTACAAAATAACAATGACATTTCGCCAAAAAGGTAACATGATGGTTACTAACCGGACTCACCGTATTTCGATTTCGGTCGAAGCGGTCGCGACCGAAGCGGTCGACCGCTAAAACGACCGGAGCTTTACGAACGCGGTCGGTTGTTTAGGTTGGTGTTTCCGGACACACCGGTTACTTCTCGGTCGACCTGGTTAGTGTTTCCGAACGCACCCTTAGATTTTGCTTCCGAGCTTACCGAAGGTAACGGAAGCATTGTGTTCACTTTTGAGAACGAAAAACTTTTATGCCTCCGATTCTAAAAAATTCAAGACAGAAATCCGTTTCAGACATCAAGGAACATTTTTGGTCTCGTGTCTGTCTGTCTGTCCGTCGGTCTGTGTCCGCGAATTATGAGACGTGCGACGATAACTTGAGTAAATGTCGACCGATTTTGATGAAATTTGGTAGGCATGTTCATTTGACCAATGCCCAGGATGAGTTCGTAGGACAACGTTATCCGTCTAAGCGTTCACGAGAAACTCTCGCGTAAACGTGAACTTCAAATTTAAAATTGGAATATTAGGTCGGGAAAACAATCTAACTTCATCTATTCAATGAGACAAACATTTTTTTTAATACAATTTTTTAGTAAAACCAACTGCGACACCACTATGAAGTGTTAAAGTTCGCTAAAACTATTAATAGTTATTACACAATTAACAATATAACGGTTATCATCTTGGGGGATGGCTGCTTCTGGGGGGCCTTGGGGGTCGCGGGGTGGTCCTCGGTCTCGGCCGGTCGAATAACCAAAGGTCAGCACCGGCATCGATGGACTGCAACCCTCCTCCCTCAGACAGGTGCTAAGGAACCAGGAGGACTAAGGGGGGTGATGGAAAAGGGTCCTCCCCTACAGACACTAAAGCATTTAGTGGAGTAGCAATAGTGGAGGACCGACAAACTGTCCCGGCGCCAATAGCCGATTAATAATCGGCTGACGCGCCTTTGGGGGGAGGGAGACGGGTTTAGTCGGTAGGGCTGCATTGCAAACACCAGCGAGTCCGACACTCCACATACCGTGAAATACGTATGTGGGTTAGGTCGTATAATGACCTCTAACCACCTCTAACCACCTCTAACCACCTCTAACCACCTCTAACCACCTCTAATATAACAATAAAGTACATGATAGGATGCGAGGAAGCTATGTGCCACACTAATTGGCAGTCTATTTTATCTTATTCAATATGGTCAATGTTAATTTAAAGGAGAGAAACTGACCGACAAATCATATTGACATACTAATATTAATATTTTTTACTATTTTTTTAGTAATGCAACTTTAAAAAAAGCGTTAATTATTTTGATTTGTTTTCTCTTAATCTCGCTATTTTAGCAAACAATTTATATTATGTATTTTACAAAGTGTAAAAGAAGGTTTTTTAATGATACTTACCAGCTATAAAACTACTCAATTATTTGTTTTCTTTTAGCCCATCTTAGTTAAACATCAAAGTTTCGTCCCCACCAAACATCTTTTCCTCTAAGGACACAATTGCCCTCAGAAATCCTTAAAACTCATAGTTTGGAAATTAAATTTTAAAATTTATTCCGGGGAGGACCCCCCCCCCCCCCCCCTCTTATTTGTTGAAAGGGGGCCCAGATGCTGACTTGCCCATGGACCCGGAAATCCTCTCAGCGGCCCTGGACAGACAGATGTGGAACCAAAAATGTCTGAAACAGATTTCTGTCTTGGTATTTTTGAAATCGGTCACATAAAACAATTTCATTCTTCAGAACAATCACATAGCTTCCATTACCTCTAAGCTCGGAAGCAAAACAATAAAGCCTGGTTTATGCGATCCAAGTATACTTGGTCCAAGTCTCTTTAATCAAATTCACTTGGTCCAAGTGTTTGTGGAACTTTGAAGTAAGGTTTACACGATCACGATCTAAGTATACTTGGTCCGAGTAGTGGAACTTTAATACACTATAAAGTAAAGGTTAAGATGGATGGTATGAAATGTTTTTCCCTCTAGAACTTTCCAGTTAAATAGTACTTATTAAGTTTTAAATCAGTGGTGATATATCACTTTCTGGTGTCCAAACCTAGCTCAACCTCACATCTGTCATTATTTGACTGCTAGTCCTCATAATTTGTCAGGTGGGCGCCATTTTTGTTGTTATCAAAGTCTACTTTGATGGAACCCATTCAACTCAACTTGGATCAAGTTGACTTTGATACACCGTTTACACGACCCAAGTAGTGTCAAAACTGATCTGGCCCAAGTATACATGGATCTTGTAAACCCGGCTTAAGTTCATAAAGTGAATAAGATGTTAATAACAGACTTTTGACTAAAGCTCGCTCCATGATTTCAAAGTAATATTTCTCTGAGCTTACTTGTCCGATTCCTTAATCAAATAAACAAAGAAAAGTAAATAATATATAAAATGGAGAAAAAGGAAGCCTAAAGTAATATCGTTACACAAGATAACCTTTCGTAAGTAAACATCCCTCTTCTAACAAATTATATAAATCTACTTTATCGTAGGGAGAAGGCGGCTTTTAAATGTTCCACTATAAGTTAGAAAGGTCTTTTATTTAAAGTACAGGCTTTCACATAAAACACTGTAAGATAGACCTTCTTCTTAACTAAGCATGTATATTCTGAACAAGTAGTATTGGAAAGAATTACGACTTCAGTGCCACAGTAAATCAGTCGTCTTACAATAGTAGGGTTCATAGTCATTTCAATGATTACATTATCATCTTGTAATATGGTATGTAACAAATAAATTAAAAGTGGGGTTTCGGTATTAAACCAATTTTTTCACTTTAGGTTGATTGTTTTTCTTATTAATTTGATCAAACTTTTGCTTCCGAGCATATCGAAGGTAACGGAAGCTATGTCCATTTTATTATTATTTATTTTATTTTTTTGTATTTTATCAACCAATATTCTGATTTCTGTATACATCTCGGTTACGCCGGGTACTTCGGCTAGTATTTTTAAGTAAATAATTTGAGGACTGAGTCGTTTTTAAAACTTAAAAGTTGAAATTTCAATGGGATGATTGAACGAAGTTATGTAGATTGAAGAAGGTACCATACTAATCTTGTAAAATGTTCGCCAAACTTTCCCCAACTGCCTTCATACAAATTTTTAACCCAATACATGAATTCGTAAAATAATATTGACAATTTATTGATAAAGAAATATTCAAGAACAACCAAATATATCATGCAGAGGGTAACTCTGAATTAACCCTTAAGGAAAAAGCCGGATGTGTTAAAAAAAAATTTTAAAATGTAAATCTTCAAGGCTAAAATAACAAAATATAATAATAACGCAGAGCGTCTCAGAACTATTCCTCACCAAACATAAGCTTATCCGTTATAGTGAGGCATTTAAAAATTTGAACAAACTTTCCTATAAGTAAATCAAACTTCAACATTTTCAAAATGGCGGCAGATACTAACATAACATGTCTAGGACTTATTAATCTTATAGAAAGCTTTCATTGGTGGGAATTTCTGCTTAATCAGCAAAATAGTTCATAAGTTTCAAAGTTCAAAAATCGATTTTTCAAAAAGCGAAAGATAACAAAACGAAATTTAGAGGAAATGGTTGTCTTATGAGGTATAATTGATGCAAATTTCAGCGCAATCAAAAAATATTTCGATTATTAACGAATTTTCGAAATTTTTGCTGGCTACGAAAAATGGGTTAATTACGTCTCTAATTTATTATTGTCTGGGCAGCACAACTAAATGTAAGGACAGATTTTTTAATTAATTTTTAACTCTCTAGCTTTAGAGCTGTGGGAGTAATACATGATACAGACATCCAGCTAAAAACCACTCAAATCGTCTTAAAACACCCAAAACGGATATAATTCCGTTAAATTCTTGGTTTCGGATTTATAGGGTAACACTACACTTTTCTATATACCTTTGGAAAAGGCGGGGAAAAATCGGGTACGGGGTACCTCGGAACTTTTCCTCACTTCTGAGGCCACGTGGCAGCATTGGACGTGGTCAGTATTATCATTTTTACAAAAAAAACCCTTATTTGTAATACCTATATTTTATTTCATTGTTTGGCGATATTTTAACAGATGTAAACAAACTTTAACGTCATAAAAATTATCGCACTAATATATAATTATATTCACTTATAACTTTTAAACTAATTAATAGAATTTCATCGTTTTTTTTTTATATATTTGTTCCTTAATTTTTTCCGGTTCCAACGATATGCTATAAGTCAAAAACCTGTATGTAATTTCAGTATTATTAACCGTCAAAGTTTAAAAATTCAAAAATTTTTAACTTCAAAATGGCGGCCAAAATCAAAATGAAATTTAGTGATCTGGTCTTGTTTGTCATACAGAAAGGTATATTCGTGCCAAATTTCAACTAGATCAGGACCATTGTCGATTTACTACGATTTTTTAAAATTTTTGCTGACTCAACAAACTGGGTCCACTACAGGTATGGACTTATTTTTCTGCCAAGTTTCAACTCTCTAGGTTAAATACCTTGGGCGATACGATGATAACACGCATACATACATACATACAGACGTCATGCTGAAAACCACTCAGGAGGTCTTAGAAACACCCAAAACGGATAATTCCGTTGAAATCTCGATAAAAAATGTTTTTGTGAAAACAGTACTTTTCCTACTGTAGGTAGTGGGGAAAAGTAAACATTGATTTTTTTTAGACAATTAGATAGAAAATGAAAAAAAATCGGTCAGAGATAACTCAGACTAACTTTCTCATAATACTTTTGTTTTCGATTTTCGACAAAGTCCGATTTATTTTCATCAACATCTCGGAAACTAGATTTTTTTTCGGGAAAACGGCTTATATCTAAAATAAGATCGGCTTCTTTGTTAGATTCGTATTTAAATTGACTACATTTTAAAATTGTTTAAAAAAAAAACTAGGAATTGTTCCCGAGAATTCTTCTTACTTTTCATTGGCCCTAAATATCTTGGGCGCTACGATGATAACATACATACATACATACATACATACAGACGTCATGCTGAAAACCACTCAGGAGGTCTTAAAAACCCCTAAAACGGATAATTCCGTTGAAATTATCAAAAAAGTTTTGTGGTGAAAACAATACTTTCCCTACTATAGGTAGTGAGGAAAAGTAATAAATGCATGTCCTTTGTAAAATTATCATTTACTTTGAACATTTACTTTGTTTACATTAAATTGAACCTAACAAATAACAAACACAATTACTATAAATGTTCTTATTGTAATATCAGAGAATGAAATAATTTTTATTTAAAACAAAAATCCGCACTTGTGAAGGTGTTTCAAATAAATTATTATGGTGTAACCGACTGTTACCAAATTAAATTCTATCTGCTACCCTACCTACCTTGTAATCGTATTTTCACCTTTAATACCTCTTACCAACTACTTTTAACATAGCTTGCTTTAATAATAGCATAACAAAATATTTCAATTTTACTTCTTTTAGAATTGTTTTCTTCTTTTTGTAAAAAAAAAAAAAAAAAAAAAAAAAATATATATATATATATATATATATATATATATATATATATATATATATATATTATGGTAACCCTAAAATTACTTTAAAAATGTTCTCTTCTTTTCATACGTTTTCTGTCATGTTTACCACAAGCAATTGTTCTAAAGTAAAAATGGAAAAGAGTGAAATGAAAAAAAAAATACGTGTGGTGTCGCGGGACACCAGGTAGGAACGAAGTTCCTTACGCTTTTTATTAAATATAAATTATAAAATCACAGTTCCAAAATAAGTATACGATACTAACTACTTATACATGGTGGAGTTAGAAAAGACACAAAATTAAAAGTAACTAACTATTTGTACTAGCGGAGTTAAGGCAAAGTTAATAGAAAAGCTTTTTATCTTACAAGCGAGTGTCTTTCAATAAATTATGTATTGTATATTGAGAAAAAAGTTAAGGATGGATATATAGTTAAAGCAGATGGTTGTAGAGACAAAATAGAACTGAGACCCCGCCGGTATATTACTCCAATTAAATATTATTATAAAATATATAAATCACTAACATACGAAAACTTCTGCTTGTATCAGGTTGAAATTTTACATGCATGTTTCAATTGCACTATAGGTGATGTATACGAAGTTTTATTTAAATCGTTACGTTACTAAAAAAAAATATTTATAAAAGTTGTTTGTCTCATTAAATAGATGAAGTTAGAATTTTTTTCCGTCCTAAAATTCCAATTTTTATATTTAAATAACTAATAATTCGGATAACGTTGTCCAGCAAACTCAGCCTAGGTATTGGTAAAATGAACATGTGTACCAAATTTCAACGAACTCGGTCATATTTTACATAAGTTATCGTCATCGGTAGATTTCGTGACGGTTCTTGCGTGACAGTGATTTTTGTGACGGTTATTTTGTGACGGTGATTTTGGTCGATTTTTTTGGATTCCTCCCGGGCTCCAGAACGAGCCATAAGGAACTTCGTTCCAATAAAAAAGTAAAAACAATTTCTTTTTATTTTTCAGCAAATAAGTTAGTTGACATCGAGGTTTATTTCTAATAATTCTATTACGACTTTACATGGTTTCATATTGATTTTTGTGTGGTTTGTTGGGAAAACGGAAAAAGCTCGTTTGTAAGATTAAATATAAAGCAGAAGAAGAAGAAGAAAAAAAAGCAGATAAAAAGTTTTCATAATTCCAAGAGGAAAGGTTTAGAACTCTCGAAAGAAAACCACGCACCATTTCACTCCGACTGTAAGGAGTGGCAGAACAACTTTTCTATGTATCAGACAACAATATAATACATCAAACAAATGTTATGCTTTCTAGGGTGAACAAGATTTTTTAAGTTATTAAGTTTTTTTATTTATATATATGATAGTAAAATGTGGTAGAGTTTTTCCTGGTGGAAGGAAAAAGTTGTGAAATAATATATGTGAGGTAATTTCGTATATATGTGTCACCTGGTCTTCAAGAGTCTGTAATTTTTCATCTGTAACTTGTTGTTTTGCAGATAAATCTCATTCAAGCAAAAATCATATTTATAATATAATAAATAATCAATGTTCTACCTGTGCCTTGCTCTTTAAGTTAGTCATTAAGTGATTAACGATACTTTAAGAAAATAAAAAATTTATCAGAGGGCCTTTTGATCCTATCAAGTGGATCTAAATAACTTAATGTTTTGATCGTTGAAGTGTGGGTCGGTAAGGGTTAAAAAATTTGTTAATAAAGACGAACTTTCATCTTAATCGGCTATATTTCGCCTCCACCGAGGCATATTCGTGCCTGAAACATCATATTAACTTACATCAATTATAGAACAAACATTTTTTTAAAACAGCTGATAGAAGTTTATACATTTTAGTTTTTAAATTGTTTATTAGAAACATACCGGCAAACTGAACTATGGTTTTTCATAGGTAGGTGAGATATAAAATCAATAATCTTCCAATCAAATTGGAGTTGTCATACATCTATCAGTATCTCTACACTTCCTCGAACATCTGAATTAATAAATTTTAACAAGTAACAATATAACAAAAACATATAACGTACTAATTTAATGTTAACAATAAAACTACGGACGAGATCAACTATCAACCTGGTAACTTGAGGTAACCTAACTTATACCTTCCTTTTTATTTAGAAGAAACACTAGATAAGAATAAACTATTTATGATAAGGACGGATATTTTATTGAGACTTTTTATTATTAATTTGTTATTATTTATAGTATTACATATTTATTTTAATTATGCTGGCTGAAAATTTAATTTTACGATTTTATTTTTTTGTGGCGGGAATTTTGATTTAAAAGGTTATTGTTTCTTTAAGACAGCAGAATAGTATACTTGTTAATGTCTTTTGAGTCTGTTTTAAAATTGACGGTATTATCCGTCATTGCTATGTAACAGGCTTCTAGGTATTTTCTTTTGGATTCTTTTATTTCCGTGTCTAATATTTTTACGTCTAAGTTTATTTGGTGGTTGTTGCTTTTTGTATGTATGGCAAGGGCAGTCTTATCATTTTTAGCTTTTATATCATATTTATGTTGATTTAAACGGTTTTCCAGCGTTTGTGAGGTTTCACCAATATATACTTGGTTACAATCGTTACAATTAATTTTATAAATTATGTTAGATTTTTTGCTTTTTTCAGTTGGGTCTTTTAAATTATGGTGGAAAACAGATCTTAATTTGCTAGTTGGTTTGAAACCAAATTTTATTTTATCACAGTCAAATGCTTTGAAAGTTTTTTGGATTTGTTCTGATAGGCCAGGTACATACGTGAGGGATTTATAATATTCTATGCTATTAGTTGGGTCTTTAGGTTTAGGATTGTTATTTACTATAGAGTACCATGCTTTCTTTATTATATTGATGGGGTAGTTATTTTTTGTTAATTTCTTGAATATGGTTGTTTTTAGATTAGGTATGTATTTTTTGTCTGTGCAAGCTATAGCTTTTTTAATTAGGTTAAGAATGGAGTTTTGTTTTTGATAAAACAGGTGGTTTGAGAAGAAATTAAGGAATTGGTATTTTTTAATCTCCTTTTCATACCATATTGTGGATATTTCACCATTGTTCTCTTTTACTATAGTTACGTCTAAGTAGTTTATTTTATTGTCTGTTTCTTTTTCCATGGTGTATGCTATATTTTTGTTTTGTTCATTGAAGATTCGGAACGTTTCGTCTATGTATGATGTTTTTGTAATTAAAAGAAGATCGTCTACATATTTAGCAATAAATTTAGGTTTTATTTCCAGTCGGTTTATAGTTTGAGCTATAAGTTCATTTATGAATATCCCACTAATGTTAGTAGAAATGCAACTACCCATCGGCGTTCCGTTTAGTTGTCTAAATATAATGTTTTGAGCTGAATATAAATTCACACCAAAAAATTGGTCCGAGACAACTCAAACGAACATTCTCACATACAAGAAAGTTTATAATTACTTAGCTTTGTGTTTTTCAATTATTAGTTTTCGTAGGTAAATTTTATAATTATTGAACATTTTATCAAAATGTATCATAAAAATATCTTTCCGACGGTTTCTCTCCTTCCACATATAAACCTATCTTCTCAGAAACTAGATTTTTCGAGAAATCATTTATTTTTCATGTTTTTTCAGAGTTTTTCGGGGGTAGTGCCTCTAAATTTGGAGACAAAATTAATTTCTCGATTTTACCTTTGGGTATGATTTTTCTGAAAAATTATGCCAAATTTCGTCCAAATCGGCTCAGTAGTTTAGACTCCAGGCGCCTGCACAGACAGTCGACAGACAGACGACGGACAGAATTTTCTTTAAAACCACTTTTTTGGACTCAGGGGACCTCAAAACATGTAAGTAAATTCATCAAAATGTAGACATTATTTGACAAAATGGCATGATAAATTGCCTATTTTCCACAGGTGTTGTATGTTTTTGTAATCTACTCTTCAAAACCTTTCATTGATAGCCCACTCAACATTTTTAAAAGAAAATTTTGTGTGATATGAATTATTCGCCATTTTGGATTTGAACAGCTGATAATTTTGAGTTCGCTATAGCTTTCCTGTGTACGCGTCAAAACGATCTTTAATACTGGAAAGTGTCATGCTTTTATCTCTTTTTATTAAAAAGTTATAGGAACCGTACAGAGTGACAGACAGATACAGGAATGAAACTATAAGGGTTTCTATTTTTGGTTTTACCAACGAAACCCGAAACATGATCTTTGGTATCCAAAACGGATTTCTGTCAAGAAATTTTTGATTTTACAAAAATTCTTTCTGCAGGATAATCCCAATGCTTCGTCACATAACTACATGAATAATAAATGGTACAGATGTGAACAAGTACAAATTAAAGTTTTTTTAATACCTGCTTGGCTTCACCATGGTGCAGATCCTTATTGTTCAATCATTTAATGAGATGGAAGGTACTCCCCCAAGCATCCTCTATATAATTTATCAAAAGTAGATTATCGAGGACCCCCGAAGAGATTTCCCTTCAATACATTCACTCATCCCTTGCTTTTCCTGCCAATTTATCACCCTTCCCTAATTTATTTCCTCTAGAAATTGCCCAATTAATTTTTCTTCGTGCTTCCTGTTTATTACCCTTTATTCTATAATAATTTTTGCTTCAGTTTATAAGGTTATAGAAGACATATGTATTTAGGCTTCTATATTTTCGAAGTACGTAAAATTCTATTACGAAGAAATACGTGTAGGAAGTCCTAATATTTATTTCTCTCTATCTCTTTCCTCTTCAGCAGGTGTGACAATTAGCGAGAATATAAAATTTTCCAGTATTCTCGATTTATCTTTATCTATAATTATAAGAACATAAAACACTTGACTCATCCTTCTCCCTTCACTGTTAAAAAATCTTGCATCCTTAACAATTTTCATTCATATCTGTACCTCGCCTCGGTCCGATAACAAAGTATCCAAAGATACTTTGTTGTACTTATCATGGAAGAGTTTTTGTACTGAGCAATGCAACATAATATGTATAAAATTTATTCATCTTTGTATTAAGAGCGCTCAGGAGGTCAACGGACCAGCAAAAGGTGATTATGAGTCAACCTTGTATGCCCTATTGACCAAGAATTAATATAACTGACTCCTTCCGTGAAAAGGATAAAATGTCTCTTTAGAGATTCGGGTGATATCTCCGTAAGACCAAATCTTGGTATTAGCCAGTGCTCATTCTAAACATTTCTCATCTTAAACTTTATTTGAGTTAACTCATCGTTCATTCTTGCAGGCGTTAGATTATGTTTACTTGACTGGTCTGCTGCTGCATCTTTGGGTGCCTGATCCATGTGGCCTGGGACTTGGGACACACATAAAAGCGATAATATGTCACTCTTAATAAGGTGTTATAATATAACCTAATTAAAAAGAGGGTCTTTAGTTATTATACTCGAATTATCCATGGTCTCAATGGAACTCAGGGAATCAAAGTAAATTACCGTTATGAAAAAAGCCTCCTCCTCGATGACAGCCAACGCCTTTAGCATGGTGGTCAGTTCTGCTGTAAATATAGATGCAAAAATTGGGAGTTTCCAGCCCTGGAAACTTAAGAGAAGCTGTAGAGAGTAAGCGTAGGCGAAGTGCTATATGCTCCCATGGCCAACCTCAGTGTTTTCTCAGATTGGTTGCGCTTACTCATTCGCAGACCTGAGAGCCATATTCTATACGCGTGACATCCAGGATAATTATTGGTCAAAAATTAGCCCTAAAAAGGGGTGAATCTTTTATACTCATCTGCTGGTCAGCTATAAAGAGAGCGGGAGTTTTATGAGAGGATCTCAGGTAGCAGGAATGAACAAAGGATATTTTATAGGGAAAAAAGTAGGTCTCATTCCCACGGCTGAAATTAAGATTCTGTTTATAGCCCTTTGCATAGACTACGCTATTCTTCTCATATTGGACCCCATTGAAATCAGGCTCAGGTCAACTACAAATATAATTTTTTGGATGCATCATAACCAATGTTAACAATTCCGTTTATACAGACAGAGGAAAGAGTCACGCTTAAGACAGATCCCAGCGGGATTCCGTTTTCCAATTTAAATTTCCAATTCTCACACAGAAAGACCGTTCATCAAAATGTGACTCCAAAAGTTTCCTCATTCTATCGTAAAGACACCATTCTACCAGCCTCTCAAGAATAACTCACCGTCAAATTTCATTATAAACTCTCTATGTCGAAGAACAAGGCCTCTATTGGTTTATATTTTTTGGAGTCAAATGACAGTAGATTAAGAGGGAAAGATTCCGCTCACCAGATCTGGTTTTAATAACTTTCTTTTTGACTATTTTCTAAGTTACTACCAAATCAGATACTGGACTAATATCCCCACATTTTCTCTCCACAAAAAACTCCTCCGTGCATCCATACACACGTAATTACTTCCACAGCTGTACTTTAATCTATACCCACATAAAAGTTATCCTATTCCTTCGTTTGTGACAATATGCCAAGTTTTGTTGGTAAAAAATTGCGTATCCTAATTCGTTATTTTTGTCTGATTTTTGATTCTTTTTTAAGCAGAGTTAGTAGGTTTGCGTATACCAAGGAGATAGCTGACATGTGTCCTTAAGTCCGTTGCATCCATTGGCTAAATTCACTGTGTCGTACAAACAAAATATCTCTACCATATTAAAACTTAAATAATTCTCCCTCTCCTTTCCCATTAATTTGGAATTTAATTTAACTTTAAATCTAATTATAATTATCAATAACTACAGGAGACATACAGAGAAAAATATACCCCCGCACCGGGAATTGAACCACGGGTCCTCCTATTAAATCCGTTACAGGTGCTCTTACCAACTGAGCTATACGGGAGAATGATTTCTCTCTGTCGTACCGATACAATTCCCCGAATCCAAGCTTTCAAACTTTTCTACAGCTCAGTTGGTAAGAGCACCTGTAACGGATTAATAGGAGGACCCGAGGTTCAATTCCCGGTGCTGGGGTCTATTTTTCTCTGCATGTCTCCCGTAGTTATTGATAATTATAATTAAAGTAAAATTTAATCTTCCCGTAGTATAAATACTACCAAAACCTTAAAAATTTGTAATTAATTTAACTGCTTGAGCGATTATCTCAAAGCTTTAAGGAAAGCTCATTAAAAAAATAATAAACTTAAATGAGTCATCAT
The DNA here is from genome assembly GCA_951217055.1 of Gerris lacustris. Lineage (NCBI taxonomy): Eukaryota > Metazoa > Arthropoda > Insecta > Hemiptera > Gerridae > Gerris > Gerris lacustris. The sequence continues at coordinate 16,211,687 of OX578277.1, read as the reverse complement.
ATTGCAGCTGATACAGTTTTAGACCAGACGTGGAGTCCAAAGAATTGGATGAGGTTTTCTCTTATTCCCTCATTAAGAAATCCTAATTAAACATAGAATCCACTGACTAGATGCGTATAGATGTTGATTCCTTTTTCTTTATTGATTTCAAAAAATCATAAAGTGGGGGGGGGGACTCTTGAGATATTCAATTACATTGCCAAAATTAATTCATAAACCAAGCATCATGAATAAACGATTTTTTTTATTTTTCGGAATCAATTTTTGGTCAACTTAACCTGTACTCTTTGGCATTTAAATGTTATTAATGAAGATAATTGCCTACCCTTTTAAGCACATTCAAATTTAAATTGCAAAAACGTTATTTTATCCTTACAAAAGAAATTGGTAATAGCATATTCAATAAAAATATTTAAATACTGATTATTATGTTATCAAGAAGTTAAACTTAAGTTGAGGAGTGAAAATATGGAAGAGTGGTTTCGCTAGAAGGGGTTTAAGACCGGAAGAACTAAAGGAGGGGACAAGTTTGTATCGTTTGTGGAATCTATACTGGAGTTGTAATGTCCTTTAGATAGGAAGCAGGAAGAACAACTTTAACTGTACTTATGCCAAACTAACATCCCCTTAAGCATTACCACAATCTACAAGGCCTTGCAAATTATCTTTTGTATTTTTTTTTTTTACTTTTCTAACATTCTAACTTACAAAATCTTAAATCTACTAAGAACTTCTGTTTGATCCTTTGTATATAATACATAAAAATGAAAAACTTTAAAATCTTTTTTACTCATTCAAATGCTTATTGAATGAATTATCATACATTTGCGATTAATATTTAATTATTAAATAAGAGCTTACAGCTGATACTTGTAGATCAGGACATCCCTGTGATCATTAGATGCAGCCATTATACTTTGTTTAAATATACTTTGTTCAATCTTAAAAGAATTTGAATTCTCATTACATTGCTCCAAAAATATTAGTACCATAATAAATTAAAGTAATGAAATAAATAATTAATATAAAAATGCCATTTTTCAAAACTGGTCTTATTTTCAATTTTTTTTTTTTTTTTTTTTTCTGTATTGTTCATCTTAGTTTTGTATCTATGTGCGAAATTTGGGGAAGATTGAATGACGGTAAGTGGTTCAACATTGGGGTAATAGGTGTGCGATGAAACTTGAAAACCAAATAAATTTGACGCCATTTTTTTAATTTTTTTTTTTATTTTTGGTTTCTGTATTCTTCACCTTAGTTGTATCTATGTGCAAAATTTGGGGAAGATTTAATCACGGTAAGTGGTTCAAAATTGGGGTAATAGGTGTGCGATGAAACTTGAAAACCAAATAAATTTGACGCCATTTTTTTATTTTTTTTTTTATTTTTGGTTTCTGTATTCTTCACCTTAGTTGTATCTATGTGCAACATTTGGGAAAGATTGAATGACGGTAAGTGGTTCAAAATTGGGGTAATAGGTGTGCGATGAAACTTGAAAAGCAAATAAGTTTGACGCCATTTTTTTTTTTTTTTTTTTTTATTTTTATTTTTGGTTTCTGTATTCTTCACCTTAGTTGTATCTATGTGCAACATTTGGGAAAGATTGAATGACGGTAAGTGGTTCAAAATTGGGGTAATAGGTGTGCGATGAAACTTGAAAAGCAAATAAGTTTGACGCCATTTTTTTTTTTTTTTTTTTTTTTTTTTTGGTTCCTGTATTGTTCACCTAAGTTTTATCTATGTGCAAAATTTGAGGGAGATTGAATCACGGGAAGTGGTTCAAAATTGGGGAAACGGAAATGTGCGATGAAACTTACAAAGCAAAGTAATATAAGACCAGTAATAATAAGACCAGTAATAATAAAAACAAACACTTTCTTTGTTACATATGAGAGTTTATAATTTAGTTTTTTATTTTCAACTAAATGATATTGTTTTAAACAACTTATACAAATTTTGTAATTAAATCGTCGGAACGTTTTTATGAAACATAATTTAATTCATGCATTCCAAAATTTAGAACTAAAATTCACAATGGACTACAAACTACAGACAGGTATTATTTAAAAGTCGGTCCGAGACAACTCAGAAAAACTTTCTCATATTGTTGAAACTTTATTTAAATTCCATAATATATGATTTTATTGATTTAAAAAAAAAATAATTAAACGCACTCACAAACTTATTAAACTAAAACAAATCAGATAATAAATTTTAATTTTTAATTTGAGTGTCGCAGCAGTAGGATACAAAATTGTATAAGACACTGCATCTAATTTTAACCTCTTTGTGTGTATGCGTATTTGTCAAGTCAGAAAATGTTTTTAAATTTGACTTGTATTGTATTGAGTAATTTGGGGGGGGGGGGGGGGAATAAATGTCTGAGTTTGTGAGGGACAAAGAATAAAGAGAGGGGGGACAGATAATAGTACATTACGCGTCCAGTGCGGAAAGTAGCATTTTGCATGCGAGTGTGGAGTTTGCACCCGAGCGACAGCGAGGGTAGTAAAACCACACGAGCAATGCAAAATGCCGTTTTCGCACGAGTTGCGTACCGTACTTTATCTACGATTGTTAGATTTAAATAATAAATACAGAAAAAATAAACTTGCTGTATGTAAGTTCGTATCTCTTCTCTTGATAAAGATGGTATTAATCTTGAGTTGTATTTTTTGCCGAATTAATTATTTCTGGAGGAGTATTATTCTCCACATTTTCGTCAGTTACTTGATTCACTCATTGTTTTTCACTATAAACTCGATATAAACAGTTACTTTAATAAAAGAACAGCAAATTAGTTTTGTTAAATGTAAACAAACTCGCTAATCGTGCGTAAAGCTGAAGAATTCCTCTTCTTTACCGCGCTAGCGTGGTAAAGAAAGGAATTATTCAGAACTATGAGACGCGCATGCGCAATGAATACAAGTACGTAAATAATCACTTTCTACGCATCTAAACAAAGATATAATGTTTATATTTCGTATCAATCGTAGATAAACATCATTTACTTGTACTAGATAAATCAGACCTAGTAGAACTTACTTGGACGAGGGAAACTTGGCTACACCTATGATCTCAAAAAGTTTTAATACGAGACATGGCTTATTTTTTTTTTTCTTAAGTGTTAAATTTGGGGTAAACCCTCTTTTGTCCCTACCAGGTACAATAAGCGTCCAAAGCCACAGCGAGAGATTTTACAGTTTTTGCGGAGGAATAGGAATAAGAATATATTTTTTTCTGATTCATTGTATTTCATTTAGAGTAAACGACACTTTGAGAAAAGGAAAAGGGTTTCTAGGTAGGTTTTATATAAATTTAGGACTATATTTTACCTACTAAAACAATAATAACAATAATAAATACTAAACAATAATAAGAAGAATAGTTCTAGAGTTCGTAAGGACACAGGACTCGGTCCAGGACCTTCTAATGAAGGACCCCCTTTAATGACAAGAATTTTTCTACAGAAGAAAATATTGCATCTTAGGGAACCAATCACCTTCTATTCTAATTACTGAATCATTCAATTAAATTGACTAACAGGAGGAGGGGTTGCCTTTAGACTCAAGTTAGAAAAACATCCTACAAGAAAGCCTTAAAAAACACCTCCTTTTGATTAAAAAAAAGGGGTTTTTTTATATTAATTAAAATAAAGAGAAAGAAAGTATAAAGGGGCTGAGAGAAGAGTCTGAAAGTAAATTGAAACTCCTCTTTGAAGCAACGTAAAGTAAAGAGTTGAAAACAGCTTGCATTATTGAATTAAACAAAGAACAACTATTTTCTTTTAGGTCATCCGCACACGGGGCGATTCGGAAGCGACATTTATTGCTAAGTGTTATCGGTCATATCAACAATATCGGTGATCTAAGACACAGGGTGATTTAATTTAGTCAACTCGTACCTTCGAAAGAATTCGTACATATTGGAGTAGTTATTGTTCTTCAAAATGGTCCTAAATAAATTTCATCATGTTGATTAAGACAAGTGATGAAGAAATTATGAACCTGTATTAGAACATAAGATCAAGAATAAGACGAAACCACAGGAAGTATTGGGTTCATATACATATTTTTAAATTCATATTATAGTAGTATACGTTTCATTTCTATATATATATATATATATATATATATATATATATATATATATATATATATATATATATATATATATATGACCAAAGATATATATATATATATATATATATATATATATATATATATATATATATATGACCAAAGATATATATATATATATATATATATATATATATATATATATATATATATATGACCAAAGATATATATATATATATATATATATATATATATATATATATATATATTTATATATATATATGACCAAAGATATACAGGGTGACTGGCGATATATGTGAAAATATGAAATAGGTTGTTCTACGCCTCAAGGGCTACAAAAAACATTATATAAGCCATGGGTCAAATCTTAACCGTTCTCCCACAAAATCAAATTTCATGATTTTTTTTAAGATCACATACCTTTCCTCATTATAAATGTTTATTGTACACAAAGTATAAAAGCTAGAATAAAATGTTTGGCACCGTTGTAAAGCTGACAAAATTTCCTATAAGAAAAAAATAATTTTAATTTTCATGCCTTCAAATTATATGGCAAACATTTTATACAAATTTTTGTTTTAAGAAAAAAAATGTAACAATATTTTTTTTGAGGTCCCATAACTTGGTAAAGAACCGAGCTCAAACTTTTCGGACTTCAGGAAAAACTTCCTTATTGGCTAACGTTTCGATTAATATTAATATTATTACCCAGTGATAAGGCGGAATTTTTAGTAAACATCGTTGAAAGAGAAAAAGAAACATGTTTATTGTTGCTATTGTTGAGACAAAGATGAGTATACTAAACCAACCTTGCTTGTTTTTAATTATTTACTCACCTGTAAGTCAAGAATTGCAACAATAAACACGTTTCTTTTTTACTTTCAGCGAAGATTAATAAAAATGAATGGGTAATAATATTCATATCGATCGAAACGTTAGTAAATAAGGAAGTATTTTCTGAAGTCCGAAAAGTTTAAGCTCGGTTCTTTACCAAGTTATAGAACCGCAAAGCAATTGATTTTTTTTTTTTTTTCTTAAATATAAAATTTGTATACATTGTTTGTCATATAATTAGAGGGCATGAAAATTAAAATTACACCGTTCTTATTGGGAAATTTGTCAGCTTTACAACGATACCAAAAATTTTGTTTTAGCTTTTATACTTTTGGAGCAATAAGTGTTTTTATAAGAAAAGGTATGCGATCTTAAGAAAATAATAAAATTTGACCTTGCGGGAAAATGGTTAAGATTTGACCCATGGTTTATAAAGCGTTTTTTGTGGCCCACAAGACGTAGAACAACCTACTTCATTTTTTCACATATAACGCCAGTCACCCGCACATATAGGTAGACATTATGTATACTACATATTTATAGGTATACATATGTATGCTACATATATAGGTATAATGCATTTAGTTAGTCCAGACGATTGGTAATATCTAAAGCAGTGGTTCCTAAACTGTGGTAGGCGGGATCGTGTCCTGTGGTACGCGCCGTATAAATATTTGTGGTTATGTTTGGATTGAATTCACGGGATGTTTCTTGCCCTTCTCAACGTCCTACTTGAGTGAAGCTGGTTTTTCATCCCTTATATACCTCAAGCAAGTCCTGCGTTGAGAGTAATTTGAGTTTAAAACTCACCCCCATCACGCCAGATATTGTTAGTTTGAGCCAATTAGTGCAAGCACATCCATCCCATTAACCTGCCTAACGATTTGATTTGTTTATTCGTACGTATTCTTTCATGATGTTTTTTTAATACAATTTTTATTATTATTCTATATTCTATTCATGTTATTTTATGTTCTAATTTGATGTTGTTTTTTTTATTTAGATCTTTTTAGGGTTTCGTTGGTAAAACCATAAGAAGAAACCCTTATAGTTTCGTTCCAGTGTCTGTCTGTCTGTCACTCTGTACGGTTCCAATAACTTTTGAATCAAAAGAGATAAAAACATGAAACTTTCTAGTATTAAAGATAGTTTTGACGCGCACACAGGAAAAATATAGCGAACTCAAAATTATCAGCTGTTAAAATTCAAAATGGCGGATAATTCATCACACGAATTTTTTTTTAAATTTTGAGTGGGGTATCAAATGAAAGGTATTGAAGAGTAGATTACAAATATATATCACTCAGGAATGGCTCTAATTTTCGGCGCCATTTTGTCAAAAAAAAAAATCGAAATTTAGCGCGTCCCCAACCTAAAATCGTATTTCCGCTGTTACTAAAAATGTAGAAAAATATGCAAATTGTGCGATCTGGTGAATCATAAAAAATAATATTAGCAATTTGATCTGATTTACTGGGAATCCAAGATGGCGGATAATTCATGTCACTTGAAAAACAATTTTTTTTTTAAATTTTGTGTGGGGTATCAAATGAAAGGTATTGAAGAGTAGATTACAAATATATATATACCACTTAGGGAAAGTGTTTAATTTTCGGCGCCATTTTTTCTAAACACCCACTCTCTTTCCAGGGGATTGATGTTAAACAAAATAATGATACAGTACTCTGGTCTGGTTAAAAATATGTGATATGTCTACCTTTTTGTATTAAAGAACCAATAAAACTCAATTTTTTTCCGGGGGGGGGAGGCCCCCGGACCCCCCTTTCTTCTGTAAAAACGCCCTGGTTGTTCCTGTATAAACATCAGTGGTACATGAAATAGTCAAGACATATTAAGTGGTACGCCTTAAAAAAAAGTTTGGGAACCTCTAAATCTAAATAATCTAATCCTAAATTGGATAGTATAAAATTAAATATAGATACTTCCACTATAAGTAAATAATATTCACAATTTATTTCTTATTAATTAATAATTAGTTTTGTAAGAAGAAAGTAGAAAAGACAGATAAATAATTCATATAAAAATGCCATTTTTCAAAACTGGTCTTATTTTCAACCTTTTTTTTTTTTTTTTTTTTTGGTTTCTGTGTTCTTCACCTTATCTTTATGCAAAATTTGGGGAAGATTGAATGACGGTAAGTGGTTCAAAATTGGGGTAATAGGTGTGCGATGAAACTAACCCTTAACTGCCCGAATTATTTTTTTTGGGCATTGTTTGTTATTTTTCTGGGGATTTTGTCTGTTAAGAGGTCCCTTTATGTGTAAAAAATGTTTAAAAAAATTGGGGAAAATTCCTTACCCCAAATTTGGGCTGTTGCCATATGGCAACGCTAGGACATTAGCCCTACAGTTTTTTTTCTCAGTAAATGTTTTAATAATTTCTTTTACAAAAGTTATGTTATATAAATTTTAGGTTAAAAATGAACAAATAATACTAACAAAATACTAAATTGATTTAAAAGAACAAAAAAGTAAATGTAATTTTTTTTTTTGTATTATGTATCATGTTGTTTATCTGTAAAATTAGGTAATTATTTCTTTATTTTTTGTTTTATGCATGTGTTTTTGTTATTACCTTTAAAAATATATATGTATTATTCAATTGCAATAAAAAAATATAGATATTATTATATACATATTATTTTTAAAAGAATAGCCCAATAATATTTTTTACTAATTATACTTGTTCAACAAAAATAATTACAAGATTTAGAGACTAATTGAGAAATATTTAGAAAATAATTAATAAAAAATGAACATTAGGCAAAAAAACATCAAAACTTTGTATATAAATATGACTGAATAAAATTACGACTTACAAAAAAAACTGTAAGGCTAATGTCCTAGCGTTGCCATATGGCAACTTTCAAATTGACGCTCAATTTAGGGCAGAAAAATTAAATTTTGTGAAACTGCAATAATTTTATATTTTTAATCACTCTTCATTCTAGTAGTTTCATTACCAATAATAAAATTATTTAATTAATTAATTCATTAAAAAAATTAAAATTCTTTCCGTGTCACAAATTTGGAATAACCCATTTTTTAAACCTGTCTTGTCGCATACGTGTTGCACCAAACAAATAAATCTAATGATGAAAAATCAATTTAGTCCTTCTTTTGACATAATATTAACATATAAAAAGTTCAATATTAACTCGGACCTCTCCAGACAATAATAAAGGGAGGGGGTTTTGATGTTGCCATATGGCAACGCTAGGTTATTAAGGGTAAAAAGCAAATTAATTTGACGCCATTATTTTTTTTTTTTTTTGGTTTCTGTATTCTTCACCTTAGTTTTATTTATGTGCAAAATTTGGGGAAGATTGAATCACGGTAAGTGGTTCAAAATTGGGGTAATAGGTGTGCGATGAAACTTAAAAAGCAAATAAATTTGACGCCATTTTGTTGTTGTTTTTATTTTTTTTGGTATCTGTATTATTCACCTTAGTTGTATCTATGTGCAAAATTTGGGGAAGATTGAATAACGGTAAGTGGTTCAAAATTGGGGAAACGGAAATGTGCGATGAAACTTACAAAGCAAAGTAATATAAGACCAGTAAAAATAAATTCCATTACTCGGAGTTGAAAGTCAGTCACATACATGAACTAAAAATTTATGTTCAAACAGTTGAGCTATTCCATAAAATATTTTCCAAAGCAAAGTTTAAAGTTTAAAGTCAATTGAACATTTTTAATTTTATACACACTTAATGTTAGAAGAAAAAAATCTCTTTGTCTACAATTTCTTTTATAAAGTTAGGTTATTAAAGAACTAAATAAATAAACTGAATGCAGAATATTATATATTTCATTTTTTTTTATTTTATTTTAATCTTTTCAAAAAGCATTTTAGTGAAAGCTTCATTAATCTGTGAATTAAAAATTTCGAGTGCTTTGAATACTTAAAAAAGTATAATAAACTATTATTTATTTATACGCAGCGTTATTTATTTAGTTTACTTTTCTTGATATTAATGAATTTAGGTCTTTTTAATAAACTCCTTAATGAGTGCTTCATTTAGTCCTAAGTGCTTGATTTTATATTTTTTATTTTGTTTTTTCTAGAACGTGAATGGCATTTTGTTTTAAGTCATATATATATATATATATATATATATATATATATATATATATATATATATATATATATATATATATATATATATATATTTATATATTATTTTTTCTTTTTTCTTTTGGACTGCAAAAGTTAAATTGCTTTAATTATATTACTACTCATTTTTATTTTCTCTTATAATTAATAACAATTATAACATTAAAAGTATCATTAACTGTTGAAGAGTATTATGAACTGTAATCCAATCTTGAGGGCAATGAATTTATTATAATTTTAAAATACAAATATAATATTGAAAGTCGAAAGATTTGCTCATAAGCTAAATTATTGTATGTAGCATATAAAATAACTGTTTTAAGATTATATAATTAGAAGGAAGAATAATATTAATAATGTTTATTTTCATTTATTTTAAAGGTTTTAAGCAAATTTTCATGTCATGATCAAATCAATATGACATCATTACAGGATGGAAACATGCAAAAAAGTGACTGACTAACATCAAGCTAGAATGTTTTGTATTAGTACGTTCTAGTGCCTTTTAAGAATATGTGGTCGGCTAAGTTCGTCTGCGGGATATAGGTTGGCAATAGGCATTTGAAAAAAACAAACCAGTGGAGAGCGGCCATGTCTCGCCCTTTATGGTGGACAATGTGATTTTCATGATCCTGAGTACGAATTTAGTTAGTAGACCAATAATCAAGTTGATGGTAGTTTGTTATTTAATAGGTTAGTTAGTCAAATATTACTCAAAATCAAAAAGGCCATCTATAGACAAACTACAATCAACTTGATTTTGTGTCTACAAGCTAATTTAGTACTCAGGATCATGCAAATCACATTGTCCACCAAAAAGGGTGGGACATTTTACCGGTTTGTTTTTTTCAAATGCCTATTGCCAAGGTATGTCCTGCAGACGACCTTAGCCGACCACATATTCTTAAAAGGCACTAAAACATTTACTTATAAACAAAATTCTAGCTTGATGTTAGTTAGACATTTTTTTGCTCGCTATCTCCTGGATTATTACATCATTACAAGATGTAGGTATTGGTCACATTACATATGTTGTTACATAGTTGGAATTGGAACATGACTAAACATCCTACTAAACCTTAGTAAGATTCCAACCACATATATTGGTTTTGAGACAGAGGTTTCACGCTAGTGCGAGTGTGTATAACTCGACAATGCTTGACCGAAGAAATGATTAACCAATACAGCAATAATCCATTTCAAAGATACAAATGCAGTTTATCTTGAACGTGTCCTATTATTATTGGACGAATTGTCTCATGAACGCAATATAATCCCACTTGGAATTGAAAGTGTGATCACAATCACATTGATTTGAATTTAATAGAAGCAAAACCATTGATATAAAAATGGGATCAACAGTGGGCTGTCAGTCTGTCAGTCGTCGGTTACTTATCTAAACTACTCGTCCGATATTGATAAAATTTGGATGATAGGTCACAATGAACCCAATGTTCTTCCTATATTAATTTCAACCTTTTTCGTCCACTGCTTACTTTCTCCTCAATTTTTGTTTTAAACTAATTGTGACAACACTGGAAATTGTTGTTTAAATTGTTTCCCCCGTTTTTTTAATCAGTCTAAATTATTTTGATTGTGCACATGAATTAAAGTATCAATTTAGCGAAAGTTAAAGAGCTCAAACGGCTCGAATTAAACTGTGACTATCTGCGGGTTACTTTTGATAAACTATAAAAAGTTTCATACAAATCATAAGATAAGTACTTTTGAAGCTATAGCTATAGGTGTAAATAAATTTATGTTTGTGCGCATGTGGAAGAGAAACAAATAAGCGCAGATGGTTGAAACTTATATGGGACCAACAATGAATAGGCTAATTATCACCAACCAAAAATAAAATCGGACGTCTAGTTTTTAAGATATAATGGTTCGCAAATCAAATATTGAGCGACAAACCGACAGACAGACACGGAACCAAAAATGTATCAGGGCACAATCTGAAACGGATTTCTGTATTGGAATTTTTTAAAACGGAGAAATAAAATATTTTCGTTCTTCAGAACAATCACATAGCTCCCGTTACCCTCGTTCAGCTCGGAAGCAAAATATAATCTATATAATACTTTTGTTATTTTATCTATTATACACAGAAGAAAAATTAAAACTTTACTTCTAAAAGTTTATATATTAAAACAACTTTGATGTAATCTTAGCCTGAGGCAAATCTAGCTTATAATAAGGTTTTAAAACAACTAAGGCTGTTGAACCTCTAAGATAAAACAATTTTAAAACTTTCATTTAAATTAATTTCTAGCAAAAAGTAGCGAATAATATAAATTGTCTGCAAATTTGTATGGCACATAGCTTTTCGCATCATATTAGTATGCTTCAATGATTTTATGCTTTTATAACCTATTTTTATCAAATTTATTTAATTCCCTCCGTTTTTTAAATGTCAAAATTGTTTTGATTATTTTCATGAATTAAAGGATCAATTTAGTAAAATTTAAATCTGCAGATTACTTATTGCAGTCTATCCAAATTTCATAAAATTCAGATGAGTACCTTAGAAGATATAGGTGTAAATAAATGAATGTTTGTGTGCATGTGGAAGAGAAACAAATAAGCACAGAAAGTTAAAACTTATAGAGTCCAACGATGGGCTAATTATGACCTTCCATTTAAATTTCATTAAAATTGGACGAGTAGTTTTTAAGATAGTTGTTTCGCAAATATTGAGAGACAGGCAGACTGACAAACAGACACGGAATTAAAAAAAAATCCTTGATTCTGAAACAGATTTCTGCCTTGGAATTTTTGAAATCGAAGATATAATTTTTTTTCGTTCTTCGGAACGATTATCATCCTTTACCTTCGGTAAGCTCGAAAGCAATATGAAGAATGATATTATGAAGAGATAATTACAAGTACCCGATATTTAACTTCGGTAAGGAATATTATAATATACATACAAATAGTTGACATAGGACATACTAAATTCAATTTTAATTGTGAAATTGGTCATGCGCTTTAAAATATATGTATGCAGTATATTATGTTTAGCCTACAGGTCCCATATATATTTAACCTTCTGCATTCATTGTTTTCTCTTGTACTTGTCCACAACCTGATTCATTGTAACCTCCCGTACTTGACCACAACCTAATTCATTGGAACCTCCCATACTTGTCCACAAATTAATTCATTGTATCCTCCCGTACTTGTCCACAACCTAATTGATTGTATCCTCTCGTACTTGTCCACAACCTAATTCATTGGATCCTCTCGTACTTGTCCACAACTTAATTCATCATATTCTCCCGTACTTTTCCACAACCTAATTCATTATATTCCCCCGTACTTGTCCACAGCCGAATTCGTTTTTTCCCTTTCGCACTTGTCCTCAACCTGACTTTTATTTACACAAATATTTTAAAATCTGTCTCATTAGATTGTATCCTCATGATGATGAGTAGATTTTCTTATTATGTAATAAAATATATTTAATAGAGTGTCTTACTATATTTTATTATCCTTTCATAAGATATAAGCCTTCATATGTCCTTCAATATCGTGTTGCTTAGAAACTATAGAAACACTTAAGTGTTTTCAGAGAACTAATTAAATTGGTTGAATTAGACAGTGTTAAACAATAAAAATACTAGAACTGGCTTTATGGGTAGTATTGAGTATTGTAAGAAGATGGAATGTCAAACAATTGTAAGAATTTGTCAAAGGTCGTTGAAAGTTAGAAGGAAAGAGGTGATACTAAATTCACTTCTTCTGTTGGTAGAGCTGGTTACTTCACCCCCTCCCCTCTGCTCCTACAACTCTTGGAAAACAATTTGACGACTAACCCCCCCCCCCCCCCCTCTTCCTCTCACTCAGTTGCAAAACCAAAAAGCAAGGCGGGTGGAGTTGCCAGGGTTTTACTCCCTGTTTTCCACACCACTTGACTTGTTTCTCTTTTAATCTTATTTTCAGCAGTTTTGCTTCCTCTTATATTCTTTTCTTCTTTACAAGCGGTTTTCGCCCCCACTTTTATAACGATCACTCATCACGTTTCCCCCTTATTCCTAACGCTAGTTTTTTTTTTTTTTACTTTCGGAGTTAGATGTTTCTTTTAACAAAAGGCCGATTTTGCCCATCCAAAACACGAGTCAGATTCACCTTATCCCATTTACTTCTAGAAATACTCGAGAAGAGTTATCCTCTTTCCCTTGTTCCCTTAAAACAACCGATCTCTGTAAGAAAAACACCGACCTCTGTATCCTCTCTCTTCATCCTCCACTACACTAAAAAGATTCCTATTTTTTACATCTTTACTAGTCCTACCGACATTCGGGGGAAAAAGATATATGCGATATGTTTGTTCAATTTATCTGGAGACAACACTCAGGGAATAGATTTTTTCGTAATCTTATTTTTTTTGTCCTTTTTGTCACTGTTTTTATATTTTCTTCACCGTCAGAACTAAAAGAAGATACTGGGTGAATAAAGGGGAAATAGATTTATTATTGTTTTTCAGAGCTGGGAGTAGAGTCTGGCTGAAAGGAAATAATAACTATGCCGATCCGGACAACTCGAGCCCTTGTTATCTGAGCCTGTAATATGTATCCTGTAGACAACTCCACCATATCACCTAGCAATAGACAAAAATATATTTATTTATATTTCATCCCTGAATCTATTGCCGAATATTTTCTTTTCTCAACCCGAACAATCATGTTAGTGAGGGAGGATACAAAACTTTAGGATATTTTGTCTTCTTGGAACCGACTAACTTTTCATAAAAAATATATAGTATCTATATTCTCTCATTTTAGTCTGTGCATTAATACATACCTTCAACCCATACATTATTTATTCGGGAGAAGCATTTGATCTGTTTTTATAAAAATATAAATTATTTTTATTCATAAGCAGGCCCAGACAGTGAGTGGAAAATAGGGTCATATAGCCCGGACACAGGGCTCTATTTTCTTCAGCACCCCGAAAATTATTAAAATTATTTTGATTTCTTACATAAATACAAGTATAAATTTAGTTAAATTTAATAAGCGGAGACAGTCTAAATTAATCTGGGGCTATCTGCGGGCTACTTTCAGCTAATAGTCGAGGAGATAGCGTGAAAAAAAGTGTCTGACTAACATCAAGCTAGAATTTTGTGTATAAGTAAATCTTTAAGAGCCTTTTAAGAATATGTAGTCGGCTAAGTTCGTCTGCTGGACATGTCTTGGTAATAGGCATTTGAAAATAACAAACCGGTGGAGAGTGGCCATGTCCTGCCCTTTTTGGTGGACAATGTGATTTTCATGATCCCGAGTACAAAATTAGTCACTATATCAAATATCAAGTTGATGATTGTTCGTCACTTAATATGCTAGTTAGTCAATTAAATACTACTCCAAATCAAAGAGTTCATCTATTAAGTGCCATACTACCATCACCTTGATTTTTGGTCTACTAACTAATTTCGTACTCAGGAACATGATAATCACATTTTCCACCATAATGGGTGGGACATGGCCGCTCTCCATCGGTTTGTTACACGTTTCAAATGGAAACGTGTAAAAAAGTGTCTGACTAACATCAAGCTAGAATGTTTTGTATTAGTATGTTCTAGTGCCTTATAAGAATATGTGGTCGGCTAAGTTCGTCTGCGGGAGATAGGTTGGCAATAGGCATTTGAAAAAAACAAACCAGTGGGGAGCGGCCATGTCTCGCCCATTATGGTAGACAATGTGATTTTCATGATCCTGAGTATGAACTTGCTTAGTAGACCAAGATCAAAGTGGTCACATAGCAAGGGACAAATTAACATTAACTTGATTTTCGGTCATAAAATGTTGTACTCAGGATCATGAAAATCATATTGTCCACCATAATTGGCGGGACATGGCCGCTCTCCAACGCTTTGGATTTTTTTTCAAATGCCTATTGCCAAGCTATGTCCCGCAAACAAACTTAGCCGACCACATATTCTTAAAAGGCACCAAAAGATTTACTTACACACAAAATTCTAGCTTGATATTAGTCAGACACTTTTTTCCACGCTATTTCCTCGACTATAACCATTCAAATTTATTAATAATCAGATAAGTATACTTTTGAAGACAAGAGTGTAAATAAATGTATGTTTGTAAGCGAGTGGAAAAAAAGCAATTGGGCATAGAAGGTTAAACTTATTTGTGACTAACAATGGGCTAATTAAGACCTACCATCCAAATTTAATTGAAATCGGAGTAATTTTTAAGATATGTTGGTTCGCAAAAATTAAACGACAGATATAGACTGACAGACTGATCAACAGACCGGCAGAAGGACCAAAAATGTTCACCGATGTATGAATCAGATTTTTGTAAGTCGAAGACATAAACCATTTTCGTTCTTCAAAACGATCATATAGCTTACATTACCTTCTGTAAGCTCGGAAGCAATATAAATTATTTTATCTCCAGTAGGGGAAAAAGTTATGATTTTAAATTAGTTTAGAGGGACTAAAACAGGTCTTTTCATCCCTGAACTCAAAAAGTAGGGAGAAAAAGTAAAAGTAGGGCGAAAAAGTAAAGTAGGGCAAAAAAGTAAAGATTGCAACTTAATTATTTTATAAATAGTAGAAAATGTATGGCTAATGTAATGAAGTTGTTGAAATCAGGTTGGCGGCACTACGCTTTTTTGACCATGTTTATCTTTGTTTACAACATTATAACCTGCATCTAAATAACCTTCTATTTGAGTTTAATTCCAATTCTTATTTGTTTTTAATATAGAATCTCTTATATCTGCTATTAAAAGGGCTAATAATTATTGTTATTTATTAAAATAATAAATGTAAATAATGTGCAATGGACGAAAATGTGTATTTTCTTCCTACTGGAGATAAAATATTGTATGTACCTCGTGAGTAAAGTGCCATTATTCCACTCGCGATAATAAGAGTTATTCCCTCGACTGCGCCTCGGGAATTAAAGAGTCTAATTCCCTTGGCTTCACCTCGGGATATAGGGACCATGGTTCCTTCGGCTTCGCCTCAAGAACCAATTTTTGCGCTCAGGGAATAATGGCTTTCTCCCTAGGTGCATAAATAACTATTTATTTTAATCGATTCTCTTTTAAAAACACGAGCATACATTTTTTGTGATGTAAAAAATTTAAATTAATGAATATATCACAAGAAGATACACAAGAATAGAATATAAATCTCAAAAGAAGACATTAAAATAATAATTTTAAAGGGAAGTAATAATTGTTGGAGGTGGTTAGGGGGCGCTAGTTGTGTATTGAATTAATATGATTTAACAGTGAAGTAATGCAAGGTGTATCTGAATCTTTACTTTATGTTTCTTCATAAGTAATTTCAATTCACTTTCAGACTCTTCCCTTTGTCCCTTTTCACTTTTTTTCCTCTTTATTTTAATTAATAAAAAAAGAAAACTTTTCTAATCAAAAGGAGGTGTTTTTTTAAAGGGTTTTTTTGTAGGATGTTTTTCCTGACTGGAGAGTCAAGGAAACTCCTCGTCCTGTTGGTAAATTTAATTGAATGATCCAGTAATTAGAATGGAAGGTGATTGGTTCCCTTGGAGGAAACCTTTTCCTCAGAAGGCAAATCCTTGTCATTAAGGACTCGGCTGTTTCTTCGTTTGAAAGAATCCTGGACCGAGTCCTGTGTCCTTAAAAACTCCAGTATTCTTCTTATTACTGTTTCACTTTAAGGAACCACTTCAAAATAAAGGAATCTTAAATAGTTAAAGAGAAAATTCCAAATTGCTTTAAGGCCTTCAAACCCTTTTTTTATTCCTCTTAGTATCGTTTACTTTTAGACGAAATGAAATCAATCGGAAATAATCAATTCTTATTTCTAAAAAAAAAAAACTGCACAAAACTCTAAAACCTCCCGCTACGGTTTTATAATTATAATTAGTGTTCTTCTTTTCTCATTCAAATGCTTATTGAACCAGCTTTAAGAGCCAAAGAACTTTTATCTCTCTGGATTTGATAATTAGTAAACCTGTGGCAATAAAAAGTATTCCAGCCTTAAACAAATGTACTAATTTGTAACAATTAAAAAGCCGTTCTAGTAATAAACTTTAGCTAGAGGTAAACAGATTCATCACCTAAGCTTAAATTCAAATATTTTAAGAACAATTGAGAAAACATACCAACAATACAAACAATTGAGAACGACATACCGACAGACAAACACGGAACCAATAATGATGCTTGAAGTCTGAAATGGAATTCAGTCTAGGACATTTTTTAAATTGGAGGCAAACAAATTTTTCTTCTGAAAAACAATCCCATAGCTTCTGTTACCTGTATTAAGCTTGGAAGCAATAAAAAAAAAAAAAAAAAAATTGCTAGCAACAAAAACCTGCTCTGTTTAATCTATCTATATATATAAAATCCAAATACCACTCACTGACTGACACATCACGATATCTCTGAAACAACAGGACCTACGACCATGAAATTTTGTAGGTGTGTTCCTCTTACCTCCTAGGTCCTCGCTAAGAAATATTTTAAAAATCCGCCATCTTGATTCAAGATGGCGGCTATTTATATACAAAATTCGACAAGACGATATCTCGGGAACCAATTGTACTAGAACATTGAATTCAGAAGTTGGCTTCCTTTTATGAAATTAGTAACTTTTGATAAATACCGGCGGCCATACATATATAAAAGTCAACATGTGTGCATGTTCTTTATACAAATCTACAGTTTTAGTCCGATCTCGATGAAAATTTGCACACTTGACCTTCAAAGCAAGGGGAAAATCACTGTCTACATGAATATTCAAAATTTTAATTTTGGTACACAGGGGTACGGGGTACAAATGTTAAAGTAATGAACATCCTTCATGATGCATATCGTTGAAAAGCTCTTTAAGAGGACAGTAATTGTGGTTATGTACAGTTTTATCATATTTTCACTTAGGAGGGGGGTATAATTAAAAAATATAGCTATATCTTATATAAAAAGAAGTGTATCCGTATGAGGGTATGTCTTTTATCCTAATTTGATGAATATTTACACACTTTTTCTTCAAAACAAGGTGAAGGTCACTGCCTACATGAGATTACGAAATTAAAATTTTGGTACACAGGGGTACGGGGTACAAGGGATAAATACCCTTCATCTTCATGATGCATATCGTTGAAATGCTCTTTAAGAGTACAGTAATTGTTGTTATGTGTACGGGATACAAATGACAAAGTAATGGATACCCTTCATGATACAAATCGTTGAAAAGCTGTTTAAGAGAAAAGTAATTGTTCTTAAGTACAGTTTTGTCTTATTTTCATTTAGAAGGGGGAGAGGTAAAATGGAAATTTATATCTATATCTATATATGTATATAAAAGTCAACATATGTGTGTACATATGGATGTTCTTTTATACAAATCTACAGTTTTATTCCGATCTCGATGAAAATTTGCACACTTGACCTTCAAAGCAAGGGGAAGGTAACTGTTTACATGCATTTTCGAACTATAACTTTTGGTTCAAAGGGGTACGGGGTACAAGTAATGAATACCATTTATCTTCATGATGCATATCGTTGAAATGCTCTTTAAGAGTACAGTAATTGTTGTTATGTGTACAGTTTTGTCATATTTTCATTTAGGAGGGGGTAAATTTAGGATATTTGCAAATGATCTTATCAAAGAGGTGGGGGATATAACTAGGAGGGATAGAATCTAGATATTCTCGCATAGTAAATAATTTGTATGCTTTCCTGGTAGTTAATAAACTTATCAAATTTAAAAACACTCAGTAGCGAAGCACGGGTATCCAGCTAGTATATTATAATATATTTCTAATGATGAGACAAATATTCATATTAATCTAAAATTTATTTCTCAATGAATTACATTTTTTCTTAAATTCTTCCCAGACCCGTTTTGTATCGTAGTTCATCTCTTCTTACCGATTCTTAAAATGACCATTGTTCCTGTTAAAATCAAATTTACTTTTATAAAAGCAACGCTACCATTTCTCTGAATGAAATGTCTTTGAAAATATTTTAAATTTTACACCAATTACTCGAAATGTAAAATATTTGCATAGAATTTTGAATCAAGACTATGGACAATGTCTAATTTCATTTCTACTTGTCGAACGAACTATCTTTCCGTTCTATTTGCTGCGTGCAGCCTAAGCTACTATTATAAGCTCTACTTCGTCAGATACAATTCTTAAAATGCCGTTTATTATTTTAACTAAGTGTAAGCAGGGTAAAATATAGCACAAGGAAGCTGATCAGCATATTTAAATACCATCGTTAATCCGTTAAGCAGAATAATTTCAAAATAAATCCGTTAGCTTAAGAACCCCTTTGTTTACAAAAAAGGATTTTTTTTAACAATTCTATATCCTTATGTAAATAAACTGTATCTGTTTAAAAAGAATTAATACCTCCTATTTTTTATTCGGACAAAAAAAAACAAGGGCTTTTTTTGGCGCAATGCGTTTTTCTTTTTTTTTTTGTACAACGTTTTAAGACTTAGTTTATGTTCTGTTTCTCCATGTCCCAAATTGTTAGCAGCTTGGGTAAGAATGTGGATACTGAAAGCCCTCTCTCTTCCCCCCTCCCCAAAATAAAGGATTTTTTTTAGGGGGTTAAATCCTCACTGGCCTTCCTATTTTTTTTTTCAAAAAGTATTTTTTTTTTTTTTTTTTTTTTTTTAGGGGGGGCGCTTGCTTTTTAAAAAAGGGCCCGGTGTGTTAGAGAAGCTTGAGGGGGTTATATTAACGCTGTAAATTTTCTACAAGCGTTGGAATTCAATTAAAACATCCCCTCCTCTTCGGTAGCCCAGAAAAGGGGTGTTTAAAACGTCGTTTTATCGATGCCCTCCTCCCCGCTATTCTTCGACCCCTTTTATACTTAAATACGGGAATTTGTTCAAATTGTTAAACATAATTTATTCTTTCTAAAGTTTGTTGAGCATAGTTTCCCCCTTCAGAAGCGCTATCATTACAATTTTAATTTATGACCTTGTAATTTTTATTTTTAATACTAACCCTTGTCTGTCTTGACCCTATTCCCTTTTCTGATAGATCAACAAGTGATTAATCTTCGTTATTATAAAAAATAATATCAATCAAGATTCCGGTCTAAATCCTCAGGGATCAAAAAATATTATTGTAACTGGAACATTTAACATTTTTGAAAACATCTAATACATCAAATTCTTAATGCCTGCTCCTGCTACTAGCTGACTGACTAGTCACGATATATGTGGAAACACTAATGACTATAATATATTGTAGATAGCTTAGATAACTTAAGCAGGCCCTACACTATAAATCCGCTTGATCAAAACAGCGCGTCAAGCTGATTGACAAGTGCTTCAAGCAGCCTTGGGGCGCATCAAGCATCCCATCAATCTTTTCATCAAAACTCATTTGTAGCGGTTCGGAACTCACTAGTTTTCGACAAGTGAACTGCTCCTCCTGGACTGTAGTGAATCAGTATTGTGTAGATACCATGGTAGTCCAGTCATTTGGTGACGGAAAGTAGTCGATTCAGGAAAAAATTGCTGAAGAATTTTTCTCGACGGATCTATATGTTTTTTGGGGTGCTGAATCTGAAAATCCAGTTATCGACTAGATTCGGATATGGCTTCACCATGAAAATGGTGAAAAACCATGAAATTTCGGAAGTAGTTTTAGTTTTTCGCCTATAACTCCGAAACGACGCATCCTAGAGAAAAATTAATTCTTAGCAAAATGAAAGCTGATAAAATTTTCTAAAACATAAGACTACAACTAGCTCATTATCTTTTTTCGTTTGGCCGCTAGAGCGCGCTAAAGATTGACCATAGTTTTTAAGTTACCCAAAATCTTCGAATTTCAGACTTTCAAAGCCTAGTATACCCCGCAGGATACCCTAAAAGGGCATCCTTAGGCCCCAGACCTGTTAAGGGTACCTGGGGAGGACCTAGGTGAGACCTGTTTAAGGGGGGGGGGGGGGGGGGGGGGAGGGGAGGTATTTGTTTCGTCAAGTACGCAAGGTGGCCACTTTTCCCCTCTCCGCCTTCCTTTGTGTTTGGTCCCGCATTCCAAAACCCAAACAGTGATACAGTCAGTTGCCTTCCAATTGGAAATTATCACTTTTTAAATAATTAAAATTTAATTATTACCTAATTAAAAATGAATACACTTTTTAAATACAAAAAATTACCACTCGGTAATCACCACCGAGTTAATTGTTTTTGGACGAGTGCTATTCTTCCAGATTTCGTGAATTAAAATGCCGAATGAGCATTGTACTGCCTGGCTCATAATCTACCAGGGTATCAAAAGCTTTTTCAATAAAGTTTTCTTATACGAGGGAAAACTAAGAAAATAAAAAAAAGTCTGTACTTAAGCCAAATTGCATTAAGATTTACATCACTATTACTTAGCGAAACGAGCGTAAATGCCATTAAAATATTTTTAATAGTCATTATTACTCTTAATCCTTAGCATAAGTACACATTTTAAATTAATTTGGCAGTTTATTGTTTAATTTGTTAAATTTATTAATATAATAAAACACTAAATATATTAGTAATTAAAATTTTCTAATTTTTCGTAAACATTTTTAAGAAATGAGTATTATTTGTTGACAAAATATAATATAAAATCTTACAATACATACATAATAAATCTTTACAAAATAACCTTACTAAACATAAATATATATTTATCTATTTTTAAATTTAAGTATTATATTTATATTTGGACTAAAGATTTTTTTTGGTTTTGTAAGGTTTATTTTGTAAAGATTTATCATGCATGTTTTGTAAAATTTTATATTATGTTTTGTCAACAAATTATACTTATTTTTAAAAAATGTTACAAAAAATGAATAAATTAAATTACTAATACATTTAGTGTTTTATTAATAAATCTAACAAATTAAACAATAAACTGTCAAATTAATTTAAAACGTGTACCTACTCTTATAGAGAACTACAGGCTTATTACTTTACTAGGTGTTATATATAAAATATTTAAGAGTTTAGTGACACGTAGAATTGAGAGGAAAATAATAGTATTGACCTGGTTGGATTCAAAAGAAATTTCAGTACTAATGATGGTATCTTAGTTGTTCAGCTAATCATTGAAATGGCAAATGAGTATCAAATACCATTAGCAATATTATTTATCGATTATAAAATGCATTTGACAGCATTTTTACGAAGAATATTTTTAAAATGTTAAGGGCAAATGAAATAGAGGAAAAATATATAAATCTAATTAAATTCATTTATAAAGGAGCAAAAATTAAAATTTAAATAGGGAAAGAAGAGGGAGAAATTCTTGTAGAAAGAGGCTTAAGTCAAGGCGATGTGCCATCGGTAACATTCTTGATAGGAGTCATGGAACGTTTGTTTAAGAAGCTTAACTGGGAAAACAGAGGAATAAATATAAATGATGAAAGACTGCAATGCATGAAATTTGCAGATGATATAGCTCCTATCGGGAATTCGGTAGATGAGGTACAAGAAATGGTAGCAGAATTGGAAAGGGAAGGAAAGGAAGTCGGGCTAGAAATAAATGTGGCAAAAACTAAACTAATTAAAATTAACTGTAATTGAAGAAATCAACGAGTTGTCATAAAAGGAAAAGAAGTAGAAGAATATATCTACCTGGGGCAGACTATTAGCTAAGAATGAAAGTACAATTAGAGAGGTGAGCAGACGATTGGTTGGCGATCATATTATAAAAAGGAAATAATATTTTAATCCAGTAAAGATGTACAAAAAAAGTAAATTATGGAGACGTACAGTCCTCCCAATTACACATGTATACAACACTTGGGGTTTTAAATAGAAGGATACTAAACAAGCTAAGAGTAACGGTGAGATCCATGGAGAGGAGCATGACAGGGATAACAAAAAAGAGTAGGAAAAACATTTTGCTAAGGATTAAGAGTAATAATGACTATTAAACATATTTTAATGGCATTTACGCTTGATTCGCTAAGAAATAGTGATGTAAATCTTAGTGCAATTTGGCTTAAGTACAGACTTTTTTTGATTTTCTTAGTTTTCCCTCCTATAAGGAAACTTTTTTGAATTTTGCTTTTGATACCCTGGTAGATTAAGAGCCATTCTACCTAAATGTCTTAGGGTTCACAGTTGCGAAATAAATAATAAAAAAATGTAAGGGTAAGAAAATTATAAAATTTAAATCATGATTCCTAAAAATGAAACTCTTGCACTTACGCTTTTTTCGTCATGGATGGCTATACAATGCTCATTCGGCATTTTAATTCACGAAATCTGGAAAAATAGCACTCGTCCAAAAACAAGTAACTCGGTGATTACCGAGTGGTAATTTTTTGTATTTAAAAAGTGTATTCATTTTTAATTAGGTAATAATTAAATTATAATTATTTAAAAGTGATAATTTCCAATTGGAAGGTAACTGACTGTATCACTGTTTGGGTTTTGGAATGCGGGACCAATCACAAAGAAAGGCGGAGAGGGGAAGAGTGGCCACCTTGCGTACTTGACGAAACAAATACCTCCCCTCCCCCCCCCCCCCCCCCCCCCCCTTAAACAGGTCTCATCTAGGTCCTCCCCAGGTACCCTTAACAGGTCTGGGGCCTAAGGATGCCCTTTTAGGGTATCCTGCGGGGTATACTAGGCTTTGAAAGTCTGAAATTCGAAGATTTTGGGTAACTTAAAAACTATGGTCAATCTTTAGCGCGCTCTAGCGACCAAACGAAAAAAGATAATGAGCTAGTTGTAGTCTTATGTTTTAGAAAATTTTATCAGCTTTCATTTTGCTAAGAATTAATTTTTCTCTAGGATGCGTCGTTTCGGAGTTATAGGCGAAAAACTAAAACTACTTCCGAAATTTCATGGTTTTTCACCATTTTCATGGTGAAGCCATATCTGAATCTAGTCGATAACTGGATTTTCAGATTCAGCACCCCAAAAAACATATAGATCCGTCGAGAAAAATTCTTCAGCAATTTTTTCCTGTCTAAACTACCAAATGACTGGACTATGGTTTCAAATAGGATTTAGAGTTTCTCATCTTGACAGTTGGTGCTCTCAAGCGAAAATAAAAGATCCAGAGGAAACGACGTCGGTCGAAGGAGTGGAACTTTCCACAACTCAGGACAATAAGGATATAAATCAATGAGGAGGCTAATAAATTCTTGATCGGCATTATTATCTACGATGTCCGAACCTTCGGAAGTGAGCGGACGGTCCTCCATTGCTGGTGTTGACCAGGTGACTGACGGAATGCTTGATCATAAAGCCGCTTGAGTCATTCAAACTTTCCATCAATCACCGTCAAGGCTTGATTCAAGCGTCAAACGGGTTCCTAGACTATCAATCACGCTTGACACGCTGTTTTGATCAAGCGGATTGATAGTGCAGGGCCTGCTTTAGATATAATCTAATAATATTTATTTCAGACATTATTTCCGTCATCTTGATTAAAAATGGCGGCCATTTACGATATCTCAGAACCAATTAATTGCTCTTGCGCTTTAAAATTTGGAAAATAGCTTACTTTTATGGTATTATAAACTTATGTGGAATGGTTTTTAAATTGGTAATTTTAATTCAAGATGGCGGATATATGGATTTCAAATTAAAATAATACTAATTAATACTTCTTTAAAACGTTGAAGTAAAATTATTGTATTTTTGGTATCGTAATTAATTCCTGCCATGCAGGGGTTTTCTGAAATTCAATCCCTAAGTAGGAAAATTGGTTCAAAGATTCAAATTGTAAGGGTAATGAGCCCAGACTGATCTCTGAACCTAGAAAGTTAATACTTAGGAAACAGCTTCTCTAATTTGGGTGTTTTAAGCTGGATATCGGTCTTCTGTGTGAGTGTGTTTCTGTCTGTCTGTCTGTATGTGTCACGCATAGCTCCCACAGTTTTCAAGCTAGAAAGTTGAAAATTGGTACAAAATTCCGTAAGGATGTAAGCATTTATTAGTAAAAGATATTTCCAATTTAAACCTAGAAATTAAGGGGGAGGAATCCCTGTGGCATCCAGATATTCTCACTTAGTAAAATAATTTTTATGTGGCTTGACGGTAGTATATAAACACATAGAATTAAACTAGGCATCGCGTGGCTCTTTAATTGAAGCGAGTTTATTACAATAAATGTTGAATTTCAAGAAAATAGTTCATTATGATGAGTTCATGGTTAAAGAGGATGATTGTAGTGAAGAGCCGTATAGAGAGAGAAAAGGACCATTCTATTAAACCATTATTAAACTATTATAAAATGTATCACTTCACTACACAAAAACTTCTGCTTTTATCAGATGGAAATTTTACATGCATGTTTCAATATAGAACATTAGATTATTTAAGTGAAGTTTTATTAAAATCTATACGTTTAGATCGTAAGATATTAGTGAAAACGTTGTTTTTCTCAATTTAAACGTTTAGGTCCGACAATAATAGGTTGGAAAAGTATAAAATCATTAAAGTATATGAAATAGGAAGCGAGGAAGCAACACTAATTGGACAGACCATTAAGTATTACATTATTATTTTGTATTTTTAGAATACAATTTTATATACTGAATATTATACTTTAAACATGTGTTAACTCCTTCATATTAGTGTTAATTATAGTTTTTTGTCTAAAAAAGAGTGATGATACATGGATGAGTTTTTAACACGGAGTGAGGAAGGGGATGTCAGAGATAAAGTTATTTTTAAAAGGAATAAAGAGGAGTATGTAATTTACAAGTTGCCTCCTATGAAATAGGGATACTGGTAAACAATATTCCAATTTCCCTTCCTCCCTCATACTGTATAAGCCTTTTCCCCCTCTTATAGAAATAAGCTTTCAAAATGATGGATAAAATACCTTGTTTGAATTGACTACTGACGGGCTGTAGAGTTAATCGAAACAAAACAGTCTGCTTACCCAATACACGCTATCCTCATCTCGACTAGCTTATATTTTAACTTTAAATATTCTATTATTAAATCTGACAATTGCTATATTATACATGATATTTTGTTTTAAAATTATCCCGTTGTAAAGGTAAATCTATCCGATATGGAACTAAACTTTCACATAGTATAACTAAATTTCACATAATTTGCATGGTTATATTTAATTATATTATTATTATTGTGGGCTACAGAGCCGGAAAAAGGGGGTAAAATAAATTGAAATAAAGTTCCTTGGGAGGAACCGAAAATATATACAAAAAAAATACGTGTGGTGTAAACGGGACACCCGGTAGGAACAAAGTTCCTTGCATTTTTCATTAAATATAAATCATAAAATCACACTGCTAAGTACGTATGCTAAGTATCATACTGCTAATTACTTATACATGGCGATGGCGGAGTTAGAAAAGAAACAAAATTAAAAGAAAATCATTATTTGTATCATTAAAGCAAGCGTCTTACTATAAATATATATTGAATATAAGAAAAAAGTTTATCATGATGAGTTTATAGTTAAAGAGTATGTTTGTTAAAGGATGTTGGATTGAAATAGGTCTGTTTTCCACCTACCAGGCGGCCTATTAATTTAAATATTATAAAATATATCTCTTCCCTACTCTAAGCTTCTGCTTGTATCTGGTTGAAATTTTACATGCCTGTTTCAATTGTACTTTAGACAATGTGTAAGAAGTTTTATTAAAATCGTTATACGTTAGAACGGAAGGTATCGGTAAAAAAGTTGTTTTCTTTATTTTAAACGTTTGGGTCCACTTTAATAAATTTAGCGAACTTTATCACTTCATAACAGTGTCGGTGTTCGATTTACTAAAAAAAAAAAAATATTTAAAAAAGTTGTTTGTCTCATTAAATAGATGAAGTTAGAATTTCTTCTTGGATTAAGTACGCAGTATTATAATAATATACCTAATATATTGAAATAAGCGTCGGCGCAGATCAATTTTACTTTTAACAAGACCGTGATTATATTTTCTATATTTACAAAACCAAGTAAAATTTTGACATGTAACAAAAAAACAAAACAAGTCAAGGAAGAGGCTTTCTTAATAACATTTTTCCCGTCTTTTTGAATCTTACGTTTACGCGAGCGTTGCGCGTGAACGCTTGGGCGGATAACGTTTTCCAACAAACTCAGCCTGGGGATTATATCCACCAGGTGGCAGCACCGAACGGACGAAATTCATACATATAGTTTGTAAATGATTAAGACAACTGTCTCGGTAAGATAGCGTAAGCTTACACTCCAAAGTGCCTTTAGATATAGATAAGTTAAGAAATAAAATATAAATGAATAAATAGGGCTAGAAGGATGTCAGGCTCCGACAATTATTATGAAACATTTTTAAAAAAATGCTCTTTCTCATAAAGTAGATTCTTCCAAGGAAGAATGTCATAATGCGGAGTGGGAAGGGTGCGTTTACTAAGATCAAATGACAGTGTTTAATTAATTTTCCAATTAACATAAATGTATTATACAGGGTGGTCCAAAAGTCTCCCCCCCCCCCCTCCCTCTTAACTTTTGAACGGTTTGAGATAAATTAATGAAACTTGGGGGATCTCTACTATGCAAAGGGAAGTTTATTTTCATGCAATCGCCCACTAGGGGCAACTTCCCATTTTTGCCCCTAGGCACCCAACGTCAAAATTTCAATTTAGAGTGTATAATTTTGATAGCATAATTGGACTCTATGGTGAAAAATAATAAACTTTTACTTGAAAATATTTTTCTATCTCCAATATTTTGTCCCCTACAGGGGGGCAAAGATAGCAAAATAACCCTTCCAAAATAGTAAAAAAATAACTCTTAGATCGTTATAAAATCTAATCGGTTTGAAATAAAGTAAACTCTCTTGGGGGATCCGTGCCATGTAAAGGGAAGTGTGTATTCATCCACTGGCGTACTAGGGGCAACCACCATTTTGCCCACAGGCGCTGAAATCTACCATTTTTATTCCTTTGCCCCCTATAGGGGGCAAAATATTGGAGATATAAAAAAAAGTTAGAAGTAAAATATTTTCATTTTTCGCCGAAGAATCTAGATCTGCTATTAAAAATATATACTCCAGATTAAAATTTTGAAGTTAGGTGGCTTGGGGGCAAAATGGGTGGTTGCCCCTACTTCGCAATTGCATGAAAACAAACTTCCCTTTACATAATTTCGGATCCCCTAAGTTTCATTAATTTATCTCTAACTGTTTAGATTTTACAACGTATTATCGAAAGTGTTATTTTGCTATCTTTGCCCACCTATAGGGGGCAAAATATTGGAAATAGAAAAAAAAGTTTTAAGTAAAAGTTTATTATTTTTCACCGTAGAATCCAAATATGCTATTAAAAATATACACTCCAATATGAAATTTTGAAGTGGCCTAGGGGCAACGTGGGTGGTTGCCCCACGTGGGCTATTGCATGAAAACAAACTTCCCTTTGCATGGTAGAGATCCATCCAGTTTCATTAGTTTATCTCAAACCGTTCTAAAGTTAAGAGTGGGGGGGGGGAGACTTTTGGACCACCCTGTATAATCCCTAGATTATATCACATAACAAAAATAACTTATTAAAGTAAACGAATTAAATTCGTATTTAAAATACTCTGCCAATTAATGTGGCACAAAGCTTCCTCGCAAAGAAAAGACCGAATTAAGAAAAATACCTCGATAAAAATAATCAAAAAGTTGGAACGGCGTGGCACTTTTCCAGTAAATATTTAATAAAGTTGAAGAAATTTAAACATTTGTTGGAGAAACAAAACCTCCAACATGCACCAACAGTTAGCGCACATATAATTAATTTAATAAACAAATATAAAACTACAACCAAATCGTTGAAACCGCTGTATAAAAAGTTTTTTTTTATTTTACCCCCCTCAAAACTAAAAATAACGCAAAATAGAATATAACAAAAATTAATCTACTATGCATGAGCTTTTCAACGATATACATCATATTATAAAAGATTAACTTTAACATTTGTACCCTTGTACTCTGAGGTACCAAAATTATATTTTTAAAAAACAAGCAAAACAAAAGGGCATTCATTTAATTATTAAATACATATAAATAAAAAACCTAATATCAAAAAAGTATTTAAACCCTTTAACCTTCAACAAAATTATAAATCGGTACTAAAGTACATGTACAACATTTTTAAAAAATCAACAAATAAAAAAGCTTTAATGTACATATCAAGGCCTTTAAAATGATATGCGACACAATATTACAAACCAAAAAAAGTGGTCACGTGACACGGCACATGGGAAAAAGTTTACTCTCATGTTCTCACCAAGTAGGATGAACTAATGAAATAAAATATACTCAATTTAAAGAGCATTAGTGTGAGATTCAATCGCCACAATCAGAAATAAAATCGGCCAACTATTATAGAAACTATGGCCATTCAAAGACAAAAATGGAAAAAAATAAAACCAAAAAATAACAAAATTATCACCACCTAAGGTACAACCGATGATGATACGACAAAAACTCATAGGACTAAAGTTGTAGATCTTTTAAAATCAGTTACCACTTTTGCTATCCATTTTCTAATTCGACTTACCGTTTAGCCGCAATAAGCCCCCAAACCAGCTTAAAAATCAAGTCACCCATTATTATTTTTTTAAGGGGGGAAGAAGGGGGAAAAGTGAACTTTTTATAGTTATTTTTGTTCACAATATGGACGTTGCGCGTCGAATAGCGCAAACCGCAAGTCTCTAGCTCTTCTGGAAGTGGGTAAACATTAATGTCAGTCAGTGAGTCAGTTAGCCATGTGGCTTTATAGTATAAGACATATTAATTTACCACGATTTAAAGTACGCAGAAAGTTGAAGTTAGGCAGGTGTTATCTGCAGGCTACTTTCGACAAACCATAAAAATTTCATACAAATCAGATGATTACTTTTAAAGATATGGCAGTAAATAAATGTATGTTTGTGAGCATGTGGAAGATAAACAAATAGGAGCAGAAGGTTGAAACTTATATGGAACCAACAATGGGCTAATTATGACCTACCACCCAAATTTCATTAAAATTAGACGTGTAGTTTTTAAGATATGGTGGTTCGCAAAAATTGAACGACAGACCGACAGACCGACAGACAGACCGACAGACAGACACGGGACCAAAAATGTTCCCTGATGTCTGAAACGGATTTCTGTCTTGGAATTTTTGAAATCGGAGATATAAAATATGTTCGTTCTTTAGAACGTTCACATAGCTTCCGTTACCTTCGGTAAGCTCGGAAGCAAAAAAATCAAAATTATTCAAGACTTTTCAGTTTTTGGAGATCTTCAGGATTTTAAGTTAAAATTCATTTCTCGATTTTCGCCTCGGGATTTGTTCTTATTTCATCAAAATCGGTTCATAGTTACGGCTCCAGGCGTCTGCCTCTGTACAAACGACAGACAGATGTACAGACAGTATGTATCAATGAAATGAGCATCTTGCAATAAATAATATGTATTGAATATTGAGAAAATTATTAATCCTGATGAGTTAATAGTTAAAGAGGATGAGTGTAGTAAAGAGCCTTGTAGTGTGCGAACACTACTAGGCCAACCCTCTAGCCACGGCATACTACATTAAAAATATTATCAAATATACCACTTCACAACAAAAACTTCTGCTTGTATCAGGTTAAAATGTTACATGCCTGTTTCAATTGTACTTTAGACGATGTGTATGAAGTTTTATTTTAATTATGAAAACGTCTTTTTCTATATTTTAAACGTTTATAGGTCCACATTAATAAATTTAACGATCTTTAACACTTCATAGTAGTGTTGGTGTTGGTTTTACTAAAAAACAAAAAAAAATTAAAAATAGTTGTTTGTTTCATTAAATAGATGAAGTTAGTATTTTTCCCCATCCTTAAATTTGAATTTTATATTTGAAGTCGAACGCTTGGGCGGATAACGTTTTCCAACTGGACAGTGGTAAAATGAACATGTATACCAAATTTCAACTAAATCGTGCATCTTTTACTCAAGTTTTCGTCATCGGTGGATTTTTGACGGACGCTTTTTTCGGATTCACTCCCGGGTTCCAGAGGCCGTATCGTGCCATAAGGCTATTTTTTGGACAGAAGGGAACTTAAAATATCAATATTGAATTCTTTTACAATCGTTATATTGTTATTTTCTTGTACTGTACTAACTTTACATGAGAAAGTTAAACTTAGTGTTCTTGTTGAGCACCAACTAGCGTTATAGTTGAGCACCAACTAGTGTTATATTTTAACAATGATATTCCACTGCCTTAGAACTCCGTACTGCAGTCCTAGAACATACAGGGTGGTCCCAAAGTCTCCCCCCCCCCTCTTAACTTTTTTACGGTTAATTAATGAAACTTGGGGGATCCTTACCATGTAAAGGGAAGCTTATTTTCATGCAATCGTACACTAGGGGGCCATCCACTTTGCCCACAGGCCATTCAACTTCAAAATTTCAAATTGGAGTGTATATTTTTGATAGCATATTATTTGGATTCTACGGCGAAGAATAATAGAATTTCACTTGAAACTTTTTTTATATCTCCAATATTTTGCCCCCTATGGGGAGGGGGGGGGCAAAGATAGCAAAATAACCTTTCAAAAATAGTAAAAAAAATAACACTTATAACGAATTAATAAAATCAAAACTGTTTGAAAAAAAGTGATGGAACTTGGGGGATCTGTACCATGTAAAGGGAAGTGCGTATTCATCCACTCGCGTACTAGGGCCAACCATAATTTTGCCCCCCAGCGCTGAAATCTTCTATTTTTATATTTTTGCCCCATATGGGGAGCAAAATATTGGAGATAGAAAAGAAGTTTCAAGTACATTTTTTTTTTTTCACTGTAGAATCAAAATATACACTCCAATTTGAAATTTTGAAGTTGGGTGGCCTGAGGGCAAAGTGGGTGGTTGCCCCTAGTGCGCGATTCCATGAAAACAAACTTCCCTTTAAATGGTACGGATCCCCCAGGTTTCATTTATTTATCTGAAACCGTTCAAAAGTTAAGAGAGGGGGGAGACTTTTGGACCACCCTGTGTATGTATATTGAATATTCTAGCATGCATGACTTATTAAGTAAAGGTTTATGTCGTTTCAAGAACAAAAACACACATATATATATAATATATATTATATATATATATATATATATATATATATATATATATATATATATATATATATATATATATATATATATATATATCAATATAT
This sequence comes from Gerris lacustris, assembly GCA_951217055.1. NCBI lineage: Eukaryota > Metazoa > Arthropoda > Insecta > Hemiptera > Gerridae > Gerris > Gerris lacustris. The sequence continues at coordinate 16,179,491 of OX578277.1, read as the reverse complement.
ATATATCAATATATATATATATATTATATTATATTACATATATTATATGTTGTAATAATATTTTGCAAATGCTATGCAGTGTTCAAATATGAACCACGATTTTTGATTTCATTGTTAAAATCTATATAATTGCACTACGAACTTGAAATTTGAATGATAGCTTTCATTTATGACATGATTATCTAATGGGAAAGGGGTTTTCAATCAGCCATTTATTACAGGACGGTGACAAACTTTGGCTTTGATGCAAAATAGATATAAATTAGTCACGTTTTTCACACGTTAATAATATGTAATTTTTGAAAAATATTTAATCCCTAAATATTTAAGTTTTAAGCACCTCATTTACATCAAAGCCTATCTCCTCTAATAGTCATTTGAGTTATATTATAACTATGAAACGTGCTATGTTGCTAGATGAATAAAAGTTTTAAGGAATTGTTAAGAATTGAGGCCAGGTTAAATTGAGGAGTTGAGCCAGTGAAGAGATTTTTTTTATACTCTTACTTAATTAACTATTTTTTATATTTTAATGAGAGAAGCATACTTTTTTTCTTATTTTTCTCCTAATTTAAGGATTTTTAGACTAGATCTAGCAAGTATACTTGAAATTTTGAAAAGGTTTTTCTGAATCAACTTGAGATTTTGTAAGATTTTTCTGAAGATTCTTCATAAAAATTACAAAATAAAAAGTCTTTATTTCCCTAAAGCCTTTCTGCCGGTTTGCTAAAAATTAGTTTTTATTGGTCGGTAGCAAGTCTTCTTTTTGTGCAAATACGGAGGGAATAGGATCTATTCGAACGGGAAGGATGCATCAATAGACGGGATATAGTGCTGTAGTAAATTGATAGAATCTGTGAATTGCAGGAGGGTCGGGTTCGAGTACAGTCACAATGGGGGGACGAGTCAATCTTTCGGCGGAGAGAGCTACCCTGGAGCTCCCGCTAACGAATTCAATAAACTCCCCCTGTTGGGTCGGCCAGACTCCCGTCCTATTCAGTCTCGAGTTAACCTCGCCAACCTTATACTCTCTATAGGTCCCGTGTTCAACCGGTCCCTTCTGTAGGGTAAAGAGGGCTTCGTTCGGAAAATTCCGCGGCGTTGAATCTGACCTGAATGCTGAAAAGGTTCGTTTCGGGTTCTATTCGGAACCAAGATTTTCCACACACGCCGGGATTCGGAGGCGGTGAGAGTTACAATAGCCGCTTTATTGGGACGAACCTCCACGCCGTGTATTTGGAAGGGTGGGAGAGTATATCTGAATCTCACTAGTACACCAATACAGAGCTAGCGGGGCACTAGGGTGAGAGCTTCAGTATAAACAAATACTTGTCACAAAAGGCTGGAATATAGCGGGATCCCAGGGCAAAAGCGTCAAATCGATACTACATAGCGGCCAGCGATAAAATAACGGATGGACAACGTTTTCTGCGTGCCACTATTCAAACTTTTGATATATTAGTCCTGTCCCCACTCTCACACTTCTACTGCACCTCTATAGACAAATTAGACAAGTTATTGAACTTGAATCTATCGACCATTTAAAAGTCTAGACTTAAAAAACACCTTTTCAGTGTAATTTTTGTTTTAATTTTAACCCTGAAAACTTTAATTATTTAAATTTTAAACTTTATTTAATAGTAGTGCCAGTTAAAATGATTTCTTTTAAAGTTGATTCAGTAATATGAAAGGGGGTTGCTATCTACAAATGAAGCAATTCTTTTGTTCAAAATAATGAAATTCTCTTAGAAGAGAACATCGACAAAAGGATTAGACTCACTAATTGAATGAATTAGTTTGGAAACAGTAGTTTTGTTTCGACCGAGAGAGGAAATAACATTTTTTTTTTGGAACGAAGTTCCTTATGACATGTTACAGCGTCTGGAACCCGGGAGTGAATCCGAAAAAACCGGCCGTTACGAAATCGACCGATGACGATAACTCGAGAAGTTGAAATTTGGTACACATGTTCATTTTACCAATGCGCAGGATGACCTCGTTGGACTACGGTAACCGCCTAAGTGTTCACGCGCAACACTCACGTGAAAATGAGCTTCAAATGGAAAATTGGAATTTTAGGACGGGGAAAAATACTAACTTTATCTATATAATGAGACCAACAACTTTTTTATTTTTTTTTTTATTTAACCAAATCTGACACCGCTATGGAGTAATCGCTAAATTTATTAAAGCGGACCTACACGTTTAAAAGAGAGAAAACAACTTTTTTACTGATATCTTACGTTCTAACGTAACGATTAACGATTTAGTTAAAACTTCATACAAATCTTCTATTGATAAACAGTTGTTAAGCCGCGTTTACACCAGAGTTAGTAACACGTGTTGCTAACATTTGTTGGTAACATTTTGGGAAACGCCTCTGAATTTGATACCAACATTGTGTTAGCAACAAAAATAAAAATCACAGGGAAGTACTTTTTAGGGTTTTGTAGATGATTAAGCATGCCCGTTATGTAATTATGACTTTTTGCTTCGATCTCAAGAGTCCCGGGTTCAATCCCCCGAGGGGTCACAATGTTTTTCATCGCTAATAACGACTAGATAAATTAATTTTTTCAGAACATTTCCATCACTCCAGCATAAGGTATAACCATGAATTATTTCGAAATTTTAGGACCACCCGTTATATAATGGTTGGGGGGGGGGGATATTTTTAGGGGTATATTTTGACTTATAAAACCAATAAAGAATGAAATATTTAAAAAAGCAAATATATATTTGCGTCCTACTTTTAAGCAGCTTTCATTTGATATCCCACTAAAAAATTTTAAAAAATTAACATAAAAAAAACAAAACAAAACAAAAAAAAACATAAAAAAATGAACATGTGTACCAAATTTAAACTTACTCGGTGATCTTTTACTCAAGTTATCGCCATCGGTAGATTTCGTGACGGTGATTTTGGTCTTTTTTTTCGAATTCACTCCCGGGCTCCACAACGTGCCATTAGGAACTTCGTTCCAAAAATAAATGTAAACCACAGTGAATTCGTCACATTCCCCCAAAGAAGTTTTCAGCAATTTTGATTTACTACCCTTTAATTGACTTGATATTCAACACTCTATTTTAACCAATGGCATCAAACAAAACAAGTAAAGAAATTTTTAGTTTAGCACATTAATTTATAAGCCTTCATCCTGATCGATTCGCTTCTAAGGTTTAAATTGAATTCAATTTAGTACGGTTTTTATTAAACGTTTACTTAAATCTTTTTATTCGGAAAGTTTTCAAGCAACTGCAAATGAAATCTAACTATTTTAAATGTTTTCTACTCTCTCTTTTTACTGTATTACATTATCACAGTAAAGTTGTGTCTGGTTAAAGTAAGCGCCAGTCGATAACTCCTCAACTTGACCAAATTCGTTACATCTAAAGTTGGAAATTGTCCAAGCGTATCGTTTAGCAAGTTGATTGCAACGGAGTGAGTCGTGTTATTGCGTTAGAATTCTCTGTTTTCTATTTTGAGTTTCTCGTTGTTGGTTCTTTTCTTGCTAAACGCTGTGAAGTTTCCCAGGGTACTAGGAAGGGCCCACTCCTAGTTTTTATGTAGCATTTAGTTAAGAGTTGGCTGAGATTTGTCCCCAATGGTTTCTCTTCTCTCCGGTATTCACACAACTTGCCACCTCTCTATTTTACCCACAATCCTGACGAATTTCCTTTTTTTGTCCTCTCTATTCTGTATTTTTATGTCGGACCTTCTCCCAAACCGACGCTCTTGGGTCCCTTTTGTGTTGTTACTTTATTTTATCCCGGATAAAAAAAAACTCAACAATCCCTTGGCGTTAGCTACGGCATTTTTGCCTCTACTCCTCGGGAACCGACATACTGCGTTCCTTACTTTACACATCACCATAAAATGGAGGCTAACTATAAAAAGAGGAAAATGTATTGAAAGAGGAAATTCTTTAGAAAATACTTTTTTCTTACCACCTTCAAGTTGTGCTTTTCTTGCCTCCTTACTTATTATGTAGGTACCACATATACAATGCATATAATTCGCATCAGTGTGCTCCATTTTACCTTCTTTTTAACCACCAGCCTATATCTTTTGAGAAATGGATTTTCTTACAACATCAAACTTGTAATAAAAAAAGTGGACCGAATTTTTAGGAGCATTTATCACGTCGTTCAAGCACATCTCTTTAATTTTTTTGTTTAAACTTCTAGGCATTTTTATTTATTTTTTTTTTTTTTTTGAAACCATTCATTGTCTTCTTTTAACAAGTTTAAGTTGACCGAATCAAATTTTCTGCTATTAACGATACCGATTTTAATGCTGCTCAAAATGTATTTAAAAGGTCACAAAAGAAATTGCAGAAATAAGCTTGAATTGAACATGAAAATTTTAAACAGTGGAAATTGATATCTAAGGGGTTTTTGAGCCGCTGATAATTTACTTTATATTATATTAGGTAAAAAAATAATTTATACGGTAATAGCAAGTTCATCTTTATAAAGTTTTTAATCAGTTAAAAGTGTGGGAAAAAACAGATTAGAATGATTACAAAAGATATATATACAGTGACATGTAATCTCAGACGAGTCAATTTCATTGTTCAAATTCATTTTTATGCGGGATGGTATTTTAAATTTCTGAGCTGGACCGTCACATTCTCGGTGTGATATGAAAGCAGCCAAAGCGCATGTTAGTACCACGTCTCAGTGACTGAGTGTGACACAAAGGGAAAGCGAGTTATGTTGATTCATATTCTACTCCGGCCAGGAGAGACACTTCTCAATCCTACCGAGGACTTCGTATCCTCGTTTGGTTTAGTTAATTACCTCCAACACAGTAGAAACAAACTTGACCAGCTCGCCTAACACCGAGTGCACCCCCGGACCAGATCTCTGTGTCCACTAAAAACAAACATTTGACATACCTCTGCTCTCCCCCTAGTCAGTTCACTCGAAACCACGTATATACTACACTTGGGCCCTCTGTTATATTCCACTACAACAACCTCTAGTCTTAACTAATGTATATGTGTATATGTGAGTGTAAACATCTCGGACTTGTTTGCAGTAGAATACCTTAGAGCAGTAAGCAATCTGCTATACTATTCAGACACGATTTCGGAAAGACCTTTAATATTTATAGTCCAGGAGAAAGCGTGCAAAAGAGTGTGTTATTAACATCAAGCTTGAAACTTTTGGTGCCATTTAAAAATATTTGGTCGGCGAAGGTCGTCTGTGGGACATAGCTTAGCCATAGGTGATCACTTTGATTTGGAGAAGTATTTGGATAACAAACCTTTGTAGTGACAATAAAAAATCCGCTTGATTTTTGGTCTATTAAATATTTTCGTACTCTGAATGATTAAAATCACGTTGTCCGTCATAATGGGTGGAACATGTCCGCTATCCTCTGTTTTTATAATAGCCAAGCCATAGGGTGTTCCAAAAGTAACACCGATTTTTAAACTGCAATAAAAAGCTCAATTTGAAAACTTTTTATTGAAAATCGTGGTAAATGAACTCCAATTTAAGTGTGAAAAATCACTTCGGGCATATAATATGTCCACCACACTTGCCCTACACTGAATCATCCGGTCTTTAAAATTTTCGATCACTCGCCGGCAGGTCTCCGAACCTATGGTGGCAATGACTCTCCTTATTTCCTGCTTCAAATGGTCAATCGTCTGAGGTTTGCTTGCGTAAACCTTTGACTTTATGAAGCCCCACAAGAAAAAATCAAGTGGGGTCAAGTCACAGGACCGTGCTGTAAAAGGTTTTCAACACCAAAATTCGGTGTTCTGTAGAGAGTTGTTCCACGGTTACAAAATCGCATAAACAACACAAACTATGTAACGAACGGGTCGCTAACACAAATCGGAATAATAATGGATAACAAAAATGATAAAACCATGGCTACCAACCTTCACGGGAAATCATAGTGAAAACTTGAAATTCGGCGCTACTTTTGAAACACCCTATATTTCCGCAGAGCAACTTAGCCGATAACAACATATTCTTAAAAGGCACCAACAGATTAACATATTTTTGCACGCTATCTCTTGGACTGTTAGGAGGGTTATTCGTAAAAATAAAACCTAATAATTAATTAACCATTAGTTAATTACAAAGATTCATAAATAAATAAATTAATATTCCGACATAGAAATGCAAGTGTAGAAGAACACAAAATCACGGGGAAGTACTTTTTAGGGCTTTGTAGATTACTAAGCATATACGTTAATAGGTATATTATGAAATCATATTTTACTATTTCTCCATTATGCTCTGTATGAAAATAAAAAGTACAAACAAATTTAGGCGGAAGGCCCCAAAAACAAACAAACAAGGTTTTATTCCATCCTCCGGGGGGTCACAATGTTTTATACCGGTTATGACAACAAGGTAAATTATTCATACTACGGAAAGATTAAATTTTACTTTAAATCAAATTATAATTATCAATATCTACGGGAGACATACAGAGAAAAATAGACCCCCGCACCAGGACTTGAACCACGGGTCCTCCTATTAATCCGTTACAGGTGCTCTTACCAACTGAGCTATAAGGGAGAATGATTTTTCTCTGTCGTCTGTATATTTCTAACTTACTCCTATAGGAGCTTTCATTTGATATCCCACTCAACATTTAAAAAAAAATATTGGGCGCACTGCCCATGTGCACCTACAAAGTTTTTAATTTTTAAAAAAGAGATTTTTTTCGGGAAATTTTCATTTTCCAATAATTAGGTACTTGTATGAATTATTTCAAAATTTTAGGACAAGCCGCATCAGCAGCTTTCATTTGATATCCCAGTCAAAAATTAAAAACATCTTTGAGTTTACTACATTTTTCCGAATTGAGCATGCGCATATTAAATTTTCATCTTCTCTATATTTTTCCTATAAGTGGGTCAAAAGGTTGTGCCAGTATATTAAATTTTAACTTAAACGGTTAAGGAGATTTGAGACAAAGAGCTGCCGACAGACAGACACATCACCCTCGGCAAAAGGGATTCAAAAAGTATATCTACGAAATCCCTAAAAAAGTAAATTCGTCAGAATAGTGGATAAAATAGAGAGGTAGCGAGTTGGGTGAATTAGGACTCTGCACAGTACCCTGGGAAACTCAACAGTGTTTAGCAAAAAAATAACCAACTACAAGAAACAGTAAATAGAATTCACAGAAAATTCAAACACGATAACAGGATCCACTCCATTACAAAACTCTACTTCCAAAACGATACGCTTGGACAATATCCAACTTTAAATGTGACGAATTTGGTCAAGTTGAGGAGCTATTGACTTGACCTTACTAACAAGTTACAACTGTACTGTCATAAACTAATAGAGTAAAAAGTAAAAGCAGAAAACACTTTAAAAAAGTTTAAGTTAACTTTAATATTTCATTTATAGTTCCTTAAAAACTTTGGAAATAGAAATATTTAAATATGTGTTTCACAACATCCGCATGCTAAATTATATTTAATTTAAACCATAGCTGGAACGGATACATTTTCTCTGAGAGCAAACTCTTCTGCTGTAATTGTTTGAGATAAATTTCGAAGGAAAGCTAAAATATAACATAATAGATCGTATTTCCATTAATATTTCTTTTTTTTATATTAAAATTTAAATCAAATTATAATTATTATTAACAAAGGGAGACAGACAGAGAAAAATAGACTCCAGCGTCAGGACTTGAACCATGGGCCTCTATATTTCCAGTATAGCGCTCTACCAACTGAGCTAGACTGGAGAATAATTTCCTCTGTCAGTAACGATACCCAGTTTCGAATTAAGCTTTCAATTTTCTACAAGTCTATAAGTCAACATTAACGACAATAGAACTAGATCGAGAAGTATCGCTTATAATTCAGCACCCCAGGGGTAAACTGTGTTAAGTCACAAAAACAAATATTTCAGTAGAGACATTTTAAGATTTTTTTTTTATAAAATAATTACAAACAGACCAAGATAATTTGTATCTTAATGATAGTAATTTATTTTATTACTTGAAACACTATCCTTGGTCTGTTTGTAATTATTTTATTACAAAAAAAAGTCATAAAATGTCTCTACTGAAAAAATTGTTTTTGTGACTTAACACAGTTTACCCCTGGGGTGCTGAATTATAAAGTACCCATTTAGTACCTGTACCTTGTACAATCTATTAGAAATTTCCTTTTTAAGTTTTATGTAGTATTCATACTACGGAAAGTTTAAATTTTAATTTAAATCAAATTATAAACAAAGGGAGACAGACAGAGAAACATAGACTCCAGCGCCGGGACCACGGGCCTCTATATTTCCAGTATAGGGCTCTACCAACTGATAAATATTTCTGTTTGAATATGTCTATTTAAGTCTAAGATTGTTAGTAAGTAAATAGGTGCTTGTTGAAGCCAAACCCTCCATACACCGTAAACCTTTCCTTAAAAGTCTACTACCGCCATCTCTGAAGTGTGTGTGGAACGATAGTCACACGACTGCGGATATATGTAAGGAGATATGTAAACCCGCATTTGCTACTTATACCGCATGTGACTTAACCTAGATTTTACGTAGTATCTAGCCATTCTGACTACCTGGCTTCAAAACGTCACTTGCCTTGTGTCACGTGCCCGAACTGGTAACCACATTATACCGTAAATGCCTTCTTTTTATTCCTTACTTCTGTAGCCTGCCCTACATTTTCCCATATTTCCCCCTTTTACCTTTTACTCCCTTAAGCGTTCATTTTTTGTTAGTTGTGTGTTCCTGCCGTTATTTATTGTTAGAGCGATTCGCGGTTTTAATTATATCTTTTGTCAGTTATCTTTTTTTACGTGGGTACGCACTTCGTGCGTACAGTACTTGTGTTAGTGAGTTCTATTACCAAGTTTCTATTAGTTTTGAAAACTGTTTTGGTCCCAAACTGAATGGAAGGAGGAGTTTTCATAACAAATATGAAAACTATAAACTTCCAGATTATTTATAGTTAAGCCAGGTTTACGTTATCATATTATCTCTACTCATCATACCTACTGCATGTATCTCAATTCTGTTTTTAATTCAACACCCTTTTCCATGTTTCATTACCAAATCAAAAATTTGCAGTTGTGACCTTGAACTCAGAAAGTTTAGAAATCACAGTTTACGAATGCCAAAACTGTCTTCAATCACCGTGGTTATGAATAAAAAACTGCCTTCACAACAGATTGAAAACTAATGGAAACGTAATAAATATTTATTATTATAAAATCCAGATGAGAAGCATTGTATTGCACTAACCATTAAAATGTTTTTAAAAAATATCCTCAATGAAACAGTTTTGTCATTCCGATAGTTGAAGTTACGATTGGAATAAGCATATTCATTTTAAAGTGTGAAATAAGCGAAATTAAATTAGAAAAAAGTAACTACAAATTTTGAAAGAATTTTTTAGATATTTTGGTTGTTCTAACGCTATTTATTACTACGTTTTTATTAGCTTGCTTCCTTGTTTGTTTGTTTGTTTGTCCAGTACTGTAGAATTATTCAGTTTTACGTAGAATTGGGAAACATTACTTAAATGTAATAAAACAAATATTTATAAAGAGAAAAGAATGTACTCACGACGGACGCACATGTGGTTTTTATTCTTGATACAAAAATACAAAGTACAGAGATTTTTTTTTTGAAGGTTACAAACAGGTTTGCCATAATCGGACCAGTGTTGCATTTCTAACATCCCTCCTCAACACTGAGGATGGTTGATTATTAAATTTTAATTTTGCTTATTTTTTTTTTTTAAATACTGACAAAAAAATAAATTTGATAAAAAACTTCAAGGAATACATAAAATATATTTTGAAAAAAAATTACTTTAAAAAACATAAAATATCTTCTGTTCGAAAAATAAAAGAAAATTAATATTAGTTTTAAGTATCAACTTTAGTCAAACCTAAAGTTGTTCTATGTTTTAAGAACACTTGCTTATTAAGAGCCTTAGTAAAAATATCAGCTAATTGTTCAGTGGTTGGTACATATTTTAACTGAACCTCTTTTTTAGCTACATAGTCTTTAATAAAATTGAATTTAATATCCAAGTGTTTAGTTCTTTTATTTACTTGTTTAGCATGACTTAATGCTATTACACCTTGATTATCTTCATGAATTACAATAGGTTCACTAATTTTTAATCCAAATTCAAGAACTAGTGACTTTAACCATAAACTCTCTTTCACTGCCTCACTGAGTGCAATATATTCAGCTTCACAAGAAGATGTCGCTACTAGAGATTGTTTTTTACTTGTCCAACTGACCACATTTCCAAGTACTATAGAGAGATAACCAGAGGTTGATTTACGATCTACAATATCATTACCCCAATCTGAATCACAATACATTTCAACTGGAGTGTTAGAGTAATTACCATATTTTAATGAAAGATTTCTAGTGGAATTTAAATATTTCAACACTCTCAAAGCATGTTTATAATGAATATCAGAATAGGAGTTTGTGAACCTGCTAAGATAATTAGTAGCAAAATTAATATCAGGCCTAGTGCCTGATGAAATGTAAATTAATGAACCAATGAGCTGGCGATATGGTTTATCAGTTGTCACTTGATTTTCAGTTTCTAACATCAATTTATTCTCCATTGGAGTGATTACATTTTTTGAATCAGTTTGACCAAATAATTTTACAACACGATCTAACATAGCCTTTTGGTTTAACAAAATGTCATTATCATGAAAATCAATTTCTAAACCTAAAAACTTTAATTTATTTTTTATACCTAAATCAGTCATATGAAATTTGGCATGTAAAGTTAATTTAAATTCTGATAAAAGACTGATATTCTCACTAGCTATGAGAAGATCATCTACAAAAAGTAAAACAAATAGTTTAACTTCCCCATCATTATAAGTTTTTATATAAAGGCATGAATCCCCATTTGAGCGTTTAAAATTGTTTTCTTCCATAAATGAGTCAAAATAATCATTCCAATTACGAGGTGCAGACTTTAGACCGTATAGAGAACGTTTTAATTTGCATACCTTTTTAGTTCCATCATTGAAGCCTGGGGCTTGTCTTACAAATACTGTCTCACGAATTGGACTGTTTAAGAATGCAGTGTTCACATCCATTTGGGCTAAGTGCATTCGTTTTGCCGCTACTATGGCCAACATAATCTTAACTGTAGGCAATTTTGCCACAGGTGCATAGAGTTCTTCAAAATTTGTATTTGTTTGTTGAAAACCTCTAGCGACAAGACGAGCCTTGTATTGACCGTTTGATTTGATTTTAAGTACCCATTTGGTATCAATCAGCTCAGTGTCTGAGCTGGGTAGATCAACTAATTCCCATACATCATATTTTCTCATGGAATCCTATTCGGATTTCATGGCATCATTCCATTTTTCTTTTTCTTGTTTAGATAATTGATTAATCTCTTCAAATTTAATGTCTTCCTGTATACAAAGGTTCAATTCATAATCTTTTAGCCATTCAGGTTTTTTTGTTCTCCGCGAAGGTCTATCACTTATATTTTCACTGGTTTCGTTTTCATTGATATTGTCAGGGCTTTCCTCTTCATTCTGCTTATTCTGTAGTTCAACGTATGAGTCAGTCTCTTTAATTGAGTCTGAGTAGTTCTTTGTTTCGTCAAATATAACATTCCGACTTACAATAATTTCTTCTCCATATAGCAGACGATAACCATTACTGGTATAACCTACCATGTAACATTCGACAGCTTTTGGATCCAATTTAGTTCTTTTCTCTTTAGGTACGTGAGCAAATGCTCTGGATCCAAATACACGTAAATTATTTAAATCAATATTTTTATTGTACCACATTTGTGCTGGCAGTTTATCGCCTACAGTTACACAACGGTTTATTAGGTAAACTGCAGTCATTACAGCCTCGGCCCACATAGTTTTATCCATTTTACTGTCAAATAGCATTGCTCTAGCTCGTTCTGCAATAACTCTATTAAGACGTTCAGCTTTACCATTTAGTTCTGGTGTATACACAGGTGTATACTCAATTTGTATACCATTCTGTTTACAGAAGTTCTGAAATAAGTGAGATTTATATTCAGCTCCATTGTCACATTTTAATCTGCTGATATTAAGACTCATTTTTGAATTAGTCATTTTAACATACTGAACAAATTTTTCGAAAGCTTCTGATTTATTTTTCATTAGATAAATTACGGTAAAGTGTGTATAATCATCTAGAAAGAAATAAAATATCTCTCACCGTTCCGTGATGCTGGAGTGACAGGTCCAAATATATCGCTGTGCACCAAACCAAGTGGTCTTGAAGCCGGAGTGGTATTGTTTTTAAACGGTAGTCTGGTCATCTTTCCTTCTACACATTCCTTGCAGACTTCAGTGTTCAAGACTTGTTCTGCTACTTCAGGTATCAGACCTTTCTTCATAAGTTTCGTGAGGCCCGACATGCTCAAATGTCCAAGTCTTCTATGCCATGTTTTTAAACTAGGTTTCACCTGACAAGGGAATGCTGTTCGTGGTTCATATACTATAAGCTCTAATTTATATAAATTATCTTCTAGCTTTCCTGAAAGGATAACTCTTTCATTCTTCAGAATGTTAACCATGTTTCCATCGAAGATAACATTATAACCTTTTCGAGTAATCAAACGCACTGATAATAGATTGTGTCGTAACTGTGGAACGTAATAAACATTTTCTAATTTAAATAGGTTTCCGGAGGATCTCTCTTTGGCCATGAGTTTACCTACTTTTCTGCTCTGAATAGTGTCAGTGTTAGCAATTTTAATTTCAACTGGATCTATCAGAGTATCTACTTCTGAAAAATATTTATCTGTATTACAGTAATGATTGGATGCTCCTGAGTCAAGATACCAAATAGTTATATTAGGGGTTTCAATTTCACTCTCATTATCTTGAGCAACAAAAGCAAATTCTTCGAAATTTGTATCATTACTCTTTTTGTTTTCAGCCACGTTTACAACCTGAGCATTTGACTGATGTTTTTTAGAAAAAAAACAATCCTTTTTAATATGACCTCTTCTCCCACAAAAACTGCATTGAATGTTGTTCTTACCTGTACCATTGCGAGTACTTTTGTTTGTCTTATCTGTTTTAAATCCTTTGTTACTTGAAGCGGTAAATGCATGTTGACCCTGATGTTTAGCTTCCTTTTCTTTGTATTTAGTGGCAGATTCAGTTTTTAGTTTTACATCATATTCTGTTAATCTTCTTTTTATGTCATTAATTTTTATGTCTTTATCGTGAAAAGTTTCTATTGCTGTAACTACTGATTCAAAACTATGTGGAAAGGTGTTCAGTAGCATACAGCAGAAATCAGATTCATCTAGGTTAGTTCCCACGTTTTTAAGTTGTCTCATTATGTTCGTGAACGTAATTAAGTGGGTCTCGATAGGATTTTTGCTGTCATATTTTAAATCCATGATCTTCTTTAGAAGTAACCTCTTGCTACATGGTCCCTTCTTTTCGTAAGTGTCGCACAGCGAGTTCCAAATATCGCACGCCGTTTCATTATTGCGAACATGTTCTAGATACGCGTCTTCTAGATGTTGCGCAATAATGGATTTGCATTTCTTTTCTTTTTGTGTCCACTTTCCTTCCGTCTGGTACGGTGGTTCTCGAATATTTTTTAACACCCCTTGCTCATCGAGATGCAACTCCATACGGAGTTTCCAATCGGAAAAATTATTTCCATTAAAAGGTGGAAATTCTCTTGTGAAATTTTTATTCCCTACATCCGACATAATTCTTAATTGATAGAAAAAGTCAATAAAACTGATTGTCCGTTCACACGCGACTATCGTTTACACACAAACTTCGCGAATTACAGAAACGAAAAAAAAGACCGTTCACTGGGCCCATAACCTGTAGAATTATTCAGTTTTACGTAGAATTGGGAAACATTACTTAAATGTAATAAAACAAATATTTATAAAGAGAAAAGAATGTACTCACGACGGACGCACATGTGGTTTTTATTCTTGATACAAAAATACAAAGTACAGAGATTTTTTTTTTGAAGGTTACAAACAGGTTTGCCATAATCGGACCAGTGTTGCATTTCTAACAAGTACAAATCTTGCAATCAATTTTTAACTAACATCCCGAGTAGCTAGACATTTGAAACTTTTAGAATAGCTCAGAACACGGTGACAATGCATTTTTTTTTTATACTTTTAGTCATCTTTCAGCAGAATTTAATTTGTTTTCAGCAAATTTTGCTGTATGGAAAGTTAGTTCGGAAAAAATCTGCAAGTTATTTTATTTGTTTTGTCATATCCCATAGTATTTACAATCATAATTTTGACGGGTTTCAAATTTGTGATTTTTTATTAAGAGGTAAACATTGAATGACAGCGAAAAGTAAACAAATAAATTAATTAATTGACGTGTGACACCCAGGTTTTTTTACACTTGTGTCCTAGGTATAGGTTTAATTTTCCTGCATCTGTACTTTTTCCTTGTACACCATTTTTCTTCTCTTACTGTCCTTACACAGGGACATATCAATGGCACGGTTAAGATTCGGTGTTGATGAGATCCGTTGTTCAAAGATTTGTCCTTTTATAGGTTTAACATCAGCTCTCTAGATGGTTGTCATTATTATGTGAAGTAAATAAATTCAGAACTATGTTTTTTTTTTTTTTTTCAATAACATTATATATATAACAATGACAATTATATTATCAACATTACATAATGATTCAACAGAAAATTTAAAAACGTAGTATATAAAAAGTTCTTTTTATCTTGAAATTTTTATGTCTCCGATAGCAAAAATTCCAAGACATAAATCCGTTTTAGACATCAAATAACATTTTTGGTCCCATGTCTGCCTGTTGGTTTATCTGCTAATTTTTGCGAACCAACATAACATCCGTATTTTAACTAACATCCCGAGTAGCTAGACATTTGAAACTTTTAGTATAACTCAGAACACGCTGACAATGCATTATTTTTATACTTTTAGTCATCTTTCAGCAGAATTTAATTCGTTTTCAGCAAATTTTGCTGTATGGAAAATTAGTTCGGAAAAAATCCGCAAGTTTTTTATTTGTTTTGACATGTCCCATATTTTTAATCTTCATTTTGACAAGTTTCATATTGATTTTTTATATCGTCAATAGAAAATTTAAAAACGTAGAATATAAATAGTTATTTTTATTTTGTAATTATTAATTTTAAATTGGAATTTGTTAACAGTACAAGAAGAATAAGTCAAGCGGCCTTACCTTTAACCTTAGAATAAATGGAGTTAACTGAAAGGATATTTAAGATCAAGGGGGAATTATTTGGCAGTGTGCACCGGCTTTATTCTCTTTTAGTACTATCGATCTCTAAGGGGGTTCTGAAGGATGAAATCAAAAACCTTTTTTCCACCTCACAAGCCTTGGATTCAGTCGGTTTACTCCGCTATGACTTACTTGGAATGTTATTCCATCTTTGACAATGTTACGAGGTGACAAGATACTGAAAAGGGAATGGGGGAAGGAGGAGGGGGGAAACATCATCTTAAAGGAAAAACAACATCGGAAACGTCATCATGTGTATAAGTGGAAGATACGTCTCGAGGAAATGGAACTTTCACTTCGTAGTCCGGACAAACATCGAAACAGACCGGGAAGACGGGAGGACATCGGTTGGAAACAAGCACTAACCCTCGTAAGCCTCTGACTCCGGCTGTCCTTTACAATTTGACAACACAAAATATATTTTTGGAGTAAGACACATGATGAAGAAACCCAAGAAATGTATTACTACTAGATTTGTTTTTTATTTTAGTATTATATGATCTGAAAACTGCCAACTAAAACAAAAATATAATTATAATTACGTGTGCCTACAAAGTAAATCTCCATAAATATCAAATGTATTGCAATAGGTCAAAGCACATAACAACAAATAAAATAATAAGCAAAAAAAGTCGCTGTGCGTTCGAATCCCAGAGAAGTGAGACACGTTTCACACTGATGATCTCACTCACTGATCTACTCGATCAGTGAAGTGGCCAGATAACCCCTGTCTTAAATTTGTAAATCAACAAGATTTTCCGTAGGAAATCGCTTTATAGATTTTGTGAATTCCGACTTTATAAACCCAATACAGAGGTCATTCTCAAGGGAGTTTGATCATTATGAGAGTCATATGGAAATGAATGAATACCCGCAGAAAACTTCACTATAGGATATATTTTTAAATATAACTTTTAATATAGACAGTAGCATAACACATTTTTCCATACAAAGTAGTGTCCGACGAGGAAGTATTCAATTAAAAATAGTATGCCATTTAGTGTGGCACATTTTCTTCCCAACCCTATCACGTACTTAATTGATGTTATGCTTATACAACCTATTATTGTCCAATTTATTTAATTGTTTTTCCCCTCTTTTTTAAATCTTTCAAAATTATTTGTTTATTACACGAATAAAAGTATCAATTTATCTATACATATTTAAAAAGCACACATGGTTGAAATTAATCTGGGGATGTCTGCGGGCTATACACTTTCAACAAAACAACTAAATTTCATTAAAATAAGATGAGTACTTTTGAAAATATAGGTGAAAATAAATGTGTTTTTTAAGTGGAAGAGAAAAAATGGGTGCAGATGGTTGAATCATAAATAGGCCAACAATGGGCTATTTATTACCTACCATCCAAATTTCATTAAACCGTGCTAGTAGTTTTTAAGATATGTTGGTTCGCAAAAATTAACAGATAAACCAACAGGCAGATATGGGACCAAAAATGTTATTTGATGTCTAAAACGGATTTATGTCTTGGAATTTTTGCTATCGGAGACATAAAAATTTCAAGACAAAAAGAACTTTTTATATACTACGTTTTTAAATTTTCTGTTGAATCGTATGTAATGTTGATAATATAATTGTTATTGTTATATAATATATAATGTTAGTGAAAAAAGAAAAAAATAGTTCCGAATGTATTTACATCACATAAATGACAACCATCTAGAGAGCTGATAAACCTATAAAAGGACAAATCTTTGTACAACGGATCTCCCTAACACCAAATCTAAAGCGTGCCATCGATATATTTGAAAAAAATATATCAATATTTCCTGTTTTGCTGTCATTCAATGTTTATCTATCACAAATTTGAGACCCGTCAACATGAAGATTGCGTAAATATGGGACATGCAAAACAAATGAAATAACTTGCGGATTTTTTCCGAACTAACTTTCCGTACAGCAAAATTTGTTGAAAACCAATTAAATTCTTCTGAAAGATGGCTAAAAGTATTAAAATAATGCATTGTCATCGTGTTCTGAACTATGCTAAAAGTTTCAAATGTCTAGCTATTCGGGAAGTTAGTTAGAAATCGATTGCCAGATTTGTACCGGACAAACAAACAAACAAACAAGAAAGCAAGCTAATAAAAACGTAGTAAAAAGACTCGTTCTTCAGAACGATCTCATAGTTTGTGAAGAACGATCTCATAGTTTGTGAAGAACGATCTCATAGTTTGTGAAGAACGATCTCATAGTTTGTTCTTCAGAACGATCTCGTAGTTCGTTCTTCAGAACGATCTCTTAGTTCGTTCTTCAGAACGATCTCATAGTTCGTTCTCCAGAACGATCTCATAGTTCGTTCTCCAGAACGATCTCATAGTTCGTTCTTCAGAACGATCTCATAGTTCGTTCTTCAGAACGATCTCATAGTTCGTTCTTCAGAACGATCTCATAGTTCGTTCTTCAGAACGATCTTATAGTTCGTTCTTCAGAACGATCTCATAGTTCGTTCTTCAGAACGATCTCATAGTTCGTTCTTCAGAACGATCTCATATTTCGTTCTTCAGAACGATCTCATGGTTCGTTCTTCAGAACGATCTCATAGTTCGTTCTTCAGAACGATCTCATAGTTCGTTCTTCAGAACGATCTCATAGTTCGTTCTTCAGAACGATCTCATATTTCGTTCTTCAGAACGATCTCATAGTTCGTTCTTCAGAACGATCTCATAGTTCTGAGCTTACCTAAGGTAAGCTCAGAAGCAAATACGGGGAAACATATAAATTGTTCTATAATGGGTTGTAAAAACATATCATCAATAAAGTCCGTGTTAGGATGTGAGGAAGTTATGTGCTACACTAATTGACAGACTATTCTATGTTCACTTAAAATATAATTATTTGAACTAATGAATGATGTATGTTGATATCAACGTGAAAGGAAATGATGCAGTATGAATCTCTTATCATACAAAAGTGAGCATCTGCCTGGGGACCCGTTTTAATAAATGGCATTCAAAGGTAGTTACTTCGCCTTAATGTAATTGAGAGACGCAATTTAATCACGGGATGGAACTAGCTGGTTCTGACTCCATTTCCCAGGAAAGTAATGTTCGAACTCGCTTCTCATTTCCATTTCGTTAGATGGACTCTTTCTCAATAAACATGTGCATTTAACCACTCAAATAAATCTATCCCTTTTGAGATGTTTCTTCCAAAGAACGGTAGTCGTATGAGAAATATCCTCACTACAATAATAGTGTTCTTATAAATAGATACTAAGAAACTTGTGTGAGACAGCTCAAATGATGTGGTGAAAGGTTGGAGAAACACGGGTGCAACGAAACCAATTGAAATATGTGGCCAAGATGCCCACAAGGCTAAAGCCCTGCAGATGCAGATTGCAAGTAGATAATGTATGTGCCCTAGGTCGGAAGAAATGAGGAATTCTTCACCTTAACGTATGACTAGCGAGTTTGTTTACAATTCTAATTTGCTGTTTGTTTAATTAAAGTAACTGTTTATATCGAGTTTTTAGAGAAACAATGAGTGATTTAAGTGATTATGAAGAAAATGGGGAGAAATATGCGCCTTTGGAAATAATTAATTCGGCAAAAATACAACTAATGAATTGATGTCATAATCAAAAGAGAAATATTTACTTACATACAGGAAGTTTATTTTATTTTTTTCTGTATTTATTATTAAAATCCACAATCGTAGATAAAGTACGGTACGCAACTCGTGCAAAAACGGTATTTTGCATTGCTCGTGTGGTTTTACTACTCTCGCTGTCACTCGGGTTCAAACTCCACACTCGCATACAAAATGCTACTTTCCGCACTAGACGTGTAATGTACTATTGTAAAATCACGTATATTAGTTTTAGTAATTTAGGAGTAGTGAAATAAGGATATTATTGTTTAACTTTAAGCAGTTGAAAAATAATGTTTTACATAACATTTTTACAGCCTCTATATCCCTTACGTTTGGTTCCTCAATCCTTCTACAGCCCTAGTCTATCCCCACTTGTACTGCTATTTTAAGTCATAAAAGCTTGTTAAGTAAATATGTAGCGTAGTAGTCATTCACTCACTATGCCAACACTTACACTGAAGATGATATAACATGTCGAAACGCGTATGTGTATTAATATGAAATTGTGGTGACAATATAATTATGTTACTTTTTATTAACATCTTTAGTCATACTTAGGATTATATAAAAATAAAATAAAATAAAAAAATAAAAGCGAATGTTAATTAATGTTAAGCGATTGCCCGTCATCTTGTTTGGTTGACTTTTTCTTTACCACTAATTGACGTCACTTAAGTATGAATATACTTAACCCTAGAATACAAACCATTCGTAAAAATTACGACTATCGTCCATTAAGAGTGAACAATCTTGGATCTGTAAAACACAGAGTCCCCACTCTTCTGCAGTGCTTTATTTACCTTCTTCTCATGCCTGCAAGCTTGTTTTAGTTCCACCAGAAAAATCTTAGTGTTTGCTTTACGACCTTTTTACTTGGAGCTAATCGTAATAATTACGAAGGTTAGTGTTAAACGTAACTTTTTTTAATGTGATTTATGAACAAAAAGTTTTAAAAATTACACTTTCATCGATTTCTTCACGAGTAATTCGTAAGTAAATAATATTATCTTAAGTCTGCATATTTTATTGTGGTTAATAAATTTAAATTACTGTACTTGAATTAGTCAGCACTAAATTATTATATCTTTACTACTTCGTAATTATATGAAAATTCAATTTATTTTTCATTTTTAATTTCTTTCCGCATTATATTTTATCTAGATAAAATATACATTCTATTTTCTATAGTGTCGTGGATAATACAGTTTACACCAACTTTGACGAGATTTGGCGAGTTATGCAGAAAGACTCAGCCAGTGACTTGGAGAGCGACGAGAACCACGTAAAGAGCTGGATGAAGTCTCATCAGAGGATGATGAAAATGACGATCCTGATATTGATCCCGATTTCGATCCTGTTGAAGAGGATGAGTTACACGAGAATATTGTAGAATGTATCAGAAATGTATACTCGAATGTTGTTTTTAAATTCTTACTTTTCATTGACACTCAAAATATACTAGTTGATTTTGGATTATTCATATTATGTGATACTATTTTATAGCATAATGCTATTAATAATTAATAAATACATTATAATAAACAAATAAATTAAAATTAAACCATAAAAAAATTAAAACGTAATAAAAAAAACGTTCTAATACAATACTCGTAAAAATTACGAAGGTTAGTGTTAAGCGCCTACAAAGTATGGTTAGTATTCTAGGGTTAAGTAAATATGTAGCGTAGTAGTCATTCACTCACTATGCCAACACTTACACTGAAGACGATATAACATGTCGAAACGCGTATGTGTATTAATATGAAATTGTGGTGACAATATAATTATGTTACTTTTTATTAACACCTTTAGTCATACTTAGGATTATATAAAAATAAAATAAAATAAAAAAAATAAAAATAAAAATAAAAATAAAAATAAAAGCGAATGTTAATTAATGTTAAGGGATTGCCCATCATCTTGTTTGGTTGACTTTTGTTTACCACTAATTGACGTCACATAAGTATGAATATACTTAAAACATATGAGCAAAGTTTTACTGAAGATTTTCTGAAATAAACCATCTGATAGTTTCCGTTACCTTTGGTAAGCAAATAGGGGGAATAGACAATAATGGGTAGAAAAAGCATAACATCAATATAGTACGCATGATAAGATGTGAGAAAGCTATGTGCCACACTAATTGGCAGACTATTTTATTTTCAATTGAAATATAATTATTTAAATTAATGCAAGATTTCATAAGACTCCATCTAAAGAATGTAATAGCTCATCAATTATGACATTTTTAACTATCAATAACGAGATTATAGAAATAAATAATTAACATTTAAGAGTGAAACTGACAATGTATTGCTGAACCAGAACAGCAACTGGTTATGGCCATTTCCACTGGTAATTATTAGTGAACTGATGAATCTTCACTGCCATGACCCCTGTCAGTGTCAGTTCATGATAATAAGTAATTGAAGAGATTGAACCCAATCTATGATGAAATATTTTCTCTGGAATTAACGCTTTCCAAAGTTTAAGCTAATTTTCTTTTTTTATAAATTTTATTCAAAAAGGTTTACTCTATTTTTCCTTTATCCCACAAAAAATGTGTATACCAAATTTCATTAAAATCAGTCCTCAGGGTATGTAACTGCACATCCATATTTAAATTGTTTTGCTTCCGAGCTTTTTGACTTCATTGAGCTTTCAAGCTTAGCTTAAGGTATTGAGAGCATTGGGATCATTCTGAAAAACGACTTTTTTTTGTCTCTGATTTAAAAAAAAAAAAAAAACTCCAGTACAGAAATCTTTTCAGACATCAGGGAACATTTTGATCTCGTATCTGTCTGTTGGTCTCTCCGTCAACATTTTTTCCAATCATTACATCTTTTTTTTTTTAAATAAATTAGACCGAAATTAAATTTCTTTAGATTGTTACTCCCTTTTTTTATTATTTTTTTTTTTTTTAGAATATAAATGGATATTATTATTTACACATTCCTCCGTCTAAATAACTATAATGACAAAAGGATGTTAGATATGCCCAATGCACTTTGCTACAAAGGGATATCACACTTTTGTTTTTGTAAGAGGAGTAACAGTTTAAAATGAACATTCCTTACACCTTCTTCAGATTGTTACTCCCTTCTGCTTTTATTTTCTTTATAAGGAGATTAACAATCAAAAGTAGAGCCATCATTTTTATGACAGGTCATAATTATTCTATTTTTGGTCCCATAACTATTTTAAACTTCTGCGAGTTTCGTTCGTGATTAAAGAAAATACTTTTTATCTCCAGTGAGAAAAAGTTATGATTTTGGATTCGATTAGATGGACTAAAGTAAGTCTTTTCTTCCCTGAACTCAAAAAGTAGGGAGAAAAAGTAAAAGCCGGGTGAAAAAGTAAGAATTGCCAACTTAATTATTTTATAAATAGTAAAAAATGAATGGGTCATAATATAATGAAGTTGTTGAAATCAGGTTGGTGTCACCTGCTTTTTCGACCTTGTTTATCTTTGTTTATAACCTGCATCTAAATAACCTTCAATTTGAGTTTAATTCCAATTCTTATGTTTTTAATATTGAATCTCTTATATCTTTAACTTATAAAAGCACAAAACTTTGTACCTAGGATCTCGCTAACGCCGCATCAAAACCGAGCGGACGAATGACCACGTGTAGGGGACGGTGAGAGAATAAAAATGAGCCCAATATCAAGGGAATTGATAAGGTTTTCGCCTTGTATGGTTACATCTAAAGAAATACAGATGAAGAAAACAGTTAACCTATAAAAACACGGACGGGGTAAACAAAAACACGGGACGGTACGAAAAAAGCTAAAAACCACGAAAATTTTTGTGCCGAAAGGTTACAATCTATTCTCTATGGTTTTAATTGAACCTCGTAAACAAGAGAAGGTTATAACTTGTGAAGAAATGCGTTACTGTATAGTATCTTACAAATGATGTTATACAAGTAGATACTGTTTAGTATTTTTTCTTTATGATAAATTCTTTATAAATTAGATATTCAAGGGCCAAGGTCAACGAATTCAGTTTTTTTGCAGATATCTCGCTTCCTATGGCTCGGACACTAATCAAGGTGGTTATAGAAATAAAAATAACAAAATTTTCCATACAAAAGTCTGATTCATTTTTACGTATACAATGGACGGTTTACGGAATAAAGAGCGAAGAATATCTATAAATATTTTGTATCCGTTGCCACACGACTTTTTACGTACATATTGCTCGGAGGCAAATTATGGCGACAATCAAAAAGAAAGAATTATAAATTTCCCATTTTTAAGTATTTTTGCGAATATCTCGCTTCCTCTGGTTCGGAGGCCAATTGAGGATCAAATAAAAATTTAAGATTATAAAATTTCACCCAGGAAACATTATGTTCATTTTTTACGTACAATAAACAGTTTGGATAATAAATTGCTCCGAAGTTTCTGCACAAGGCGTAACAACGACCGATAATTAGGCTTTTCCCTGAGGCAACTCCATAGTGGGATCTGATATTCTATATCTACGAGCGACATTTCAAGTTTGTTCGGACGTGGTTTAAAAATATAAGTCTCCCAGTGATTTAATATTTTATAAAGGTAATTGTTACGGTGACAATCGCAATAGCGAAACAATGTTTTATGTGTAACGAACAAGTCCCACCTTGAATGAGGAACGTGGTATGAAAAATTTTAATGTTACAAGTATCAAAAGAGCATTGAATATCTATTAACACGACAGCAATCTTGTTGCCGATTTTCATTATGTTTTCCAGAACGTCAAATTGAAGCTCCGATTTTTCTTGGAACAGAGCCATATTTATGACTATAATATATTTATTAAATAAAATTGAGTTTCAAACTTTTTAGCTTTATACTTATTGAATAACCAAACATATTTAGTAATATGCCTAAAATGAAATTGTTTATTCATTTTTCCGACACATTTAAAAAAATTGCTCTTCCTTTCGAGCGCCGCGGGCGCTCGGTCCCCGGTTCTCTGCTATTAAAAGTGCTAATAATTATTGTTATATATTAAAATAATAAATAAAACTGTGCAATGGACGAAAATGTGTATTTTCTCCCTATTGGAGATAAAATATTGTATATACCTCGTGAGTAAAGTGCCATTATTCCCCTCGCGATAATTATATCCCTCGGCTGCGCCTCGGGAATTAAAGACTAATTCCCTGGGCTTCGTCTCGGGATTTAGGGACCATGGTTCCTTTGGCATCGCCTCAAGAACCAACTTTTTCCCTAATAATGGCTTGCTTTACTCCCTAGGTGCATATATAACTATTGATTAAGTACAAGAGTACAAAAATTGAGACAGAATAATTTTCTACTTTGAGATACCTAGGTAGCATTGAAGCTATCTATTACGATATGCCAATAGAATATCCACTCTTTCAATTCCAGTTCTCATAATATAAAAAAACTGCGTCTGAAGTTTACCTGTGTATTAGTGTGCTTACTAAGTTGATTTTTGTGAATATACATACGCCATTTTGTTAAATATCAACATGCGCCTATTGATTCATTCCGTGAAAGCACTAACATGATTTTTATTAACATCTTAAAATCCAGAAAAGTACTCAAGTAAGAAATTGAAACCGATCCAAATCTCATGTTACCATTCGTCCAATAATAAGGCACGAAGAAGATTTTTGAAACCGGACAGAAGGAGATTTGTGTAACACGAAGATGTGCCACACAAATTGGCGGACTATTTTACTATATAACGTAAAATGTAACATAGTTTTTATTAAGATTAAAAAAAAAACTTATATTCTTCTAAAAGTAGAAAAAAAACATTGAAAACTCTACACTTTTGTGATTGCTCTAGATATATTCAGGGTCTTTTAAAGCGAATAAATAAAATTACAAAAGCTATATTCTGCCCAGGGACTTTAAAAAAGGGAAAAATCATTATAAACTCCTCCTTTAAAGGATTACCCGTCCTTTCATGGAGAGAAGGCTTGTCAGAGGTTTAAAAAAAAATGAGTGCGGAAGTAATTAACTAATGAGTAAAATGATGAGTTAAGAAAAGAATGAAAAAAGGTCCAACCATTTTTAAGAATAAAAGATTAAAAGGCTTAAAAAATATTTTAAATATTTGGGATGATTAAAATAAAGCTTTTTCCCTTCCAACAGTAGAAATAGGTAGGAAGAAGTAGTCTCTCAATTTGTGAGGCATTATTATAAGACGAATGGTCGACATACGATTTGGGGGTGTTTCGATTACCTACCTGTGGGCCATATTAAACATTAATATTAAACTTGTGCAGACAGTGGATGGCAGCACCTTAGGGCTGTTTTGAACAAACAGTCCAAATTTCTTTAATATCGGATAAGTAAATTCTAAGATATAGTTATTACTAGCATAGGATAGTAGCCAATGGAAATCTTGGTGTATTTTCTAACACAACGGGGTAGAAGAGAACTCAAATAAGCGAGTATATTTTAATATTGAGTATGGCATCATTCCTACAAGGTATTAAAAATGGGGTAATAACGGAGCTCTACGGCAATCTGGAGGCGTCAAACTTGCACGATACCTATAAATTCATCAAATTTGATACAAATAGGTCCTATCTAAATTTAAACACACTACACTTTTCCAAAAAATCATTAATTTTTAAAGCGAGAGCATCGGTGCTGTCACTTAAATATAAACCATGGATGGGAGTAGAAGATGATATCAATTGTGATCTATGCAATAAAGGGGAAAAAGAGTCCATAGAACGTTTCCTAGCATTGTGCCCAGCTTATAAAACACACAGAGAAAAATATCTCACAAAACCTATTTTGAACACAATTAAAATTGCAAGCTATATTAATGGCTCTGATTGGGTAGAATTAGCTAATTATTTATCAGCCGCATATAATTCAAGAGAGAATTTTTATAAAAAATGAATTAAAAATACAGACGGAAAAGAAAAAAAAAGGGAAAGAAAGAGGAAAAAAGGAAAAAAAAAAAAAAAATAGAACCTAACTAATAAAGGCTAATAATACTTAAAATACTTTTTATAGGGTGCTTATTGTTTTTTTTTTTATGTTATAATTATAAATGGTTATTTTTGTTTAAGCTGGCATGTCAATTATCCTTTGAATGTATATTATGGTCAATATAAATTGCCACAGCATGCCACAAGCAAATTATATTTCTATCTATGTATTTTTTTTATTTTATATGTATTTGTAAGTTAATTCGCAAGGGAATCATTCCTAATAATTATTTACGTTTTTACAAATATTGTTGGTTATATTTATATTGTAAATATTAACTCGATACTCGAGTCATAATTATTATAGATCTTAAGATGATTCAGTTTGCTATGTATATATATTCTCAATTATGATCTTTTTTACTTGTCCATCTAATTTTATATTATGTATTTGCATGTAATTAGTAATAGCATGAATGATAATTTGTTATGTATGTTCACAGGTATGCGTGAAAGAAAAAATATTGAAAAAAAGTGAGAAAGAGATAAGATGTTACATTGTTGTGATTGTTGAATGAAGAAATCTATGAATTCTGAAAAAAAGTATGAATTATGATGTAGAACCAACTCCGGCTCACGGCCAAAGGCAGCCTCGTGGTTTATTTATTGTTTTGATGAATGCCATACGAATGTGGATTAAAGTGAAATAAACATATAAATAATAAAAATAAAAAAATAATATTAATTTTAATTAATTAAAAACACACATGGATGCCACTTCTTATTAAGTAATCAAAAATTTACCTCGATATGTGATAAGCACCGAACATGGGTTCCCCCGGATATTGAATCCGTTCATTTTACACGACATGCTGAGTAGCCACATTTAAAATCAAACAATCCATACATAGATTTAAATGTATATTTGTGCGCATGTGTAAGAGAAACATATTATGGGCGCAGAAGGTTGAAACCTATATGGGACCAACAATGGGCTAATACAAATTTCATTAAAATCAGACAAGTTGTTTTTAAGATATGTATATATATATATTTTTTTAATTTGGTCACTTTAACCGAAATAAATTTCCTCCAAGAGACCAGAAGAAGGTGGTCACTGGTCACTTATATATGCAAATGGTCACCATAAGCAGAAGAAAATACTATTGATTGTTCTGAAGAACGAAAATGTTTAATGTCTCCGACTTCAATAATTCCAAGACAGAAATCCGTTTCAGACATCAGAGAACATTTTTGGTTCCGTGTGTGTCTGTCGGTCTGTCGCTTAATTATTGCGACCCAACAAATCTTTAAAACTATTCGTCCGATATTTAATGAAATTTAAAAAGTAGACAATAATTAGCCCATTGTGGGTCCCATATAAGTTTCAACCTTCTGTGCTCATTTGTTTCTTTTCCACAGGAGCACAAAAATATATTTATTTACACCGATAGCTTCAAAAGTACTTATCTGAATTTGTATGAAACTTTTATAGTTTATCAAAAGTAACTCGCAGATAGCCCCAGATTAATTTGAACCGTCTAAGCTCTTTAACTTTTGCTAAATTGATACTATAATTCATGTAAAAAAAATCCAAACAATTTTGAAAGTTTTAAAAACCGGGAGGAAATGAAATAAATTAGACAATAAAATGTTGAAAAAAGCATAAAATAATTAAAGTATACGAAATAGGACGCGAGGAAGCTATGCTAATTGGTAGACTATTTGATTTTATGTGCTGATGACTGATTACAAAAATCTAGGTTCCAAGATATTGAAAAAGGAAAACATTTTACTGCTGGCACTGGAATGTAGATGTCTGTAAATAGTGAACAATAATCGTTTAAATCTCAGCGGCAGCGGGATCACATTCATTTTATGGATAATTTTTAAAATAATTAATTATTATGATCTATTGAGATTGAAAAACGGGATTACCATGTGTATGAGAACTTTTTTTTCAGTTTTTTTTTTTTTTATTATCTTCCGTATAATGAGAGGAAAATTACCTCAAATGGATACTAAACCTAAAATGGATTACATAATTCCAGAGCTAACAAAGTCTGTAAACAAAAAGTAAAGTTAACATTAAGGAGTAGGGGAAATGGAGTTTGAGGAGAGAAAGAGTTTTAGCTGGAGGATTGAATTTTATTCAGGATATGGTTGGGTGGATTCTTACTTTCGCAAACGAGCCAATCCCGTTTTTCAAACGAATTCAACCCTAAACTGAAAATGACCTTTGTTTGTTACAGTTTTTTTTTTTTAAAGTGGTATAACATAACCTATATCCGTATTGTTTTAAACTCTCCCCTCTCCTTCCCCCACCCCAACTTTAGAAACTCATTTTTTTTAAGTACAGTGGAGGAAGAAGGGGAGCGGCGGCATATTGTTCTCTTTTGTACTCATTCAAAAACTAACTAATTGCCTCGGATATAACTCGGAACTAAACCTTATTGTTATATTAAATGCGCTTTCAGTTACGTCTGAAGCTCGTGTCTCTAATCTGTTCGAATTACTTTAAACTTAGATTTACAACTAAATCTCGGTTAAATGTGTTTTAATTAATATTTAAATTAAGCTAAATTTGTTATGTTTGTTTTACTTCGTATGAGCACTTAAATTATTCATGCATATTCTAAGCAGACCAAGGTTTACATCGATTAAACATTACCTATTATAAACCGAATGTAATTTGTACTGAAATAATTAACATTATTTTTACCTATTTCAAATGTAATGACCATTAACTAGATATGTAAACAGACTATGAACGTCAAAATGAATCAAACAAATGGCGGGTGCTAGCACGTTTATTGTGGAATATACTCGTGTATATAATTAATTAGTGGTACATTGCTAAATAATTGTTTAACCCCTATTATCAATACAGTTCATATCAGATGAAGAAGAGCGCACTGTCTTGAAGCATATTTTAGTATTCATATTTACCGTTGCGTTGGACAGGGTGGCCCAGAAGTCTCCCCCCCCCCTTCGAAAATAGTAAAAAAAATTATACTTATAACGATTTAATAAAATCTAAACGGTTTGGAATAAAGTGATGGAACTTGAGGTATCTGACCCATGTAAAGGGAAGTTTGTATTCATCCACTTGCGTACTAGGGGCAACCATCATTTTGCCCCCAGGTGCTGAAATCTTCCATTTTTATACATTTGCCTTATATGGATGGCAATAAATAAATAAATGGATGGCAATAATAAAGTTTATTATTTTTCCATGTAGAATCCAAATATGCTATCAAAAATATACACTCCAATTTGAAATTTTGAAGTTGGGTGGCCTGGGGGCAAAGTGGGTGGTTGCCACTAAAGCGCGATTGCATGAAAACAAACTTCCCTTTTCATGGTACGGATCCCCCAAGTTATATTAATTCATCTCAAACCGTTCAAAAGTTCAGATGGGGGGGGGGGACTTTTTGGACCACCCTATATATACAGGGTGTCCCACATAAGGTGTAACACAGAAAAACCTGATGTTCTACATCACATTTCTGACAAAAAATGTTATATAACATAATGGTTGATCGACCTTAATTTTCGAGATATATCGATTTTTCAATTATCTCATTTTCTGGTGACTTTGTCCCATTAAAAACGTTATAGCGTAAAATCTAATAAAGATATAAAAACGGGGTTTTCACCATTCAAAAGGTGAGGAAATTTGCTTTAAAAATGTCATGCTGCTTGCCCATAATACCCTTATTAAATTAATTTTATATACTTCTAAATACAATGTTTTAGTTAATAAGAAATATGTGGTCTACGTTCTTGGTAGCATAACTTTTTAATTTGTATAGTAAATGAATAACTTTGACCTCATGTAAAACTGGCCCGTTTAATAAGCTTTAAAATGATATAACTTGTTAATGACAAGTTTATCAGTTTCCATGACTTTAAATGAGCCTAAGACTTGGTGTGAAAATAGAAAGGGTAACAAAAAAAAAAAATATCACTCCTTGTATTAACAAAATGAAATATTGATAATATAGAATAGAAAGTGTACATAATTGTTTACAAAAACTCATGTAGCCCTCCCCCCTCCCCCCGTTGCTGTTAATAGATCTTCTGCAGCGGCGATGTACACTACCAGTTGCCCGTCTCACTCCTTCAGGTTTCAATTTGATAGCATCAAACGCTAAATTTGTTCGCTAAACAAGGTCCTCTCTTGTGTTCACCAATTGGCTGTACACTTTAATTTTCACCTCTCCCCACAGCTAGTAGTCTAATGGAGTGAGATCGGGTGAACGAGGTGGTAAACACAACCATTCACAACCCCACCCCCACCGATCTACCGTCTTGGATAATTGTTGTCATTCCATAGTTCGCCGCTGCAGAAAATCCATTAACAGGGGGAGGGGGCTACTTTAAGTTTTTGTAAACAATTATGTACACTTTTCTATACTATATTATTAAATTTTTCATTTTGATTATACAAGGAGTGATATTTTTTTATTTTTTGCTACCCATTCTATTTTTTCACCAAATCTTAGGCTCATTTAAAGTCATGGAAACTGATAAACTTGTCATTTATTACCTCATTTTCATCCAAATAAGTTTGAAAACTTGAAGCAAACTTATTAACAAGTTATATCATTTTAAAGCTTATTAAACGGGCCAGTTTTACATGACGTCAAAGTTTTTCATTTACCTTACAAATTAAAAAGTTATGCTACCAAGAACGTTGACCACAAATTTCTTATTAACTAAAACATTGTATTTAGAAGTTTATAAAATTAATTTAATAAGGATATTATGGGCAAGCAGCATGACATTTTTAAAGCAAATTTCCTCACCTTTTGAATGGTGAAAACCCCGTCTTTATATCTTTATTAGATTTTACGCTATAACGTTTTTAATGGGAAAAAGTAACCAGAAAATGAGATAATTGAAAAATCGATATATCTCGAAAACGAAGGTCAATCAACCAATATGTTATATAACATTTTTTGTCAGAAATGTCATGTAGAACATCAGGTTTTTCTGTGTTACACCTTATGTGGGACACCCTGTATATATATATATATATATATATATATATATATATATATATATATATATATATATATATATATATATATATATATATATATATATATATATATATATTTATATATATATATATATATATATATATATATATATATATATATATATATACCACCTAACAGTCAATTAAACAGGCAGTTACACTATATGGAGTTGTTGCGTGGTTGGAACAAACCTTTAAGTAACCTGAATCCACATATACATATATATGGCCCTAATGCTATATTTGTAAAATGCCTGATATAGTTCAATCGTGTAGGTCACAGAATTCTTATCACTTTATTTGTGTTAGCTGTTTACTAACTATAGTGCAAGGCTGTAGACCTTATTCATTCAGTCAATTTTTGTTTCAAGTTCTCTCCGTTTATGGTATTCTCAGCTCTAATTCCTTTTGAAATGAGTTAAGCGATGGCGGTTTTCTCCCAGGTGTAAAGCCGTTAAAGATCAGTTTGAATCCCGGGGTTTTAGGCTAGGGCCTGTAGTGCGAGAAGTCTCCTGGCCTAGATATAATTTAAGTCTAGTCAGAGGTGCGATTAAGCGGGTGGTTGTGATTAGTGTTTGTTTGAAGTAGTTGGAAAGCGTCAGATTACTAAAAGGTGAAGGTCTCTAATTGCCTTGGGTCTCTCCATTCCTTCGTGTATTCTCTGTCTCCAGTTTCTCAGTTGCTTCCTCCCGATTTCTCGCTTATCTCCGTCGAACCGCTAATTCCCGATCCACTCTCAGCAGAGAGTGAGAGAAGGTGAGGAAGACGGTCTCGCTAATTAATAATTAGTATCTCTCTACCTTCTTCTTAACGGCTTCCAATCAGCTAATAGGATTGCTACCCTTTCCAAGTTTGTTTTTGATGTTAAAAGGAATGGTAGGGATAATTTTTTGCGTAAAACCTCGGATTATGCAATTTGTTTCCTGTGGAAGCTTTGAATTTTCCTTTTTTTACGTTTGAATTTTAATTTTCAAAAGAAACAGGTAAGTTTCTGTTTGATGAGACTTCAAATATTAAATTAACGTTTGAGATCGTCCCTTTAAACCTTTTTTTTGTACCTTAGCCCTTTAAGAAAAAATAATAAATTAAGTAAACAAGAAGGCTTCAATCAAGCCTTTTAAATTCGATATATTTGTAACTTTCATATAAATTGTTAATGTAATATGTTTATATTTATTTGCTTAGGAATAGTAATCCCTACGGACAATACATAAAAGAGATAAAGCTCAAAGGAGTTTGAATATTGAAATCACGATATATGATGCTACTAAACATTGTGTGCATCGATAATAATAATAAAAATATTGAATCTATTGGGCTCTGTCCCCTACTCACTTCGCTCGTCAACCCCAAGAAGGCGGCCGCAACCTAGCGGCTTCACTACTCACTATTGCTATTGAATAAATGTATTGCATCAATCACTTTGCAAATTTTTCCATTCGACGTCTCCGGCTGTGTAAAAAAACCGTCTAAACAGGCCTGCGCTGAAAATTTTATATGGTTCTTTATAGAAAAAATCGGTTGTAGTAGTAGTTAGGTAACACGGTTAGACTTAAGGGACCAAAGCCCCCCTAGAATATTTGCCAACTATATTAATACAACATTTTTCCTTATTATTTACATTTTAAATATAACTATAGCTTTAGTGTTTTAAGATGTTTGTCCCACCACGGTGAGAAGGGAATGAAGCACTGAGATAATAATAAAATATCTGGATTACTTACTCATCTAGTATGAATCCACGTCACAGAGAGCTACGCACAATAGAACCTATTAGACCAGCACTTCAGATAGTCGTGAAGCGAAATGCCGGGATCGATATAGTTAAATTCAAACACTTGAAAAATTAAAAACAAGCACATTTGTTTGTTGTTTTTACTTTTGTTTATTTTTTTACGCTTTTTTATTTGAAATAAATCCCAAAAACTACTTTCATTTTGATAAATAATGTAACTACTTATATTATTTGTATTTATATATATAATTTATGTATTTTTTTGTATGTGTTCGTTCAATGAAAAAAGGGCTCATGAATGAAAAAAGTTTAAGAAGCACTGTACTAGAAAGTGACCGGCGTAATAATATATATATCTGGCAAAACTCTATTTTAAATCATTAAGCTTCAGTCATAAATTAAACGGAAGATTTCATATGTTACAGATGTCAAATGATAATACTTTAATTAAAATGAGAATTGAATTGTCTGGTTTGGAATCATTCGAATAACAAATCTGAAAAAGTCCTTACCGATATGAATACATTAAATTATATCAACACATTTTTCAGAGCAAATCCCTTGCTCAATTCTACGGTACTTAGGAAACTAAATAACCTTCCTCCTACAACAACAAGCTCCCGCTTGTTGTTGTAGGAGGAAGGTTATTTTGTGAGTAATGTGCAAATAATTTGTTTTGGATCTGCCTCATAGTTTGTTATAGTAATATATCACGAAAAGGTTTTCGTCGGTTGTTGCAGTGTCAGGTCTTGAGTAGGGAAGGAGTTGTAAGAGGAAGAGATTTAGGTCTAGGGCTTTAGCCTAGGGCCTGGTATAAGGGAAGGAAAGGCAAATCGGGCGAGGATTGCTTCTGGTGACGTGGTGGGTGGAGAGCGGATAGGAACGAGGGCTGATTTAGGGCAGTTGTGACGGCTCTTGTTGGTACAAGTCGGACAAATTAAGGGGGGACCCGGTCCCCTCCACGGTGAGTGTGTGTCCAAGCTTGATGTATGAGAGGTCGGCCCCCTCTCTTTCCTGTTGCTAGCCTTTCCCAAACTTGGACATTGCCTCACCCCTCCCTCAAACTCTCAACTTGGACAATTTATTTGTACTTGGGAAGGGCAACGGGGGTAGCATCCACCCCGTACACTTTCCAACCATCGAAACAATTTGTCCACGTCAAGCGACATCCCCGGATAGAGAGGGATAAAAAAAAAAATCCAACCTCTCTCCCCTGTGCGAAACACAAAACACATCCCCCGTCGCATCACAACGACTCCCTGCGGTATAAAAAAATTGTGTATTGCCTAAACGGTCATCTCTAACAAGGGTGAGTATAAACCCGTCAAGCTATTAAGAGCTGACAAGAGTGATTAACCGTGATTGGTTCCCGTAACAACCGCCGTTCACCCAACCACCAAAATATCCTGTAAGTGGACTTGAAGCATAGCCTGGTATCAACATCAAAACCTAAATATCACTCATGTCTAATCACTTTTTCTCCGATTTCATATTGCCTGTTGTTCGACTAAAGATCCATAAAACATATTAAATTAGCTATTTAATCATCCTGAATAACACTAATGGGGGAAAAAATGAAAGGAACAAATTAAAAGCAAATTACAAAACATCTATTAAAAACAAATTTATTTGATGTGTATTATTATGGCAATAATAATAAAAATTATTAATATTTTTAACTACGTAACAGATTTTACTCTTGTGATATCTCAAGGTTAAAAATGTATTTTACCTTTATTGACAAACACAACTACATTATTTCAAATATATAAGTGATAAAAATATTAAATGTTTTGTTGGCAATGTAATAGTCCAGTGATTATTCCTTTCGGCTGGGATAAATTATGAAGGTATTTATAAGTAAATAATACTTATGAAATGTAAATAAATAAATGAAATAATAAATATTTTGACTAAACTGTTTACAACCAATAATTTAATAAATATTTCAATAAAAATTATAGTAATGAATAAAGTGGTAATTAAAGATTAAAATTGAATATAAACATTAGGTAAGGAGAAAAGCTCAAGACCACTGCCTCTTCAGGCGACGAGGTGGGTACTCTGGCATAATTTGGGATGCAAGAAGTACTACCATACTTCTATACTACTACTATACTACACTACTAATATTCTAGGGGATTGAAATGATTGGATAGTTATTCAAGAAATGTGTGGGATGTGCATAGGGAATATGGAAAAGGAACGTTGTAAAGATAGAGACATAGAAGGTGGCATCTGTGATTATCCTAAGTATGTTGGATTGAAGAGTTTGGATTCTATAGCTTTTAGATAGATGGTGGAAGACCTGGCACTCTCCACACTTCTAAACCGTAGGTTATAGCAGTTTTAAAGATTACATTGTAAATACGATGTTTATAGTTCCTGCGATTCAGAAGATGAAGCAGCTTGTATCGTCTTGAAATGTCAAAATGTCCGTTCGTTTTGTTTTTCTATTATGTTGCCAAGTGAGTCGTCTATCAAGGAGAAAGCCTACGTAACGGACAGATGAATAAGAACTTGGTTAACAATGACTGGAGGACAGGTGCTATGAGGAAGAGTAAAAGTGACGAACATTTTTCTGTTCATTAGTAGTAGTAGTGGTGGTTAGACGGGAAGGACCAACCACTTGTTCGAACCTAGCAATCAGGCCACACAGGGCCCATTTTACTAAGCCCGTGGTAGAGAGTTCCAGCTACTTCCCACATCATACCTGTACGTAGTACCGCCGAAGCGGGTATGGTGTGGTCATTAGTAAAGCTATGTAAGCGTGCGTCAAAGTGTGGGGGGAGAGAACCCTTCAGGGAGGTTCCCTCGCCCTGCTCCGTCCTCGAACCATAGATACAAATCACATCTCATGACACTGATCGAACCCACATCAAAGTTGAAGGGGAAGAGAACCCCTCAGGGGGTGTCCCTCGTCCTGCTCCGTCCGCGATTCATAGATGCAACTCAGAGTACCATGGCACGGGACGGGATCGAACCCACAACCTCGATTCGCCTCACTCATAGATAGCTGTGCGGGCCGCCTAGAGCACCTCGGCCACGCACGCTCCCATTTTTCTGTTCATTAAGTCGTATCCTCCATTTCCTTAACCAAATTTCCAGACGGAGAAGGGTTATTTTTCTTTCTTTGCCACCCTATAAGGGGT
Source organism: Gerris lacustris (assembly GCA_951217055.1). Lineage (NCBI taxonomy): Eukaryota > Metazoa > Arthropoda > Insecta > Hemiptera > Gerridae > Gerris > Gerris lacustris. The sequence continues at coordinate 16,143,757 of OX578277.1, read as the reverse complement.
ATCATATTGGAGATAGAAAAAAAAGTTAAAAGTTATTATTTTTCACCGCAAAATGCAAATATGCTATCAAAAATATACACTCCGATTTGAAATTTAGAAGTTGGTGCATAAAAGCAAACTTTTCTTTATATGGTATACGGATCCCCAAATTTTATCAATTCATCTCAAACCGTTCAAAAGTTATAAGGGGGGGGGGGGGGGGTTATACTTTCTGGACCTTCCTATATATATAAATATATTCTTATTATATCAATTTCCTTTAATTACTACTCTGTAAACCTTATTTTTTAATTTTCGTAATTAGGGACTTAAGACATTACGAGCCTAACTTTTTCCTTAATTGAATCATCCGGAGAAGCACTTCATCCTGACTGCCTCCCACTTAGTGCCTAATTAACTCTTTTCAGCAGATTTCTTAGAATTTACCTTCTAACCAGAAAACCTTCTTTCCCAATCATCTTGACCCTCCTCCTGCTCTATATGTATTTTACTAGTTTTCTGCTGGACATAAAACAGACCCGACGTTCTGTAACAAAGACCACTATAATGCGGAATCAAGCTCTTCAGTATGTAAAAATATAGTATTATATCTATTTAAATAGTTCTCCAGGAAGTCAGTGAAGATATGTAATATACAGGGTGGGCAAAAAAAAGCACTTTTTTGAACACTTATAGCTCAGCTTCTGTAATAAATAGAGATATGGGGTTTGCGGGTCTGAAAACTATACATTCTTCTACTTTAAATTTCATATCTATAACGTTAAAAACTATTGGGTAAAAGTCATGCAATGACGGTTTGAAATAGGGTCTTTAAAAAGGTCGTTGTCCAGGTAGTAATCGTTTTCTGTTATAGTTTTGATAAAATAAATTAGCATATGGTGGAGGGGGGAGGGGGGTTCTTTGTAGGTAAGTGGGAGGAATCCCTCAGTTTTATATCAAACATTAAAGATGTGTTATGCACAATGTTGCCTGAAATTGAAGATCAAGTGCCAAATTACACTTTTATGCAAGATAACCCGTCCCATCGCTCCTTGCAAACAATCCAATACTTGCAAGAGAATTACCCAGACTTCAGGCAACATTGTGTTTAACACATCTTCAATGTTTGTTATATACCTATAAAGAAACCCCTCTCCCTCCTTTACCATATGGTAATTTATTCTGTCAAAACTGTAATACCAGACAACGAGTTTTTTTAAGACTCTATTTCAAACCACCAAATGTCAATTGAGAGCGACGAACATTCTGAGCAGAAATTACGAAACTCGTAATAGTCCACCGGTTAGAAATAGAAGATCGTCACATAATAAATAGAGAGCTTGAGAGTGAAGCGTGAGTTTCATGATTCAGTGTAAGCCATTTTATGTGAAGACCTTAAAATGGGACATGAAAATAGCTACTAGGAAGATCCATCTAATATGCTCCAGTCCTCGCGTCGCTCCTCATTCAAAATGACAAGGCAAAATACGGCAAAACAAGTTCAGCCCCCTCTGTACTCTCCAATAATGCCTCTGTATGAGTTTTGGCTCATTCCCAAACTCAAAATGCCACTCAAAGGGATTTTAGGACTGCGATAAACTGGCTTACAAAGATTTTAAACAATGCTTTAGGCAGGGGAAGCACCACTGGGAAAAATGTGACTACTTCGAAGAAGACTAGGTTTTAAACTTTATAATTTTGTTACATTTTATTGGAACGAAGTTCCTTATGGCACGTTATAGCGTCTGGAGCTCGACCGTCACGAAATCTACCCATGACGATAACATGAGTAAAAGGTCACCGATTTAGTTGAAATTTGGTACACATGTTCATTTTACCAATGCTCAGAACGAGTTCGTTGGACAACGTTACCCACCCAAGCGTTTCCGCGCAACGTTTGCGTAAACGTAAGCTTTAAATGTAAAATTGGAATTTTAGGACGGGGATAAAATTCTAACTTCATATTTTCAATGAGACAAACAACTTATATAAATATATATATATTTTTTTTTTTAGTAAAACCAACAACGAAACCACTATGAAGTGTTAAACATAGCTAAATTTATTAAAGCGGACCTAAACGTTTCAAATAGTGAACAAAAACTTTTTACCGAAATCTTACGTTCTAACGTAACGATTTTAATAAAACTATACATACACATTGTCTAAAATACAATTGAAACAGGCATGTAAAATTTTAACCTAATACAAACAGAAGTTTTTGTGAAGTAAAGTGCTATAATTCATAATATTCTGAAAAGTGGGCTGTTAAGTGATAACTTCTACAATATTTTAAATGGAGTCTGGCCGGGGAGTAAGGGAGTCCTGTTGCCTCACTCTACTACAACCAACCTTTTTAATTTGATAGTTAAAGAGGTCAATATGTATTGATATTCAATACATATTTATTGCAAGACGCTTGCTTCAATGGTAAAATAGTTTTTCTTTTAATTTTGCCCTAACTCTGCTAAGTAATTTATAGTTAGTAACTTTTAATTTTGTCTCTTTTCTAACTCCACCATGTATAAGTAGTTAGCATCTTACACTTAGCAGTGTGATTTTATAATTTTTATTTAATGAAAAGAGTAAGGAATTTCGTTCCTACCGGGAGTCCCGTGACACCACGAGTATTTTTTATTTTTTATTTATTTATTTTTTTTTTTTAATTATTATTATTATTATTTATTTATCTATTTTTTTTTTTATTAGCAAAAAATACTATTTGATGAGATCTCCGTAGACTTACAAATAATAATTGTCTGTAAAAGCTTTTAATCTATTTATACAATAGCTATTGAAAGGAAAAATAATGTCATGTCATGTTATTTACTGCAGTTAGAAATACAAGATAATATAGAACAAAAACCAATAAAACGAACTATAATAAATCAAGATGAGATATTCCATAACAAGTTTGTTTATCCATAGGCTGTTTGAACACTACATTGCTTCTCAATTTTTGTCCCCAAGAAAACAATTCACAGCAATATCTGTTCATGAGCCAAATATTCCAATTCACATTTTTATTGAGTTTGCGTCACCATTTTTTTCTTTTTTTTCCCCTATTTTTCTCGATATATAATAAAAATCATGGCGACGGCTTACGATATACCGAAACTCATCGCAATATTTTTCACTACATTTGAAACAAATCAAATACATTTTCAGTTGCCAAGTTGAACTAACGTAAACTCATAGCAATTTTTATACGCCCCTTTTTTTTATTTATATTATTTTCTCTTAAAAGAGGGATATTTCTATAAATCTTTATTTTTTTACTTTTTTTGTATAAAGATTTCTATCTTTAATATAAGATTATGGGTTCTCCAAGTTTTTTCATGCATGTTTGGCATAAAGTTTTATCCAGTATAATAAAAATAAAATAAAAGTTTGATTTTACCCATATTATTCTATTAAATATTATAACTGTTTTAAATCAATATTTCTGTACTACACATTACAGTATAATATTTCATTATGGACATGATAATAATTGTTTCTTTTTATTTCATTCTATTCTATCTATATATTTTTATTTTCTATTGAAGCAAATTAAATATAGCTGCATTAAACAGTTGTAATGTTTGTTTTTAATCTAATTTATTTACTATATTGACTCTTTTATTCACATCTCCTTTTTTAGGCTTAAAATTTTTTAAATCAGTGCACTAATTATTTAGTCAGATGTGACATAAAGCCAAGATTTTAAAAAATGAAATAAAATTAATTTAATAAAATGATAATGTAGGTAAAGATTAAGTTATCGGTAAATTTAATTAGAGTGAACTCATGGAAATCTTGTTCCATACTCTATTGTAGAGTGGCCTACACAACACAATGGATTACAGTTTTGCCTAGATCTCCTTGCCGATTTGTGGTTTTATTTTCCCTTATAAAAACAGTTCATCTATTTTGATTTAAGTCCATTTAAATAAGAATCTAACTATATGGACGGGAGCACACTGACGCAGGGCAGTATTTTTCGCAGTATTTTTCAATCGCAGAAATATACGAGACCGCGTGAATTGAGACGCCCAGATCCACAAGCGTCGGGTGTGCCACGTGTGGCGTATTACTGCCCTGCCCTGATCTGCGTCTCAATTTGTTTGGTTTCCTATTTTTCTGCGATTGAAAAATACGTTTCTGCCCTGCTCGGCATCGTCTGTGTCTCAATGTACCTACACCCGGATTAAAAGTCATGTTTGCGTGAAAAATATAGTTCCTAAGAAAATTGATTTTAACGCGTGCGGTGAAAGGCGGGATTTAATACCGAGTAATTTAATGATGAATTTTGTTATAATGTTCAATAATAATGATGTTACTTAAGAATGACACAATTAAATTAAAAATTAATACTGTAACTCTTTTTGAAACACAACACCGAACTGATTTTATTTTAAATCATTTAACTAGTTATAGTAAATAATTATACTTGTTTGCTAAAGTTATTTTTACTTATTAACAAGTGTTAAAGTCTATCATATTGAATGACTTCAACACCTCCCCTCATTCAATGGTTTGTTTGGTTGCTTCAAACCTATGGCAAGACAAAGCATCCGCAGTCGTGGAGACATAAGTGGCTTTGTCAGTAAATCTGCCGATTGTTTTTTAGTTTCAATTTTCAGTATGTCTATTTCATTCTTTGTCACTAGCTCCCTGACGAAGAAATGACGAATCCTAATATGTTTTGTCCGACGATGGTACTCAGGATTTTTTGCAAGTTTAATAGCTGCCTCATTGTCTACCATAAGCACCGGATTCCCTTTTAGTTAGGCTATACCCAGATACAGCCTCTTGAGCCACATTAGTTCACGAGCATCTTCACTACCTGCTACAACCTCAGCTTCTGTTGTTGAGACTGCAACAGATGGCTGCAGCTGACTTAACCAGGATACTGCGCCACCGGAATAGAGGCACACAACTCCTGAAGTTGATCTCCCAATTTTCAAGTCTCCTCCATGATCTGCATCACTGTATGACTCGATGACACCAGACTTAAACTTGGCTTGGCATCTTATCTCGTACCACTTGGTACCTTTCAGGAATCTGAAGATACGCTTGACCATGCTCACATCGTGGCTAGTGGGGCGTTCAAGACTCCTAGAGATGCAGCCCACAGCATAAGCTATGTCAGGACGGGATCCACATGCAAGTAGGTACATATAGGTACATTAGTGCACCTACTGTCTGCCTGTAAGGAAAATCCGAAGACCTCTGCTGCTTGGACTGAATCATCATTTATGATTGGCGTGGTTACAGGACGACAACCAGACATGTTAAACCGTTCAAGGATTTTCTCAATGTACCCACTCTGGTTGATCTTCACTGAACCTTCATTACTCCTACTAATTTGAAGACCAAGGTAGAAGGAGGCGTCTTCATGTGTTATCTTGAATTCCTTTTCAAGTTCTTGCATAAATTCTTTTTTATCAGCCAATTACTTTCGATAAACTATAAAAGTTTGACACAAATCAGATAAGTAATTTTGAAGCCATAGGTGTTAATGAATGTTTGTGCGCATGTTAAGAGTGGTGTCAAAATAGTTTTGATGTTTTACATGAATAAGTATCAGTTATGCAAAAGTTCAAGAGCCTAGACGTTGAAATTAATTTAATTTATAAGATCTAATTTCGACAAACCATCCAAATTTCATAAAAATCAGATGAGTACTTTTGAAGATATAGGTTGTAAATGAATGCATTTTGAAGTGAAACAAATGGGTGAAGAAGGTCGAAACATATACGGCACCGACCAACAATGGGCAAATTATGATCTACCATACAAATTTCATAAGTATCGGACGTGTAATTTTTAAGATATGTTGGTTCGCAAAAATTGAGTGACGGACCGACACACTGACACGAAACCAAAAATATTCCCTGATGTCTGAAATAAATTTCTGTCTTGGGATTTTTGAAATCGGAGACATATAACATTTTAGTACTTCAGAACAATCACATAGCTTTCGTTACCTTCGGTAAGTTGGGGAGCAAAATTAAAATATAATTTTGGTGTAAAACATTGAGTGTGCGATCAATGGAAAACCCGGTGGGTTAACAAGGTTAAAATATGCAGAAGGAACCGTGCATATAAAGTTTAATCAAAAGTTAACCGACTTTTTCACTGGATTAAGCAAAATATTAGAGAAACAATTAAAACTATTAACATTATAAAACTTAGCTGTCAGAGTTTCAATTAAAAACTTTGCTATTTATCACTTTATCCTCTTCTCCCTTGTGGGAGTTACTTAAAATATACATGAATTGAAGTTTATATTGACCACAACCCCCTGAATATTGTTTTTTTTTTTTTTTCGAAAAGCCTCTACTTCCAATATTCATGTTTTTAGTACATCAGGGAAAACAATGTACTTACTGCTATAATGGTAAGGCGTTGCAACATCTATCTGTATTATAGAAATTGCAACCCGATCTCTAAACGACATTGCTTATTTCTACTTCACTTGGAGAGGTACTAAACAATGGAGCCACTGCAATAATGGCAAGGCTTTGCAACATCTGTGTAGCAATTGCAACCCGATCTCTGAAGCGGCCCGCACACGGTCAATAGTATTGTCAATATACAAAAGTATTGTCAATACTCTTACCCGTGTGCGGAGGTATTGGAAGTTGGTATTGATATAATAAAACAGTATTGATGAAGGTTTAAATTTTTTTATTTTCAAACTTCAATACTAGAAAGTGGCGGGGATATTGACAATACTATTGATCATGTGCGGTGGTTAGTCAATACTTTGTTCAATACTCAGTTCAAATAAAAATTTTGGTTAAGGTAGGAACTAGAGTCATATTTTTAATTTTATTGGTTAAATTAACTGAGAGTCGATTCATTTTCATTTGAAAGTAGAACCTGCTTTAAAATTACCTTCTCTCTTGAGTTTGTCGAGCCTGCCTTTGTCGAGCAACAGTTTTCTGTAATTTTTGTTTATTATTATTATTATTTTTATTTATTTTTTGAAAAAATGATTGAGGAAACTGTAGAAATTGCTAATTTATCTTCCACGCTAATGGCATCTCTCATATTAGTGTCTTGGCGTTATAAAGAAGGTTCTAGCACGTGTAGACATTCATTCGAAAATAATTACAATAATCAGTGGAATCACTTAAAGAAATTTCTCTCAGTAATGTTACATTAGAATAATGTTCTCTTCTTTTGATCCAGTATTCTTTCATCCACTGTTTACGGTTGATGGAATATTTGGTTACACAAAACAATAATAGCGAAATGTATGCTTTTTTTAATTTATGATCAAAAAGAGAAGTGTGACAAGTCCAACTTGTGTGCGGGCACGACTAGAGGCAAAATGAAATGAAATTATAGACAATAATATTGATCAGTGTTCGGTCTGTCGTTATTGAATTGCATATTGACAATAGTATTTTTAATAATAATATTGATATTATTATTGATCGTGTGCGGGGAGCTTAAGAGACAACGCCAGGGGTCTACACAACAGGGAGAGGTGCTAAACAATGTAGTCACTGCTATAATAGTAAGGCGTTGCAACATCTGTGTAGCAATTGCAACCCGATCTCTAAGAGACAACGCTTGTCTCTACACTACAGAGAGAGGTGCTGAACAATGTAGTCACTGCTATATCGGTAAGCCATTGCAACATCTGTTTAGCAATTGCAACCTGATCTCTAAGAGACAAAGCTTGTCTCTACACTACAGAGAGAGGTGCTAAACAATGTAGTCACTGCTATATCGGTAAGCCATTGCAACATCTGTTTAGCAATTGCAACCCGATCTCTAAGAGACAACGCTTGTCTCTACACTACAGAGAGAGGTGCTAAACAATGTAGTCACTGCTATATCGGTAAGCCATTGCAACATCTGTTTAGCAATTGCAACCCGATCTCTAAGAGACAACGCTTGTCTCTACACTACAGAGAGAGGTGCTAAACAATGTAGTCACTGCTATATCGGTAAGCCATTGCAACATCTGTTTAGCAATTGCAACCCGATCTCTAAGAGACAAAGCTTGTCTCTACACTACAGAGGGAGGTGCTAAACAATGTAGTCACTGCTATATCGGTAAGCCATTGCAACATCTGTTTAGCAATTGCAACCCGATCTCTAAGAGACAACGCTTGTCTCTACACTACAGAGAGAGGTGCTAAACAATGTAGTCACTGCTATATCGGTAAGCCATTGCAACATCTGTTTAGCAATTGCAACCCGATCTCTAAGAGAAAAAGCTTGTCTCTACACTACAGAGAGAGGTGCTAAACAATGTAGTCACTGCTATATCGGTAAGCCATTGCAACATATGTGTAGCAATTGCAACCCGATCTCTAAGAGACAACGCTTGTCTCTACACTACAGAGAGAGAGAGAGGTGCTAAACAATTAAGTCACTGCTATAATTGTAAAGTGTTGCATCTATCTGTGTAGCAATTGTGGGCAACTTTTGACAAACCATCCAAATATCTCAATCAGTAATAAAGAAACCTTAGTATGCATGTGAAAGATAAAACAATGAGCGCATAAATTATATAACTAACATTGCGGGGTAATTGTAAAATAAAAAGGATGTTTTTGCGCATGTGGAAGAGGAACAAATAGATAAATCTTATAAGGGACCCACAATGGGCTAATTAGTACCTACTTTTTAAATTTCTTTAAAAATCGGACAAGTAGTTTTAAGGGTATATTGGTTCGCAAAAATGTCGAACGACAGAGCAGATAGACATGAAGACCGTAAATGTTTTCCGATGTTTTTAACGAATTCCTGTCTAGGAATTCTTAAAATCAGAGTCCTAAAAAATGTAATTTTTCAGAACGACAAAATTTAATTAAATTAATGAGCTTTTGAATTAGAGTTTTATTTCATTGGCGTTAAGATAAATAATATAGGTCACATCTAGACCTTCCTTTTACTACTAAAAAAAAAAAAAAAAAAAAAAAAATCTAAAAAATATGCTAACAGAAAATCTTTAACATTCAAAATTAGGCTTTCTTTATTAAAAAAAAATAAAACACATTAAACAAGATAAGGTCTCTTGAAACAGATTATTCATTTTATATTATTTTTTTTAATTTAATTAAATTTTAAGAGACAAAAGCTCATTTAAAGCTCTTAATGATTCAATAAGAATTAAATGTTTGGAAACTGTAGTGCTTTTACTAGAGATAAAATGTTTCTCATCTTTTAAAAAATCTTAACTTCTTTTATAAATTCTATGGGTTAATTTTTTTTTCTTTTTTCTTACTTTTAATTTTTATTCGATGTGACCAAGTTCGTAATAAGAAATTTTTTCTCTTAAAAAACATAAATATGATTCACATTTTAATATTTGTCACAAATTAACTCCCGATAAATTGTATAAAATTTAATAAAGGTAAATAATAGTAGTAATAATAATAATTACTATTATATAATAATGATAGTTATTTTCGTCCATTAAAAATTGAATTATAATGGACAATCTATGTGGTTTATAAGATGGATAATAGTTTTTTAGCGTAGAGAGCAGTTGGGTGAAAGAAGGCAGTCCAAGGTTGAAATACATAAGATTTATGTAAAAAGGAGACGCCAAGAATTGGACGAAAAATTACATTTATTTCATAGTTGGGACAATAATTATAGTGGTGTTAGAATAAAGTGTAATAAAAGATTCCTACATTGATTTCCAGATAGCTCACTAAGGCTTGCTTTGGCGTAATAGTTTAATAGGTAGCCTCTTATTAAAATATTTATCATTCATATACCAGCATTAATTATGGTATTGGGTCTATGCCATGATGATTTGATGATATATAAAAGCGGCTTTGACAATACATGTGTATAATTATACTAGAATACCTTTTCTGCACGGCTATTTATAAAGCTATCCATTTACGTAGGTTCCTCACGTCCAATCACAGGATGAACTATTACATGAGTATAAAGTTCCCCGCATGCGCAGCGCAGGTGGAGAGAATGTGTCGAAAAAGTTAAAAAAAAAAAAAAAAATCAGGCCTCATCTGTGGACTAAGTTTGAAATACCATCCAAATATTATTATAATCAGTAATGAGACAAGTAATTTTTAATACATTGACATTCGCAAACATGTCGGATAGACATGAGACCAAAAATATGTTTGCCACTATCATATTAAATACTAATGATAACCTTCGGTAAGGTTAGGAAGATTTTTTTTTTTCATTTCATATTTTTGTTTTGAAAACAGATTGTAGGTAATTAATATCCAAAAGATTTACTTATACACAAAATTCTAGCTTGATCTATTAGTGAAGTTTTCATTTGGATATCCTTATCGTCACGACAATTAATTGCTGTCTCAATCCGAATATTATATTCAGTTTAAGATGACTATAAGAAACAGACTCATTACTTTAAGCGAGACAAAAGTGGACTAGGTTGATCATAGAACTTGATTTTCTGCTTTACTGTTATTGATGAGGTTGTTGAATTATAGGAGCGAAGTTAAGGGCTGCAAGTTACTCCATTAGCATTAAAGGATCGGTTCTAGTTTAAAATGTCTCTGTGACGTGGAATACCAAGTGAAATTATTAAGGATTCCTGTGGCTTTCACCTTCATCTAAGAGTTGCATTTTCACGGTAGAACGAAACTTCTAATGAATATTCACACAATATGAACTGACTCTATTAACGCCCGAGATTATTCAAGCCAAGAGGTCAGGTAGGGGGTAGAAGAACCCTGTATAATAGAGGGCGAGGTGATGAAGTGGAGCTGAATCAATTAATGGACAGAGAAGAGAGACTCGAGCGTTAAGGGTGGAGATTAGAAGTGATAATTAGAGATGGAGGTGGGTAGCTGAGTAAAGGAGTCTTAAGAATGGAGAGCGGGTAAAGGTAATGAGCCAGGGGGTGGCTCTTGTCTTGAAAATGTGTTTAATTCTACCGGACCAGAGCGGAATACTGATGTTCCCGGGATCTATACACGCGCCTCTCTCACTCTACATCTTACCTACCTTTAAACTTTCTTTACTTTTAAACTGGCAACTTCATTCCCTCTGAGGAATCCTATCTCTTCACAATCAACCAGATCAATACACCAAACTACCTATACAAATCCCTCTCTCGTTAAAAACAGTATATAGAAATAACAAATACAACTTTTTTAAAGTCTAATTTTTTAAACGAGTCAAGTTCATTACAACCTGATGAAAAGTATGTTGCTTTAAATGAAAAATTAATCAAATAGTGTGCTTCTACATGTGTAATTGCTTGATAAAGGTTAACCAGCAAATTATCATATATATAGACAATTTATGGTTAAAGAAAGAAATGAGAATTAATTAATGAAAATCAATACTATTAAATATAAAATGTAATTTTAAATTGCAATTTTATTTAATAAAATATACTGTGATTGGTGTGGCACATAGCTTCCTCACATCCTATCACGTAGTTTATTGATTTTATGCTTTAACAAGCCATTATTGTATCATTTGTTTAATTCTTTCCCCCGTTTTTTTAATCTGTCAAAATTGTAAAGTTTTTTACTTGAATTAAAGTATCAAATAAGCAAAAGTTAAAGAGTGCAGACGGTTCAAATTAATCTGGGGCTATCTGCGGGTTACTTTCGATAAACTATAAAAGTTTCATTCAAATCAGATAAGTACTCTTGAAGCTATAGATGTAAATTAATGTATGTTTGTGCGCATGTAGAAGAGAAAGAAATGAGCGCAGAAGGTTAAAACTTATATGGGACCAACAATGGGCTACTCATGACCAACCACCCAAATTTTATTAAAATTAGACGTATAATTTTTAAGATATATTGGTTCGCAAAAATTGAACGACCGACCGACAGACAGACACGGAACCAAAAATGATCCCTGATGTCTGAAACGGATTTCTGTCTTGGAATTTTTGAAATCGGAGACCAAATTTTTTTTCGTTCTTTAGAACGATCACATAGCTTCTGTTACCTTCGGTAAGCTCGGAAGCAAAATTTAAAGATACATATATAATACTCAAAGCTTAAGACCCAGCTGAACAAGACCCTCTGAAACAAGCCACACTAAGGAAGAGAAGTTAGTAAGGCCAAACTATATGTAGACCCACTCGCTTATTTCCGGGGAGGGGAGTAGAGCAATATCTTCTAACAGTATTGAAATTAGGGACGCCAATATCTAAATTCTAAAATAATGTAAGACGAAACTAAGAAAGTTTCTAGATTAGTATCTAACAATGTTAGCTAAAATATATCTATAAGCCACTTACATACGAGAGAGGATATGAACTAACTTAGCTGTTTTCATCATTTAGAGGTACTCACTCATGCTGAAAAAAAAAAAAAAAAAAAAAAAAAACAATTAAAAAGGTTTGGTTTATAGAAATTGATAATATATTGGATCTCAATAAAATCTATTTATTTTTTTAAACATTATAGGAACAAAGTTCCTTATGACACGTTACACCATCTGGAGCCCGGGAGTGAATCCGAAAAAAACGACCACCACGAAATAGATCGATGATAATAACTTTAGTAAAAGATGACCGATTTAGTTGAAATTTAGTACACATTTAACCAATGCCCAGGACGAATTTTTGAAATCGGAGACCTATTTTTTTTTCGTTCTTTAGAACGATCACATAGCTTCCGTTACCTTTGGTAAGCTCGGAAGCAAAATAAATATAAATATTAACTAGGCCTAAAAGAAAACAAACGAAAATAACAACGAAACCGTCAGTCGAAAAATTGGTACAAAAAGCCTGAACATAAATGTCTCATGTACTTAGTAATGCTGAATTTTAAATCCAATGCCATCTAATTCAATCAATTTAGTTTTAATAATAATCATACTTCAACAACTAGTGAAGGGCTTACGCTTACCGAAGGGGTTGTACAACTAAATATTGTATAATTGACGACATTGGGTTTTTCTGTCAACGTATAATTGACATTCGTAACCGAATACACGCTTCTTCACTTAAGCAGCTATCTATTTTACCGCCATGCTCGGTGAACGTAATCACCCTTACCAGAGTCGAACCTGTACCCCCTCCCCCTTGTGAGAAGCAATCAATTATAACACATTTAAAAAACAGTGTTCAACAGGAGATTCTTTACACTTAGATTAAACGCACGCCTGCTCACTGGGTTTTGTCCCCAAACGTCCAATGATCCAATAAGAATGCCTGTCCAAAAGATTATAGGATTATTTTTTGAGTGATGGCAATGATGGGTGAGATGATTTCCTGCCCATCATATTAGATATGGTCTCCCTTTTCTTACCCATTTCATTTGTTGTAAAGATATAAATTCATGACCGTACTAATAGAATTTTTCATTACAAAAAGTAGCTCGCCAACATCAGGTTGAGTGTAATTGGGGTTTACCTGGAACCCTTTTCAGCTAACTGGTGAGCAATATCATTGCCCTCAATACCATAATGGCATAGAACCCATATTATTTGTACCTTTTTAAGTTGCCCAAGAGTGTTGAGATATTTCTTGTAGACGGCAACAAAGGATAATTTGAGAACAGGCCAGAATTGCATATATCTCTGCCTGAAAACACAGGCTCAGTGTTACAGTAATACAATGACATAATTTCCTAAGCTCGCGCTTAGCTTATATTGGGGTTTGGCACAGAAAACACTAGACCCTGAAGATTCCTCAATTAGAGACCCACCAGCTATAGCTGTACCTGGTGGCATTTGAGGATCATCCCCATTTGAGGAAGTTCCCAGTCTTGTCTTGGCAGATGGAGATGCTCCAAGCTAATGTCAACATTTCACAGAGTTATCATAGAGTCTTTTACCATGACTACATCCAGGGAAATTTCTGTTATAAATTCCATATTATACTAATGACCTCTGTTACAATAGTGAATATCGTTTCCTACCATATGAGTATACCATATACCAGGTACAAGCAGTACAAAGCTACTATGTCTTCATACTTCAGGTATAACTCTAATAGCAGGAAGAATAGCATAGCCTCTTGTGCCAGTGTTGGCGTAGTTTTCAGTGTAGGTTTATTTCTTATTGTTTCATTTTCAGTCCTTCCTTTCAAGGAACCACCAGATGACACGTATAGGAGACAATTGGTTTCATCGTGTTGCGGAGACAATTGGATCCATTGTTCTTTCTTTCAAACGATCACATAACTTCCGCTATTTTCGGTAAACGTGGAAGTAATAAATCCATTTTTAATGAAAATTAAGTTTGTAATAATAAACTAGACAATTTATCATCCTTTGAAAATAATTTTTTAACTATCCTATAATTTAAGAAGGGATGCGTAACAGAGAAATATACACTTTACCGCCGAGACTTCATTCTCTGCAGTAACTCAAAATTGGTATAGCTTTTTAATCAATATCTAAATATCCGGGGTTCAAGTCCCGTTGACAGAGTATAATTTTCTGTACGTCTCTCTTCTTAACTTTGTATTAATAATAATAGTAATTAGTACCCTTGATTTCTACAATCCTTAAAGTTATAATGGGCTATTTTATAAATACATTTGCTTTAAACATTGTACAGTACATTGTAGTTTCTATTGGAATATTTTTATTTCTTATTAATGAATTTCTTGCTTTCATTTATAAAGGATTATTGTTAAGATAATATTTTCTGGTTTTATTATTGAAGAAATTATTGTATTGTCAATACAACAGTCGAAATCCTCTGGCCTAATAAAAATAAAACCAATTGTTTAAGTATTATTGGAAATAAAAAAGATTTATTTAATAATACTTAAAGAAATACTTCAGGTAAGAAAAATAAGGGTAAGAAAATGTGGGGACGTAGGTACCCTGGGTATAAAATGAGCTCTTTCCCGATACCTAAAGAGAAGAAAAGCACTTGAATTGAATCGGTCGGGGGGTTGAGGGAGTTGCAAAGAATTGCTCAAACTGAAGTTAAAATAAGTTGCGAATTGAGATCCCTGTATTATTACTTATAGGGGGAAAAGTCTCAAACAAGCAACGAAAATAAAGAGCACGAAGAAGTAGAAAAAAAGGACAGTGAAAAGGACGTCGAGTGAAAGACAAATAAAAGAACATTTCAACCAGAAGCCTGAGAAAAACTCAAACCCGAACTTAAGATTTTCTACTTAGACATTAACGTAGTTTTGAACAAAAGTTTGACCCTATAGAATATAATAGGACCCTTATACTCACTTACTTAATACATAAAGAGGGAAGCTTGTTATAAGACCACTCTCGATCATCTTCTCGTTATAAGGTCAAGGGCCGAAGAATGATGTTCTGAGAAAGAAACTGTTGGCCCAATTTTGACAAAAGTCGTCGTGTTTTATCTAAAAAATGAAAAATTACTTCATAGAACTTCTTAGTTTGGTAAAAAAAAAACTATTATAATTGCAAGTTAATATTAAAAATTTATTTTATCTACTTGCGGCAGCAAAATGAGGCATTATTGAACCGATTTCGGGCAGAGAAATGTAATTTTACTGCCTAGGCTGTAAAATTTTTACTTTTATAATGTTGCCAATGACAGTTTATACTATTATCTCTATCTTATAACATCATATATTATAGTTTAATAAGTAATATTTAATATATAAACGTTTAAATTATAAAATAATTTGTTAATTCTGTTAAATAAGTTCAATGATTTGTAGATCTTTAATTAAAAAAATAGTAGAGTCACTGGCTATACTGCAGCGTCATGTAAACATTGAACATCCATATTATTATTATTATTGAAGTAATTCTATATTAGACTAGCTACTTTTCTTGATTTAGCCTAGTTACTTCTTTTCTTTTAAGCAATATAAGATATCTTTAATACTTTTAGTAATTTGTTAGTAAAAATATAAATAAATATTTTATATTGCGTGCATTATTAATTCAGAAGTTATGTGTGTTATAAAGGTGTGTTTTGTATTTTGTTGTTATAGATTGAGTTTGCTTATCGCTTATTGTTATTATTCCCAAGTTTCTTATTTGAACATTAATTTTAGTTAATACATAAGAATATGTTATTATCTTTATTAATATAACACTTAGTTATTAACTAAGTTATATTAATAAAGATAACATTTTAGCAGCTTCATTTTTCTGCCGCAAGTAGATAAAATATTGTATGCAACAAGGCAGCAAAGGAAACATTTCTGCCTCGTTTATTCATTGCCTGCCTCGGCTTCGCCTCAGCAGTCAAATAGGTAAATTACCTGCCTCGACTTCGCCTCGGCAGTTAATTATCATAGCCTGTCCTCGCCTTCGGCTCGGAGGCTAATCTAATCACTCGTCAGTAAAATTCCATTTTGCTGCCTAGTTACATAAATAACTATTGTTTACTCATATCTATTACATTGGGAAAGCCTTTTTAACGTTGTACTATCAAAATTCTTGAAGCTATAAAATTGTGTTAGATAAAAAATCCACTGAAATTTAATCACCATTATTAAATAAATAAAATAATTTAATTTATGCTCTACCACAGACAGCTTAAAATTGTACAAGAATAAAAATAAGAATTAAAGGGATTGCATAATCTAAAATATTATCTTAAATTGCATATTGATTAAATGAAATAGAGTAAACAAAAATACAAAAAAGGAAATGCTTTTGAACCGCAAGATAGGATTGGGTCTTGGGAATACCTTGATTTTTACTGCATATACCATTAATTAACAAAATAGACTGCCAATTGGTGTGGCACATAGCTTTCTCGCATCCTATCACGTACTTTATTGATTTTATACTTTTACAAGCCATAATAGTCTAATTTTTTTAATTTTGTTCCCCCGTTTTTTTAACCTGTCAAAATTGTTTGGGTTTTTTACGTAAATTAAAGTATCAATTTAGCAAAAGTTAAAGAGCTCAGACGGTTCAAATTAATCTAGGGCTTTCTGCGGGCTACTTTCGATAAACTATAAGAGTTTCATACAAATCAGCCAAGTACTTTTGAAGCTATGGCTTTTGTAGCTAAATGAATGTATGTTTGTGCGCATATGGAAGAGAATCAAATGATCGCAGAGGGATGACACTTATATGGAACCAAAAATGAGCTAATCATGACCTACCATCCAAATTTCATTAAAATCGGACGTGTAGTTTTTAAGATATGTTGATTCGCAAAATTTAAACCACAGACCGACAGACCGACAAGCCGACACGGAACTAAAAAATGTTCCCTGATGTCTGAAACGGATTTCTGTCTTGGAATTTTTGAAATCGGAGACCTAAGATTTTTTCGTTCTTCAGAACGATCACATAGCTTCCGTTACCTTCGGTAAGCTCGGAAGCAAAAAAGTTGAGTGTTGTGCGTCCACCATTTATACTTTTTGGAAGGGGTAAAAATGTCCCCTTCATTTACATCTAAACAGCTGAAAGTTGGCCAAACATGAAATTCTTAGCTATTCTGAAAGTGACTAATAAATTTGATGTTGCGTGAGTCAGTAACAAAAATTCAAATTTTGATACTCCCCTCTTTTAATAAGCCCAATATTAAAGGCTCAATTTATTACAGAGTTCTATTGTTGGACAACTAAAGATTTTCATCCAAGACACAAACGCACAAGTAAAATACTAACTGTATTTCAAGTGGTTACAATATCTAGTTAATTACAGTATCATTGAAAATTTTAACACGATCTAACCTAATTGAGGGTTATAAGCCTAAAGATTTACCCTATTTATCTTTACCCTTTTTTAACTGTCTATATATTCTTCTCCTTTTTTTTAACTTTCTATAATAATAAAAAGCGGAATAATTGCAAAGGGTAAAAGAAAAAGTTGAGTAAGATGTTAAGAGAATGTTAAAAGGAAAAAGGGGGAAGGCAAGAGTTGGAGCAATTAAATGGAAGTGTGTGAGAAGATTTTAAACTTAGCTCGAGTTAGTTGAGTTTTAGAGGTAAGGTTCTTGAGTCAGCTCTAATAAGGTCTAATTGGTCCCAGGGCGGCTTTACAAGTACACTTGTGTAAAAAGAACAAGGCTAGGATGTAAAGCAACGGTAAGGTAGAAAGAAAAGAGCCTTGCCTTGCTTGGAGGAAGATTCAAGAGGAAACCCTTCTCGCACACACACACACAGAGCCGGAGAGAAAAACACCAGAAAACAGAAAGCTTGGCCTCCCGGAAAAATCTTCTCCTAGTATGGTGTTACTTGCACGCAAAGCCAGGGAAATTCGCTTAGATGTTACCAAGCGTGATGTTCCACCTCCAACTCTCTGATCCGTAACCTATCCAAGTACTGGAAACAAGTACTTGACTGATCAGGTACAAATGAGAAAATAAAGAAGTTTTACTGGTGAAAAATAGATTCCAAAATTATAATTATCCTTCGGTGAAATAAGTGGGAACACATTAATTAAACAATAATTATAAATTTTTTGCTTCCAAGTTTACCGAACGTAACGGAAGCATTGTGTTCACGTTTGAGAACGAAAAAGTTTTATTCCTCCTTATTTTAAAAATTCCAAGACATAAATCCGTTTCAGACATCAGAGATCATTTATGGTCTCGTGTCTGTCTGGCTGTCGGTCTGTGACTCCACGAATTCTGAAACGTCCGACGATAACTTGAGTAAATGTCGACCGATTTTGATAAAATTTTGTAGACATGTTCATTTTACCAATGCCCAGGACGAGTTCGTTGGACAACGTTATCCGTTCAAGCGTTCACGCGCAACGCTCGCGTAAACGTGGCCTTCAAATTTAAATTGGAATTTTAGGTCGGGGAAAAATCAAACTTCATCAATTCAATGAGACAAACTTTTTTTTAATATAATTTTGTAGTAAAACCAACAGCGACACCGCTATGAAGTGGTTAAGATCCCTAAAAACTATTAATAGTTTTTACAAAATATAGCGATAAAGTAATATAACTTAATTATAACACTAAAGTACATGATATTATGATGCCAGGAAGACATGTGCCACACTAATTGGCAGTCTATTGTTATTGTTAAACATAAATGTTGGGTTGTTAAAAATTTAAGTGTATGTTAATGTAATTATCATGACGTCTAAAGAAAAATGTTCACGAAAATTCTTAGTGTCTTGGAACAAACAACAATCAGGTCATTCAACAAATATAACAAGAATAAAATAAATAATTTCAAGATAAAAAGAACTTTTTATATACTACGTTTTTAAATTTTCTGTTGAATCGTATGCAATGTTGATAATATAATTGTTATTGTTATACAATATATAATGTTAGTGACAAAAAAATAGTTCCGAATTTATTTACTTCACATAAATGACAACCATCTAGAGAGCTGATCTTAGACCTATAAATGGACAAATCTTTGTACAACGGATCTCCCCAACACCAAATCTAAACCGTGCCATCGATATATTTGAAATAATATAAATAATATAATCGATAGATAATATAATCGATATTTCCTGTTTTGCTGTCATTCAATATCTATCACAAATTTGAGACCCGTCAAAATGAAGATTGCGTAAATATTGGACATGACAAAACAAATAAAATAACTTGCGGATTTTTTCCGAACTAACTTTCCGTACAGCAAAATTAGCTGAAAACCAATTAAATTCTTCTGAAAGATGGCTAAAAGTATTAAAATAATGCATTGTCATCGTGTTCTGAGCTATGCTAAAAGTTTCAAATGTCTAGCTGTTCGGGAAGTTAGTTAGAAATCGATTGCCAGATTTGTACCGGACAAACAAACAAACAAAAAAGCAAGCTAATAAAAACGTAGTAATAAATAAATAACAATTTATTGAAACATATTAAACTGACACATATACATACATTAATATATTTTATTTTTACTAATATAATTTTTTTTCTTTTTTTTTCCTTTACTTAGTTTCAAGTCGGCGACAGCCGTGGTGCCCACTTTTGGGTGTGAGGTTTATTAATATCTAATCTAACCTTCGACCTCGAATTATATCATTTTGATAATTATTTTAATATCATACATATATAACAAGAATACCAAAGAAAAATACCAGAACACAAATGTAAGAGTGTCTTCTAAAAGAAAAGCAACTTTGTTTTGTCGAAGAGATTAAATAAAACAAAATATTAAATGACTATTAAAAATATATGGAGTGCTTGTTATTGTGGCACATAGCTTCCTATTATTGGAGAATCATATGAGCACGTAGATTTATAAACTCTTGTAATTGATAAATCAAATCGTAAATTACGAAACAATACATTTACGAATGAGTTGTCTTGCAACAAATAAAAAAAAAATATTGACTGTAATTCGTCCAGAAGCATGCAGGTAGTCGGGTAGTCCACTGAAACATATATACAATGGTTCTTGATCTAACCATGAAGGCCTGAATTAAAACCATAATATATTTTTAATTCTGCTTTTAAAACAGAGTTATTAAGTTGTTATATTTCAGTTGGTATTCTATAAATAAGAGGGTTTCTTTGATTGAACTGCTTAAAGGTCCAAATACGAACAAACGTTTTCTATATGCTTCTAATTATAAAACAAGAAAAGAGGATGGTCGCACTGGTATAAAAAATAAAATTAATGTAGCAATTCTAAAGAAAAAAATAAAATAAATATTTCATGTTACATAAATATCAAGTGTATACGTGAAGACAGGACCCCGCAACAAACCCGAGTTAAAATAACCAACTTTTTTAATTTTTTTGTAATCTTTTGTTTCCACCCCAAATGAAACAACCTCCTTTTTACAAGAGAGAGAGAAAAAAAAATGTAATTAAAAGTCAAAAATAACTTCTTAAGAGTAGAATAGGGTGAAGAGAAGAGAAGGGGGTAGGGATTGTGGTCTTAAGCCACTGATACAATCCAAACTCTCGAGCTAAAAAGAGTAAATAAAACAAATGGAGCACCGAGATACGGGAGAGGGGGTGGGATTGTGTGACGATATTTTCCACCCCTAAGGGGAGAGGGGTCTTACCCAAAGATAAACATGAAGACAAACAAAACAGTTTCAGAGAGGGGTGAAACCTCCTCAAATCCCTGAGTAGAATCAGCTTTTAGATGCAGCTTTTAGCAGCAGCTTTTAAACGTTTTGAAACTCTTCCCCTTTTAGTTCGGCCAAGTGCCTCTATCCTTTTTAAACGCGTTTTAAGCCTCCCTCTCCTTTCTTCACACAATCGATACCCAAGTCCTAGGTAAATGCTTAATTTAAATGCACAGCGTATCCTCACCTTCCTCCAAACCACACTTCTCAAGTTCCTATATATATATATATATATATATATATATATATATATATATATATATATATATATATATATATATATATATATATATATATATATATATATATAATGGGTTTTAGTAAGCTCTATATTCCAAAGTCCAAAACCCATTCTGTTCTATTAAGTTTTGGCGGCGTAAGAAACAAATTTTGATCACACTATCTCTTTTATCAGAGAGTCAGTGAGCTTTTACAGCGATATACTTCCTTGGTTTAATCCTTTTAGTAACATATAAAAAAGAATAATTCCTCTTTTTTCATGATATTAACTATAAAGCCAATTAAAAAAATCCAATTCATTTTTTTTAACCTTTAGTATTTACATATATACTTTCGTATTAAAAATGTGAACGACCTTAGTAATAGATGAGTAGGAGAAAATAAAAGTGATGTTGAGAAAGTTAAAAAGGATGAAAAAGAGAGATTTAAATTCATTATTAAAGGGAGATAATAATGTATGGGGGGGGGGATATATAAAAGGGAGAGTTATTTGCATTGATTAAAAAAAAATCTAATCAAATGGGGCTTAGTAGCAACCAAGAGAAAACAAAATACATGCAGCTGACCCAGCAAGGAAGATACAGACAACTTGGAAATATCTCAATTGGTAATTATAATTTTGAAGAGGTCGACAGTTTTTCCTAATTAGGGTCCGAAATTAATTGCCTAAATAAAACCCAAGAGGAAATAAGCCGAAGAATACTGGCAGGAAGTAGAGCATACTCTGCTAATATAAAGCTATTCAGATCCAAAGTACTATCCAGAACATCTAAACTAATGCTCTACAAGTCTCTTGTAAGACCAGTTGTATGATATGGATCTGAAACATGGGTTTTGCTTAGTAAAGAAATAACATGCCTTAGAGTCTTCGAAAGAAGAATAATTAGAAAAATATTAGGAGGTGTACACGAGGAGCACGGTTGGAAAATTCGGACCAATATTGATGTTCAACATTTTCTCGGGTATGAAGACATAATCAGGTTCATAAGAAGCACGAGGATGTGACGGCTAGGTCATGTAATGAGAACTCAGGAAAGAGAAGTAAAAAGCATTCTGGAAGCACAAATGGAAGGGAAAAGAAGAAGGGGAAGACCTAGAAGCTGATGGCTAGACGTTGTCAGGGAGGACCTACAGACCCTCGGAGTTGTAGCTTGGAGAACTGTGGTCCAGGATAGGGATAAATGGCGAGAAACGGTTCGAGAGGCCAGGGTCCACCTAGGACTGTAGAACTGGCGAAAATAAGTATATTCTGGAGTACGGGTCTCCAAAGTCCAAAACCCATTCTGTTCAATTAAGTTTTGGCGGCGTAAGAAAGAAATGTTGATCACACTATCTCTTTAATCAGAGAGTCCAGTGAGCTTATACAGCGGTATATTTCCTCGGTTTAATCCTTTTAGTAGTATATAAAAAATAAGAATTTCTCTATTGTGGTGTTGTATGGGTCCTTAGGGATAAAAAATTAAACTCTTCTACGTCATATGATGGCTATATTTCGACTTGACCTTGAGTCATTTTCAAGCATCTAGAAAAATTAATTACAACAGATCAAAATCTAGATTTTGATTTGTTGTAATTAATTTTTCTAGATGCTTGAAAATGACTCAAGGTCGAGTCGAAATATAGCCATCATATGACGTAGAAAAGATTAATTTTTTATCCCTAAGGACCCATACAACACCACAATAGAGAATAATTTAAGGGATCACCTTCACCTATGAAGAATTCCTTTTTTTTCATGATATTAACTAAGCCAATTTTTTTGTAAATATTGTATATTTAAGTGATCATAAAAACCAAATTATCCTGATCGTAACTTCATTAAGGTAAAGAATAATTGGTTAAAAGAGTCTTAGTTGTTAATGTACCATAACAAATTGAAAATGATATACAATACCAAAATGACAAATACGTACTATTGAACAAGAGTACGTACAATGTGAACGTTCTGTAGCTGTAGAGATTGAGTAAATCTCAGACGCACAAATTATTTTATTTATTTATTTAAACAAATTTTTTACGAGCCCTCTACAGCCTAAGCCACGTGAGAGGCGCTCTTTAGAGTACAATGTACATGTTTGACAGGCAAATAATATAATAAATTTAAACTAAATAACATAGAGATACAATAGATAAAAAAAATATGTATAACGGAACAAGCAATAAACAATTTTAAGCTAACAAATTTTTAAATAATATTAACGAATAAATAACACTTACAATTAATAACAACAAAACTTAGCTAATCGGCTGCAGACCATAGACGCTCGGAAAACAAAGACAGGACGTGACGAAGGTGGGAGATGGCTTCAATATTCCATTTCCATTCCATTTCCATTTTATTTATACATTATCCCAGAAATATTAGCGACTAATTATTTAGTGTGAAAAAGTTTTAGATTTTATTGCGTCTGGTGTATATTCCCCCACGTAAGTGTATATTCCCCCACGTAAAATGATAGTATAAACATTACTTAGTATATTACTGATTACCATTTTTTTATTTTCTCATATAAGAATATACAAAATAGTATTCTAAGGTTTAATTTTGAAATTTGTCTATCCTTAGTGTGTAGACAAGTGAAGCCAATACTAACCGTTTAAAATTTTCACACACATGTTCAGAGAAACTACACTCTGAGGTAAATTTGAATATATTAATTTTAGCTTGGGGGGGGGGGAGGGTGTAAAAATTATTTATATAAAGTGGTTTGGACTATTTTGGTAATTTATTTATACATTCTACTGGTGTACGAATCTAATGTACTCTCCGGGGGGGGGGGGGGGGGTAAATAAATTACTCATTAATTAATTGGTTAAATGGTCATATTTCATCCCTTAGTTTGGGACATCTTCAAAACTGTAATTATTATATTTCATAATTATTTACAATTTCATGTTTTTTAATACAGTTTTCAGATATTCAAACTATATAGCGAATAAATCAGTGTGGATGTTATATAAGTGCATGTACTTATGTTAAAATAAAATTAAAATTAAGACAACTAAAATAATAATAAATTAATTTAAAATTAAATTATCACTGTATCAAAATGTATAATTATCACTGTTAACCGTGACTTTTAAAAGTCCGAATTAAAATAAAATTAAGAATAAGTATTTACCTTGATAGAGGTTTTAGTTATGTAAAATTATAAATAATTAATATAAAAATGCCATTTTTCAAAACTGGTCTTATTTTCGAACTTTTTTTTGTTTTTTTTTTTTTGTTTTGGTTTCTGTAATCTTTACCTTAGTTGTATCTATGTGCAAAATTTGGGGAAGATTGAATGACGGTAAGTGGTTCAAAATTGGGGTTAGAGGTGTGCGATGAAACTTAAAAAGCAAAAAAATTTGACGCCATTTTTTTTTTTTTGTTTTCTGTATTCTTCACCTTAGTTGTATCTGTGTGCAAAATTTGGGGAAGATTGAATGACGGTAAGTGGTTCAAAATTGGGGTAATAGGTGTGCGATGAAACTTAAAAAGCAAATAAATTTAACGCCATTTTTTTTTTTTTTTTTAATTTTTTTTTGGTTTCTGCATTATTCACCTTAGTTGTATCTATGTGCAAAATTTGAGGAAGATTAAATGACGGGAAGTAGTTCAAAATTGGGGTAATAGGTGTGCGATGAAACTTAAAAAGCAAATAAATTTGACGCCATTTTAATTTTTTTATATTTCTTTTTAGTTTCTGTATTCTTCACCTTAGTTGTATCTATGTGCAAAATTTGGGGAAGACTGAATGACGGGAAGTGGTTTAAAATTGGGGTAATAGGTGTGCGATGAAACTTAAAAAGCAAATAAATTTGACGCCATTTTATTTTTTTTAATATTTTTTTTTTTTTGGTTTCTGTATTCTTCGCCATAGTTGTTTCTATGTGCAAAATTTGGGGAAGATTGAATCACGGGAAGTGGTTCAAAATTGGGTAAACGGAAATGTGCGATGAAACTTACAAAGCAAAGTAATATAAGACCAGTAAAAAAGTTAAATATATTTTAAATCTTCTAAATTTAAAAAAAAACAATGAGTGATGATATATAGTTGCCTAGTCATATTATGAAATTTAAATTTAGTATCACAATGATATGTTTAAGTTTATCTAACTAATTATATTTTTTTTTTTTTTGGGCAGGGGAAGATTGAAGGAATATAATTGTATTTTCTTTTTGAACCTACTTAGGAATTTAATTTTCCTAGAACCAACTTACACACACTTACTCTTCATACACATAAGTTCTTAAACCTTAGTATGACTTTCCCTATTAAAATAAAAATTAATACACTTCAATATTTCCTAGAACTTTCCTAAAAAAAAAAAATTACACCTTTTGCATTCAGCTTATTCAAATGAGATGAGCACAATAGAACACTAAACATGAGAAAATTTTCTGGTACAAAGGATTCACCTTTTGTACGAACTTTTGTTTAATTCCTTATTATTACAATAGTTTGCAATGGTACTTTGAAATCAATGAATCAGACTCTTACAACTGCTAACACTTTGCTGAGTGTTCACACGAATTTTCCTCATTAGTAAATATACTAAACAACTAGAAAATGGAGGTTGAAAATGTAGCTTGAGAATTTAGGAATTTCATTTTAATGTTGGTTATAATGGTAACAATAGAAGAGAAAGAATATGTTAGGGATTAGTTTCTCTCTAGTTAGAAATTACATAGTTTGAAACTTGCGGCTAACTATGTTACTCGTATCATTAGCCGGTTCGCTGTATTAAATTCTTTTTCGACTATTTTTAAAAAGGCCACTTGAATTAACCCAGTTTTTTTTTACTCTACCATTTTTTTAACTTTTTTTTAATCGTGAAAAAAATAATTATTAATAGCTAATGTTAAAATTGAGAGTTGGAATTGTTAATATCTCTTGCAAACCTAGAAATGAACTCATAAATAATTTATTTAATCTGGTCGGACACTAAGTATTAAGTTGCAGTAAACCACACACACACTCAACAACAAGCTATAAGAGTAAGAAAAATAATCCCCATTTATAATTTTAATTAATGATGTAACTTGAACTTCAATTTTGAGAATTATTATTAGCTAATGTTAAAAATAAGAGTTGGTATTGTTAATATCTCTTGAAAACCTAAACATCACATGGCAAATACTTTATTTTATCCGGTTGGATTAATTACATCACATGAGAAAATTTATTAATTATAGTATAGTCTTTATAATAAGATAATATAATATGATACAGTTTCATTTATTACTAGACACCATCTAACGGTCATTTTTATTTTACGTATTATCATATCCTAATTTTATATATATATATATATTTATATATAGGAGTGGGCATCGTCGGGCCCCTGATGAGTCGGACGCGACGAAACGATGCAGGACATGGCGTAATGCCGAGCCAACATCTTTGTGACGTATAGTCTAATGTTGGAACAGTTCCTATGTGTCACGCTTGCGTGGCACATCCCTTGGTGTCTCTCACTAACACAAATTGTGTACCTTATTGCAGTGTGCAAAAACACGGTATGACATTGCATATATATTTATTATATATATATATATATATATATATATATATATATATATATATATATATATATATATATATATATATTTAAGTTTTTGGTAGTATTCATACTACATAAAGTTTTAATTTTAATTTGAATGAAATTATAGCTATTATTAACAATGGAAAATAGACTCCAGCGCCGGAATTCGAACCAGGGGCCCTCTATATTTCCAAAATAGCGCTCTTGCCAACTAAGCTACACTGAAGAATAATTTCCTTTGTCAATAACGATACCTAGTCCCGAATTAAGCTTTCAATTTTCCACAAGTCTAGGAGTCGACATTTGCGACAGTAGAACTAGACCGAGAATTATCGATTATAATTATAAAGTATCCAATTGGTACCTGTACCTTGTACAATCAATTAGAAAGTCATTTTGGAACGAAGTTCCTTATGGCACGTTCTGGAGCCCGGGAGTGAATCCAAAAAAAAAACGACCAAAATCACCGTCACAAAATCCGTCACGAAATCTACAGATGACGATAACTTGAGTAAAAGATCACCGAGTTAGATGAAATGTGGTACACATGTTCCTTTTACCAATGCCCAGGCTGAGTTCGTCGGAAAACGTTATCCGCCCAAGCGTTCACGCGCAACGCTCGCGTAAACGTAAGCTTCAAAAGACGGGAAAAAGTGTTATTAAGGAAGCCTGTTACTTGACTTGTTTTGATTATTTTTGTTATATATGTCAAAAATGTCATTTTGTTTTGTAAATAAATAAAATACAATCATGTAAAATTTCACCCTGATACAAGCAGAAGCTGTAGAGTAGGGAAGAGATATATATTTTATAATATTTTAAATTAATTGGCCGGGTAGGTAGAAAACAGTCCTATTTCAATCCAAACTCCTTTAACAAACATACTCTTTCACTATAATAAACTCATCATGATCAACTTTTTTCTTATATTCAATATATATTTATAGTAAGACGCTTGCTTTAATTATACAAATCATGATTTTCTTTTAATTTTGCCTTAACTCTGCTAGGTACAAACAGTTCGTTACTTTCAATTTTGTCTCTTTTCTAACTCTGCCAGGTATAAGTAGTTAGGCATGTATACGTACTTAGCAGTGTGATTTTATGTAAGGAACTTCGTTCCTACCGGGTGTCCCGCGACTCCACACGTATTTTTTTAATTTATTGGTAGTATTCATACAACGGAAAGTTATAATTTAAACTTAATATTGATGTTTATATCGCATAGAAAATTAAACAATTTCCACAAGTGTGATATATTTTTGTAATCTACACTTTGATATCTTTCATTTGATACCCCACTCAATTTTTATTTTCTCATGACCTGAATTAACCGCCATTTCGGATTTGAATCAGCTGTTCAAATCAAATCACAATAAGTTCGCTATATTTTTCTTGTGTGCGCGTCAAAATTATCTTTATTACTGCAATGTTTCATGTTTTTATCTCTTTTGATTTGAAAGTTATTGGAACCGTGGCAGACATACACAGGAACGAAATTGTAAGGGTTTCTTTTTTTGATTTTAAAAACCTCAAAACTGGCCTTCAAGCACATGTTCACTTGCAGCAAAAAAGAAAAACTATCACATGGACATTACTCCATCACCAACTGTATCCCTCTCTTCCAACTGAAGCAAGTGCTTCCATGTTGTAAAAATGCATGCTTTATTTTTACAGGCCCTAGGGCTGTAAAATAAAACTTTACCGTCCGTTCAGAATAGGAATGTTTACAAGTGGTGGGCGATAAATTACATTTATTGATGTTGGCAATACCTATATTTACTAATATTCATTTCGCATGATATGATATTTTTTGGACATTTCATCTGCATTATGTTAAGTGTGTTAAGCATTTTGAATATAAAGGGAAGCTATAGAAAGAATGGAAGAGATGGAAGCTACTAGAAGTGTAAAGTCACCATGTGGTAACTGTATCTATCTGGTTACATTGTATGCTTACAAGTTGTTCTGATACTATTTTAGAATGATAACCTAATAAACAAGCAAACAACTTTCTGCGTCAATTCTTTATTTATAAACATGGAAAATAAGGGTAATATATTTAAGATGGAAAACTCCACTTGTTCCAGTCGACGAGAGACGGAAAAGAGAAATATCGTTTGAAGAATATTCAATGAAGGAAGCTACGAGTCAATAAAGAATCCAACTGAGGGGAGATACAACGTGCGTGCCGAGCGTCGTCAGAGTTGATTAGTTGCCGACCAAGTAGAGAGGTTTAGCTTGCATAAAGCCTCCGGTGATTAGATTTGGTTCAGGGGTTAGAGGGACGCCTGGGTATAGGACGCACAAGAGAGGATATTATAAATTGCAGGGTGTTGCTGAATGGTGGATGGATGTAATTAGGTCGAGCGGCAGTCTGGGATGAAATGCGCCGGTGTGTTGTGCGAGGTTAGTGTGTGGTAAAAGGCGCTGAGGGTAGGCTAAACTTCGCACACACGTCCTGCGTGCCCGGCTTTGCTTACCCCTTTCGCCTTGTTTGACTTGGCTAATAGTTAAAGTCATCAGCTACCCGTACCCGACCCTTAACCCTCCGCCTAATTAAATGTGAAGACAGTTTATACAGGCCGCCGGCCAGGCCCGTCCAGGTCTAGAGGGATTTAAAGGCAACTAACATTGATTAAACCTCTCCTCCGATCCGTGCTCCCGGTCACAGTTAACAAGATTTCAAATTGGATCGATTTCCATCCTCTTCCCATTTAATCTTCCTTTTTCCTTGGTTTCCATCTCTTCCTTCTTGTCGTAGCACGGAATTACTATTTTAAGCTTAATTAGTTTAATTATGAGATAAAGGCTCCCTTTATAGACCCTAATATCTAAATGTAAATTGCCATCCTGTAGAAAGGGCCATCTGTGAAACCTTAACTCTAGGGACATAAAGTTTTAACCTAATAGCACCACCATGAAAGCTCCACTAAATTTGCTGGATCAATACACTGCCTGGAATCATAGAATAGCTTTTCTATAATCAGACTTATCTTATAACGCTTATGAAAAAAGAAAGGCCTCTTTAGAATTTAAGTCAGTCAAAATGATAGAGTCGTAAATTACTGATAACATTCCAATCTTATGTGACTAATTCAGGAATTGTGGCAGTAAGATAAAGTACTAGGTACCTCTTATATAAAAAGGACTATTTCTAGTTCACCTTATCCCTCAAAAAACAAAGCAGGGTGGTTTTTGTTAGATCTATTGAAATGTGTAATCCATGTTAAAACAATAAAATTTCAAAGAAAGAGTAGCAACAATTTTTCCTCGGATTTTTCTATAGGTCCTGAACAGCAGATGACGAATGTGCCTAGTACATCTTTATCGACATTCGTTAGCGCTATATTCAATAAGAGAATGCAGTTAAAGATAATTAGGGCGTACATTATCAAAGCTAGCTTTTGTTATCTTTACAGAATCTATAAATCATTTAATATTTTCAATGAGAATGTAATGTTCACATGACATATTTTGATCATTTTACGTCCCCAGGCCACCATAAGAAGTGAGTCGCTGATTGATAAAGTTTTCTTACCTTATGGAATCGCTTATTTATGCCTTGTCCCTTGAATTAGGTATATGGCAACTGGGTGCTGGGCTATTTCTTTTTTTTGACATGCCAAACATGCCGTTCTGCGGGAATATTGAAAAGAGATAGATAAAGTTTTGATTTTCACAGGATCGTTTAATTAAATTATTTAAAAAACAGTGGTACACGTGGCCACTGATAGGAGTGGGCCGTTTGGGGTGTCCACTGCCCCAAACTCTGCGGGGACGTTGAAAAGTGAACGGCCCAATCGTATCGGTGACCACGAGTACCACTGTTTTTTAAATAATTTAATTAAACGATCCTGTGAAAATCAAAACTTTATCTATCTCTTTTCAATGTTCCCGCAGAACGGCATGTTTGGCATGTCAAAAAAAAAAAAAAGAAATGGCCCAACGCCCAGTTGCCATATACACAATTCATCGGTGGACACATCATAAATAAGCGATTCCATAAGGTAAGAAAACTTTATCAATCAGTGACTCACTTTTTATGGTGGCCTAGGGACTCTAGGTATTTCATGGACATTAATTAAAATAGTAATATTTAGAAGAAAATTCTCGTGAAATCATTATATAGGGGGTGTTGAGGTTTCAAATGGAATTATTCCAATAATGATTGAGATAATAGAGTTTGTCTGAAGGCTTTAATGTTTAAGCAGTGTGAGTGGATTACCGGCCAGGTTGAAGGGCCAGGTTGGGGGGTGGCCAGGTTGAAGGGTTTAACTCAACTTGCCCCGCCTCTTTTAACTCTGTTAAGTCCCTTTAAAACTTGAAGAGGAAAAGGCTCTTTAAGCGCAGGCAGAGAAACGCAAACTTGTAATACCCAATTTCTGGACTATGATTGAACATTTAACACTTTACGTTTCTCCCCCCCTCTTCTTTAAGTTCTAAGTTTTCTCTCCGGTTGGCTGGAAACACGATTATAAGTTAGGGAAATAGTTCTGATAGGTGGGAGCGGCGGTACGGCAGCCAGGAGTTTGATTGGCTAAATTCTCTTTTAGAGAAGCGATTGAAGTGTAACATTCTGCAACTTTTGTACAAAAATGAATAAAACATTTTCTTGCCTCAAAAAGTGAAGTGAACTTCACTTATAGTTAAAAAATAATGTGATTCGTTTTACACGCTTGGATGGATAGAATAAACGTGGTTTCGACAAATCCAAAATAACTCTTAACAGGAATTAAAGTACATATTATCTACCAATCAAATTCTCGAATCAAATAAAACAGATAACACATGAAGAGCTTTCAGGAATATTTATTTTCTTTTTTAGGCATAAAACAAATAATGCGAGTCTCTCCATATATAATACATGTTGTTCACCTGCTTGTCAACAACATATATTCACTACATAACTTTTTTTACCCCAATATTAATTAAAATAAGTCTCAAAGGATTTTTCAATGTAGATATTGTTAAAGCTTCCATAATGATGCTCATGAGAATAAAAACCATCACTATTTCTATGTAGCAATTTAATGAGGACAAGTATAGTCCTTGTAATTTATCTTGAGGAAAGCCGATGTGAAAATAATATATTTCTTTTAAACTAGGCATCGCGTGGCTCTATCATTGAAGCATGCTTAATGCGATAAATATTTTATATTGAGAAAATGAGTTGATAGTTGCAGATGATGATTGTAATAGAGAGCCGTGAAGGGGGTTGGGAGAAGAGTGCTGTTAATATTGCTTAACTTCCCCGACCCGGCCGTATCCATTTGAACTAAAATGTATTACTTCACTACTCAAAAACTACCGCTTGTATCAAGTTGAAATTTTGTATACCTGTTTCAATTGTACTTGTCGATGCATATGAAGTCTAATTAAAATAATTACGTTAAAACATAAGATATCGGTGAAAACCTTGTTTTCTCTATTTTAAAAATTTAGATCTTAATCAATTAATTGCGCTGTCACTGTTTACTACGCTGGTTTTACTAGAAAATCGTATTTTAATACAATGTTGTCTCAATTTATAGTTAAAGCAGATGGTTGTAGTCAGGGATTAGGACCCGCCGGCCCTCAGACTCCACCTGCTAGACTCCATTTAAAATATTATGAAATATAGCACTTTACTTAACAAAAACTTCTGCTTATATCAGGTTGAAATTTTACATGCCTGTTTCAATTGCACTTTAGACAATGTGTATGAAGTTTAATTTAAATCATTAAGGTAGAACGTAAGATATCGGTGAAAACGCTGTTTTCTCTATTTTAAACGTTTAGGTCTACTTTCATAAATTTAGCGATCTTCAACTTTTCATAGCGGTGTCTGTGTTGGTTTTACTAAAAAAAAATAATAATTACAAAAGTTGTTTGCCTCATTGAATAGATGATGTTAGAATCTTTTCCTACCCTAAAATTCTAATTTTACATTTGAAGATCACGTTTGCGTGAGCGTTATGCACGAACTTTTGGACGGATAAAGTTGCCCAACGAACTTAGCCTGAGCATTAGTAAATCCAAATAATAAATCCACGTATGTTAATTCAAACTAAATCGGTCAAGGTTTACTCAAGTCATCGTTGGACACGTAAACATTACTCACGGACAGACAAGATGCATATTTTGTTTAATGTAAGAAGCTCGCTATAATTATATTACACGTTTCTGTAGTTGGCAACAAACAAATAAATGTTTAGTTTAATAGTGAATTGAGGTCTATCCTTAAGACATTCTGGTTGTCCAGTTAGAACTTCCTCTTTAGCAGTCAATGACCTTTACATTTACATGTACGTACCGTACATGTAAATGTAAAGGTACATGTAAATGTAAAGGTGGACGTACCGTCCATAGTTCATAGCTTTATTATAGTCGGCTCACGAAGCTTATATCTTCTGTTTTCATTTTTAGGGTTTCTTTGGTAAAACCAAAAAAAGAAACCCATTATTGTTGTCTGTCACTCTGTACGGTTCCAATAACTTTTGAATCAAAAGAGATAAAAACATGAAACTTTCCAGTATTAAAAATCGTTTTGACGCGCATACAGGACAAATATAGTGAACTCAAAATTATCAGCTGCTGAGATTCAAAATTGCGGCTAATACCTGTCACGGGTTTTCTTAAATTTTTTTTTTTTAATTTTGAGTGGGGTATCAAATTAAAGGTATTGAAGAGTAGATTACAAAAATATGTAACACTTTTGGTTAGTGTTTAATTTTGTAAAAGAACATCAACATTTTGTGTGCCCCCCCCCCCTCCCCCCCCCTAAAATTGTATTTCTGCTGTTACTAACAATATAAAAAAATATGCATAATGTGCAGTCTGCTGGGCAAAAAAAAAAATAAGAATACCAATTTGATCTGATTAACTGGGAATCCAAAATGGAGGCTAATACCTGTCACAGGGGGAAAATATATTTTTTTAAATTTTGAGTGGAGTATCAAATGAAAGGCTTTGCAGAGTAGATTTCAAAAATATATAACAATTGTGGTTAGTGTTTAATTTTCTGCTCCATTTTGTAAAAAAACATCAAACTTTTCGTCCCCCCCCCCAAAACTAATTTCGTGTTCACGATACCAACGAAACTCTTTTCACGTGAGACTTCACGCCTAACCAATTTATTAAAGAAGATATTTGATCTCTTTTAACCAATAGCAGTACGTCATAATATTATTTGCAACTAATTCTAAACAGGTGATTGAATTTCTAATATCATAAAGATGGAATTAGTGGGTTGTAAATCCTACCCCCCCCCCCCCCCCCCCCTATACAAAGGGCTCTTTTGATTCTAAATAGAATAATCGTCTAGTCGAAATAGCTTGAAATTAAATTTAATTCCATCTCTGTAATCTTTTGTCAGACATTGTATTATCTATCGGGTTAGTTCCTTTATCCTTTTTATCCGCAGTAAACAAAATATAAAATATAAATAGAGAAAAATACACCCCCGCACCGGGACTTGAACCACGGGTCCTATATATCCGTTACAGACGCTCTTACCCGGTGTGGGGGTCTATTTTTCTCTGTATGTCTCCCGTAGTTAATGATAATTATAATTTGATTTAAAATAAAATTTAATCTTTCCATAGTATGAATACTACCTACAACTTAAAAATTTGAATCGAATTATAATAAATAGCTCAAATTTTTGGAGCATAAAAATGCTCAACAAATTATTTTATCTACTCACGGCAGCAAAATTAAGCATTGTTGCACTGCTTTCAATCTGCAAAATGTAATTTTTCTTGATTCTTTTGTAATATGTCAAGAAAACACGCAGCAAAAGTTCAAAGTGTCAGCAAAATAACAAACAGGTTGCAACATTTTAAGAAAATGTTACTAGAAAAAGGTTACTACATAGAAGGTTATGAACTCTCCCACATTGTTCTTTTATATATATTTAAGCGTAATATTCTGCTAAATATTTATATCTCATTTGAAAATAACTTAAATAATTACAGTAATAAAACAAATTTTATTATTTTGCAGTGATTATTTTTAAAAAATCGGAAAAATTGAGATAAAAAACAGCTGTTAATAAAAAAAAGTGGCAAC
The DNA here is from genome assembly GCA_951217055.1 of Gerris lacustris. Classification (NCBI taxonomy): domain Eukaryota; kingdom Metazoa; phylum Arthropoda; class Insecta; order Hemiptera; family Gerridae; genus Gerris; species Gerris lacustris. The sequence goes on along the minus strand of OX578277.1, from coordinate 16,109,057 downwards.
ACTGAATTCGTTTTGCCTATGGTTTGTTTTCTTGATGACTCAAACTTTCGTGATTTTTTGTTCTTTTTACAACTTTCATTTCTTTAAATCCTTTATATATTAAAAAGGGAATATAATAATTAGTGTAATTTTTCTTCCGTTAGTAGATAAAATATTGTATGTAACTATGCAGCAAAGGAAACATTCATGACTCTTTTAAAGATTACCTGCTTCGGTTACACCTTAGCAGGTAATTAACATATTCCTGCCTCGGCTTCGCCTCGTCAGTCAACATGTAATTTTCCTGACTCGGCAGCAAAATTCCATTTTGCTGCCTAAACATAAATAACTAAATAACTAAACATAGTAACATAAATAACTATTTTGCTTTGTCCAAAAGTTAAAAATTTACCGAAATATAGCACGCGAATTATAATCGACAATAGGGGTTCATCAGTTTTTTTCTAAATTCTAAAAGATATTTTAGTCTGATATACAAGAGGAAAGGGGAAAGGGGGAAGACGGGATATGGAGAGGAGAAAAATCTCATCAATTTCGGTCCTGGCAAACATATTGTTGATCGAATTTGACAGTTACAGCTCTTTTATTATGTTCATGTAGCTAATAGTTAGAATTATTTTTTAAAATAATTTCAGCAGACAGCAACATGCGCTTAAGGATGTTCTTGGCCTGTCATATTCTTCCTTATTCTTAAGTCCATCTCTTCATTCTTTAGCTCTTAAGGCCCTTCTACTTTAAATATTAATATAACCTCAGCTGGAATTCCCCATGGTAGTACCCTCAGTAGATCTTCTTATTGGCTCAAAATCTCCGCTCTTCTTAGTCTTTACAAAGTCTTCCTTACTAACCACATAGATGTATTAACCAGAATGTACTATCCTTTAGCTTACGTTAAAATATCTTTTCCATCAAATATCTTTTGAAAATAGGGATAATAATAGAGAAAGAAAGCCTATGTGTCCACGTCAGCTTTTCATTATTAGTTTCTTCCGAGCTAACTGTGAAGGTAACGGAAACTATGTGATCGTTCCGAAGAACGAAAATATTTTATGTATCCGATTTCAAAAATTTCAAGACAGAAATCCGTTTCAGGGATCAGGGGATATTTTTTTTTTTTCCGTGTCTGTCGGTCAGTTGTCGGTCGTTCGCTCAATTTTTGCGAACCAACATCTTAAAAACTACTCGTCCGATTTGAATGAAATTTGTGTGGTAGGTCATAATTATCCCATTGTTGGTCCCATAGGTTTCAACCTTCTGTTTCTTTACTTTATTGATTTTATGCCTTTACAATCCATTTTTGTCTAACTTGTTTGTTTCCCCCATTTTTAATCTGTCAAAATTAATTTTTAAAGTATCAATTTAGCAAAAGTTAAAGACTGTACTTAGGCGGTTCAAATTTATCTGGGGCTATCTTCGAGTTTCATTCGACAAACTATAAAAGTTTCATACAAATTAGATAAGTACTTTTAAAGCTATAGGTGAAACGTATATATTGTTGGTCCAATGAGCAATGAGCTAATAAGGACGAGGAGTTTTTAAGATATGTTGGTGCGCAAAAATTGAGCGACAGACCGACCGAAATACTGGCAGACAGACTTGGAACCAAAAATATTCCCTGATGTCTGAAACGGCTTTTGTTTTGGAATTTCTTGAAATCGGTGGCATAAAATATTTTCGTTCATCAGAACGGTTTCATAGCTTCCGTTAACTTTGGTAAGCTGGGAAGCAAAATGGGGTAAACAATTAAATAAATTAGGTAATAATGGATTGTAAAAGAATAAAATCAATAAAGTTCGTAATACTTTTGATATGTTATTTAGGATACTTATCACAAACGAATGCCGTTGGTTCATCTTTGTGTTAATTACTTCAAGGTTTGACATTTTCTTTTTTACTACACTATTTTCAGCCAAATAATACAAGAGTTTGTGTGAGGAATTTATCCTATTATAAACAAAACTAAGAAAGAGAAAGGGCCAGGATTACCCTGCACATGGGTAATTTAACTGTATCCACTGTCCTTTTGGGGAATATGCTTCTTAATTCTTATTTACCTGACATTTGTTTGGTTTTTTTATACTCGTATGTTTTTTGATAAAGAAAGATTTGAAATAATCCTACCGCGGGGTTCCGCAAGCCGAGCGAATTTCCATTGAAAATTTGTAGTTCAATGTTGTGCAGTTTAAACTTACCATTGTGTGTGTTATTTTAAGTTACGATAATTTAAAAGAATTATTTTAGTTGGATTAGGGTTTTTATAATAATGTTTAGTTAAACATAATCGTAGTAGTTTAAAAGAAGTTTAAACTGCACAACATTGAACTACAAATTTCCAATGGAAATTCGCTCGGCTTGCGGAACCCCGTGGTAGGATTATTTTAAATCATTGGTGACTCATCAGGAGGGGTTAATGACGTCATAAAGATCCCATTTTCAATAGGGATCCTCATCTCAAAGAGCTTGATTTTTCGGTGCAAGTTTTATTTTGATACGTCAATTCGTTCGAGTGCTATCGTGCTCACAAGAAATCCACAAGAAATTGTTGTTATTACTATTATTATTATTATTAAATTATTATTCGAATCACTATGGTAACTCATATTTTGGATTCATTATCTTAAAAAACATATGAAGCGATACCTCACTTGATTTTTTAATTTTTTTTTAATCTTTGCTGACTCATCAGGAGGGGTTAATGACGTCATAAAGATCCAATTTTTTGGGGGGATCCTCAACTAAACGAGCTTGATTTTCCCGTGCAAGTTTTATTTTGATACGTCTATTCGTTCGAGAGCTATTGTGCTTACAAGAAATCCGAAAGGTATTGTTGTTATTACTATCTTTATTATTATTAATTATTATTCGAATCGCTATGGTAACTCATTTTTTGGATTCAGGATCTTAAAAAACATATGAAGCGATACCTCACTTGATTTTTTGTATTTTTAGCGAATTTCCAAGGGAAAAAATTCGCTAATGGAGCCACTGGCATGGCGGGAGTTGGAGCCGGGACTGTGGCAAAAATACGTTTCATGGGTCCCTGATCACGAAAAAATAGGTTTTACAAAACTTTATATATATATGTTTACCCTCCTTTATATATATATGTTTACCCCTCCCGATGAGTCAGCAAAAATTAAAAAAAATATAAAAATTCAAGTGAGGTATCGCTTCATATGGTTTTTAAGATCCTGAATCCAAAAAATGAGTTACCATAGCGATTTGAATAATAATTTTATAATAATAATAATAGTAATAATAACAATTTCTTGCGGATTTCTTGTAAGCACGATAGCTCTCGAACGATTTGACGTATCAAAATAAAACTTGCACCGAAAAATCAAGCTCTTTGAGATGAGGATCCCTATCGAAAATGGGATCTTTATGACGTCATTAACCTATCCTGACGAGTCAGCAAAGATGAAAAATAATCCTACCGCGGGTTTCCGCAAGCCAAGCGAATTTCTATTGGAAATTTGTAGTTCAATGTCGTGCAGTTTAAACCTCTTTGAAACTACTACTATTATGTTTAACTAAACATTATTATAAAAACCCTAATCTAACTAAAATATTTCTTTTAAATTTTCTTAACTTAAAATAATCCACACAATTGTTGTAGTTATGAAGGAAGTTTAAACTGCACAACTTTGAACTTCAAATTTCCAATGGAAATTCGCTTGGCTTGCGGAAACCCACGGTAGGATTATTTTCCATCTTTGCTGACTCATCAGGATAGGTTAATGACGTCATAAAGATCCCATTTTTTTAGGGGATTCTCATCTTAACGAGCTTGATTTTTCGGTGGAAGTTTTATTGTAATAGGTCCATTCGTTTGAGAGCTATCGAACGAGAAATCGGCTAGAAATACATATACCTATATATATATATATATATATATATATATATATATATATATATATATATATATATATATATATATATATATATATATATATATATATATATATAATATATATATATATATATAGGTATATGTATTTCTAGCCGATTTCTCGTTCGATAGCTCTCGAACGAATGGACCTATCAAAATAAAACTTCACAATAAAACTTCCACAATCCCGGCTCAAGCTTACGCCATGCCAGTGGCTCTATTAGAGAATTTTTTCCAATGGAAATTCGCTAAAAAAGACGTGAGCAACCGCGTTTTTCTAGCTAATCGTATTTATTTACACGTTTTATTAATACATACAGAAATAATTAACCATTTATTTTATTTTATAGCTTTTTTTCCTATATTCTTTGTCTGTAAAAACATTTTCTCACATATATAATGAGTTTGTTTCTTTACTTAAGCGAAACTTTATTTCATTCCAAACAACTTTATTTATTTTCCCTTGAATGCATGAAAAATATTAAATATATTCAGAGAAGAAACGGAATCCAACTAAATACTGCATATTCTATTTTTGGGATAATATCCTACACTGCAAGAAACAAAGAGAAAAAGAGATTCAGTGAGATTTGGGTGAGGAGTAAATACGGCCCTGTATGTGTCTTTGCATAAATAAAAAGGAAAGCAGGAATATCCAACAGGCGAGAAGATATTCTTACGATTTTAATCAAATTTCGTTTTCCTTGGTAACTGCTCGCACCTGCAGGATTTGCATACATATTGGCCTTTTAGGCTGCTTATTCTCTCACGGATTTATTTCTAGGAGAAAAAAAAATTGTGACCTCAAGGAAAAAGTTGAAGGAGTTACAGGAAATATTTCCGTTTCTATAACAAACAAGCTGAAATTTTATAATTTAAAAAAATATTGAAATTGTACTACTAAACAGCACAATCGTTTCAACCATGTTCTTCAGGGATAACTTGTAAAAACTGCGTCAAAGGGTGAAGGGTTTGGAACAGCAGCAGAACAAAATACAGTCGGACAGCCATACAACGAAATTAATGGTTCAAGAAAAAATAGACTGGCAATTGGTGTGGCACATAGCTTCCTCACATCCTATTACGTACTTTATTGATTTATGCTTTTACAAGCCATTATTGTCTAATTTGCTAAATGAGGCTTTCACAAAAAAATATATAATATTATTAAATTAAGAAGAATTCAGAGGCAAATACTCATAAGAATTATTAAAGGTTACAGAATCTCTTTCCATGCTGCTTGTGTGAAATGAAAATTCCTATCGAGATTTTGTTCAGTCAGTGTAAGACTTGTCCAATTAATCTTACTCTACCTCATGCTGAATAATGAATAACCTCTTTCCCGCCTGATAAGTGAGCGCATCCAGCATTAACCACAAACATTCAAATATCTCTAGGAATTTCGACTGTTTATAATATATACAGAGACGGCAGCCGTTTAGAAGGAAAAGTTGAGTGCGCTATGGTGGTCTACAAAGAAGGCCAGGATTTACCGGTCCATTACAGAACGATTAAACAGACTGGTGCACTAACAATCAGGCAGAGTTGTTAGATTGGATAAGTCAGCAGGATATCAGGTTGGAAGAGAGATGTGCCGGCATATGGACTGATATTAGGGTTTCACTGGATAGATTACTAGATAACAGTTATCATACGTAGTCTTCAGAAATGATTACGAAAATAATAAGAGAGCCGTGTTACAAGAAAAACTGGACAGTCGGAATATCGTGGACAAAGGCTCATGCCGGACTTGAGGGTAACGAAGAAGCAGATAGGCTAGCCAAAGAAGCCACTAGCAACGAAAACCTGATATAGTTTCAAGATATTCTAAAAACCTACATCGAATAAGAATCAAGGAAACAGAGTATAGCGCTATGAGAAGCAGAGTGGCAAACGAGTGACAGAGGATCTCAGATAAAAACATTTTTTTCATTAATAGTATCCAGATTACAAACTAACTATCCCATTACTTACAAAACAACGCAACTTATCTCAGGACATGGTAAAAATAAAACTTATCTGCATAGATTCGACCTAGAAGATGAGGATCGCGGAGTTGCACCTTGGGAACACATCATTATATATTATGTTGTTGTGCAAAACATAAACATCTGAGGGCTAAACTTATTCTCAAGAAGTAATTCTGCAAGGGGGAGAGTTGCCTTGTGAGCGTTTATTCCTCATAAAAATAAAAATCTTAAATGCAATATATATGGCAATGAACTATGCAATGAATTGTATTAAGAGATAAAATCTTGATACGAAGATATATTATAATATATTGATATGTACTTTTCATTTACACTGTAATAATGAGAGTTTGTGAAATCCTATAATCAAATGAATTGGCAGCATGTAGAAATAAAGACCCTCACTTAAGGGTTGATTAATTTATTTATGTTTTATATATTAGATTAACTGTGGTGGAAAAGAGTGAGTTTGGTTGAAGGCAACAAATAAGCGTGTGCGCATTAGGGTGGGTCGAAAAAACAAAATTTTTGAAAATTCAAAAAACGCCCCTCCAGAAACTTGCCATATTGGAAGAAAGTCCCGAGGAAAAAATTTGAGCCAAATCGGACTTCACTTAGGTCTCCCGAGGGAGGGTTGAAGTTTAGGAATTATCGAAATTTGGAAAAACCGCAGCTTTAACATGGTTTTTTTTACATTTTTGCGTGCTAAACTACTTTTAATATATATTTAATGTATATTTTCGTAATCTGCGATGCTTATTGTATAATAAAAACCCTTAAAATATTACGTAACTTCATTATTTTTTATTATAACATATAACATATATAAATGACTGCTTGAAAACTATAAAATTTAAACATTTTTTCCAGCTCCTAGCTTATTTTTTTATTTCAACCAGTATGGAATCAAAAATAATTACCAGAGCTCACCACGTGGAAGTGGCTGCATTCGAGCTCCTATAGTCCCCCTCTCCCCCCTTTTTTAAATTTTAAAAATTTGACACTTGTCATATATAAATATCATTTAATTTTAAAAAAAAAACCTAACTTTTATATACTATACAAAACTATTAACAAACATATTATATTTTTATATTCAATTTATCTATGCGTTAAAATCTTTTTTACTTTCGTATCTTGGTATTTTATTTCTATTTATTTGGGTTTGAATAATTTAAAAATGACGATCCCCTGCTTTATGAACTCAAGTGGAGGCTTGTGTGACTAATTTAACATAGCGTTCAACGGCCAGTATGACAGGGATATTTTAAGTCAATTTGAGGCTTCCAACCATCTGAAACTGCTGCCATGATCTCTGCTGTGGAAATAAGTTTTGTTAGCGGAGGTTCCGTCACTTTTATTGAGCTCCAGTCTATCATTTCAACATAGCTCGTAGCGTTAAAATTAATTTTTGGAACTGTAAAAGCTCTTGCTTCTTTATTTTCAACACGGTTACTTCTCGCAGTGAAGATTCTCTTCCATCCGTCCTTTCGTATTTCAATATTCTCATCAGTCGACTGGCTCAAAGTCGACTACTTCTATGGTTTCGCATTGCAAAAGTTCTGATCCAATAGGTCCTGAAAAGGAGTATGGACCTTTAGTTTTGCCATCTAAATGTTCCACTAGATGACGTGGTGGTAATTCATTGGCATGTAACTGGCATATAGACCACTGAAGAGGTCGTCCAAGTCGGCACTCGACAAGTCTTATCACTCCTCTTCTAATGCCTGTGTTCAAGTTGGTCCCATCACAGCCAACCATTAAATTAGAGGTATCTATATTTTTTCTTTGAGGCAGGTAAACATTGAGGAAACCAAACTTTCAGCAGTTCCGCTTATAGGTGAAACAAAATCCAAGTAACTCGAGCCTGGTTCTCGTATCAGCACGACATGTTATTCTTTCACTTTATATAGCTTTCCCCCTTGTTTGATTGACACTTTAACCGTGTCATCCTTCCTACCATTAAAGTATAAACCTGATAACACAATATTATTTGTTTCTTCAAGTTTCTTAATTTCTTTACACTTCAGTTGTTTCTCTCTACGAATATTGCTGTGATCAATGGCACTACAAGAACTGTCTGGTAGTAAAACTCCAGCGTCATTGAGGGCCACATGGTTATCACTGATGCTGCTCTTTTTGAAAATCTTGTTCTTACGGCTACTTCTGCTAAAGTTGGAAGAGATATCCTCATTCGAGAAGTAGGTGTCACAGAAAAAATCCTTTTTTGCGAGCAACTGATCTCACACTCAGAATCAGTGGTACTGGCTGCAGTATCAGACGAAGAAGATAGTGTTTCGGCGTCAGTAATATTTTTTTTAGTCTCTCTCTCTCTCTTGTGGCTGAGTGATCTCTTTTATTTCGCAAGGCTCTTCTCCTTAATTGATCTAAAATCTTAACGTCAATTTTTTCAATCACCATATTTCTTGTTGTTCCTTGATCAATCAAAAAATCACGCTGGTTTTGTGGAACTTTTTTTTCTCTAGCACACGTGCAAAGGGAAAAATCCTTACATTTGCAGGCACTTAAGCAGAATAATTTTTGCGAATCTTCAACAAATTGTTTTATTTTATTAGTATCGGAACTTGGTATATTTGTTTTTTTCAATGCACTTTTCATTAAATCTTCAAATTTTTTGTGGTATTTCAAAAGGGGGTTGATCACTTTTCTCTGTGAATTGTTGGGAATGGAAGCTTTTAACCAAATTTGAATAATTTTTTCCAAAAACTTTTTTTTTGGTAATAATAGAGTTTTGTATATATGTCATGTGTTATAATAAAAAATAATGAAGTTACGTAATATTTTAAGGGTTTTTATTATACAATAAGCATTGTAGATTACGAAAATATACATAAAATTTATATTAAAGTAGTTTAGCACGCAAAAATGTCGAAAAACCCTGTTAAAGCTGCGATTTTTCCAAATTTCGAAAATTCCTAAACTTTGACCCCCCCTCGGGAGACCTAAGTGAAGTCCGATTTGGCTCAAAATTTTTCCTCGGGACTTTCTTCCAATATGGCAAGTTTCTGGAGGGGCGTTTTTTTAATTTTCAAAAATTTTGTTTTTTCGACCCACCCTAGTGCGCATGTGCGAACTACATTGTTTACATTTAAATAAATCCTAACCCTTACATTCTTCCGCTGGTCACTCTCTGTGCTGTTTACACCGCTTTATTGTTACACCGCTAAGTTATTTACCACAACCGCAACCACTGAAGATCACCAGAACAGAGCAGGAGATACTGATACACGGACAGAAACAATAGAAAATAGAAAACTGCACTCGTCCGCTGGATTTACACCATCTCATGCTGCCTCATACCGCTACCGCTGTGAACCCGCCCTAGTAAACTTCTAACCACGTAACAACCATCTCACCTTATTTATTATTATTTTCACCACCTTTTTCTCTAATGTTTTTATGTTGATTATATATTTAAAACCCCTATACAGTTCACTTATTTTGTACAACCCGCCTTGGTTGAGGTTCCCAGGCTTTAAAACTGAGCCAGTTCCTCTCCAAGGGTTACTTAGTGAGGAAAAAGAAAAAAAAACCGGGAGATTGAACCAGGGAACCTTTAAATTTTTTGAGGCCTTCCACGTAATTTTTTTTTTGTATTTTTTATTTTCATATAGAGCAGGATGGGGAAATAAAAAAATGTTATTTCATAATTTAATAACTTATAATTATTTATAATCTACGAAACCGTAAAAAGTACTTGGATGCAAGTACTTCCTATGATTTTGTATAAATAAATATTTTTAGTTTTAAAAAATACATGAATACATGTTTCAAATTTATTTTACAATTTTAGGCCAGGCCAAACCTGTCCGTGTGTGTCGGAAAACACTCGGTGAGGAATAAAGCTAGGGAAATGACGCAGTCCCACATGTCCGCAAGCAGGGACAGCACCGTGCACGCGCCACATATATTTTGTTAAAATACAATGGTATGCGTATATACTTTAAATTAAACAGTGCTCGTCAAAACAAGGTCAGTTAGGTTAATCTTGTAGTTTCAGTTCAAGTTGGTCGAATATGGATATCGACATTCTAAAATATTCGTAAAACTTGGTTTCATCGTCCTTCAGATGAGGCAGCAGCGAGCAATACTCGCCTTCAACCCATCTTTTCTTTCAAGCGCTGTAAACCCACATTCTTCTCCGACTTGTGCGTTGATTACTTCTCTAATTATCATTTTGTTCCTCTAATGCAATATGTGTTAAACTTTTTAACATTTTGCCTCAATGAAACAGCTGCGTGAGTATAAAAAAAAAATACTGACTTTGAGTTGAGATAAAAAGCACGGCCTCATACGGTGCGGACATGTGTGGCCTCCCTTCACCGTCACCGTAGTACAACACACAGACGTGTGTAAGTTTTTGAAAACTCCTAGTTATTTAATTCATATAAAAGTAATAAGGTATTAGTCGATAATTAACAATCACAAAGAAGAAGAACTATTGACTGCTGAGTCAAGAAGCTAAAATTGTTGTATTTCATATGACATTTATAGGGCTTTTGTATTTGGAGTTTAGCTAAAAGGGACGGCTAAATTATTTTCTTCTTTTCCAATATAAATTTTTAAGCAGTTCCAAATTTTAGGACAAACTATCTTCACCAATAATTATGTATCTACATAATTGGCAATTACAGCTGAGGCTAGGAGACATTTCCCAATTCTGACTCTAAGGAGAATTTTTACAGTTTCCTTAAATTTCTTTATTGAGATCTGGAAAGAATTGAGTCACACACCTCTGTGAATTTTTTGTTTTCAATGTCTGGAAGTGCTAGATGCGAACGCCAGTGTTTCTTTCTTTAAGAAGTCGTTTACTGGGAGTCACTCTATCCCCTTCATGGAAAGCATTATCTTTTACCCAATCAAGTAAAGCATCTGCTTCGTCCCTTACATGCCCCAAGGCTCCCTCAATGTTGTTGTTTATAGCTGAAGACATTGTCAATAAATTCTATTACTTTTATAGCTTTCCAAAATAAGGGTAGAGTAGATAAGATAAAAAGGAATAGGGTTCGGACTGTTTATATAAATGAATATTGGAACGAGATTAGGAGATATTTACTATAAAGCAAACGTTTCCAACAATTTTTTGCCTTTCTCAAATTCTAGAAATAAACAATTTATGAAATTCGAATAAACGTGAAAATCTTATGAATACACTTAATAATTGATAATGTATATGACCTTTCCCGTGAATTTATGTGTAGTGTAGCTATTATAATTAATTAGCCTTTACCCCACGTTCCACGAGGAGCTCATGCTAGGTATTAGTGGCTATGTTTTCTATTATTATGTAGGCCTAGCAATGAAATGAAATACCTATGTAATTTTGTTTTCAAGCCTTCTAGGAATATAATCAGGAGTATAATATACATAATTCATTCCATTACTAAGAATATAATACTCTTCAAATTTTAGTTTGAAGTCTATTTATATAATATAAAAAAATAAAAAATCGAAGCTAAGTTAATAAAGTAATAGAAGAAAATGTTAAAAAAATATATAATAAATGAGAAAATAAACGTAGTCAAAACCAACCGTTTAGCCGCAATAAGCCACCAAAAAAACTTTAAAGTTGTGTCTGCTACTTTTAATTTTTTAAGAGGTTAAAAATATTTTTTTTCCGTGGTAGGCTGTGAAATAGTAACTTTAGAGCCTAAAAAAACATAGCTAAAATCCATTTTTTCATTAGGTGGACTTAAAAAATCTTTTCATTACTCCTAGCTGTAAAGAAAAAATCTTTTACGTCCTAGGAACTAAAAGATTTTTATTTTCCGGCGGGTAGTTGTCAAAACTTCCGTTAGTACCGCTGCAGTCTTTGTAGAAATGCTTCTAGTACGATTAAAATCCGCTAGATGTCAATGCGTTTTATTTATCTTTTCTTATAGTGTAACCTCTTTTTAAGGTTTCTTTTTTTAAGTCTTAAGTATGTACTAATATTTGTTATTATTATATATATGATTAGTGATTAATATTTAATGTTTTTTCATTGTCTGCTACCTCGGAAAAAATAGCATATACTACGCGACTGGGAAGTGAGTTTTTTCTTTACCTTGGCAATATTTACTGTCTCGCTTCGCTCGACAGTAAATGTAATTGCCGCGGTAAAGAAAAAACTCACTTCACAGCCTAGTAACATAATATACTATTTTGTAACTTTTCAGATTTTTCCAGTCGGTTTGGGCCAATTCCCGATCAAACGCAAAACACCGCGAGTTTCAAGGTGGTCTAGATGTACCCAAACATTTTGATCAGCGTATATGTGGGTTTTTGCAACCCACTTATTTTTTTTTTTTATAAAATTGTTAATAACTTTGGTTCTACTCAACTAAGACTACAACATGCGCAACATGTTTGCGCTCACCTCTAAAAAAAATCTATTTCGTTTAGCCAGTTTTGCGCCTATTAAGTTGAACTGACGACAACAGACACACATACATACACGAAAATAGTTAAGGCCGGATTCGGTTTTCGGAATGTATAAAATGAAAAAGTATCCTAAAATGTTTCAATTCTGACCAATGTACATACAATAGATATATATAATTTATAATAGATATAACTTCTTCAGAGGCCACCAATGCAATTAAGTTCATGTTTACTGGTCTTATATAATTTTGCTTTGTAAGTTTCATCGCACATTTCCGTTTCCCCAATTTTGAAACACTTCCTGTGATTCAATCATCCCCAAATTTTGCAAATGGATACAACTAAGGTGAAGAATACAGAAACCAAAAAAAAAAAAAAAAAAAAAAAAAAAAATGACTTCAAATTTATTTGCTTTTTAAGTTTCATCGCACACATATCACCCCAATTTTGAACCACTTCCCGTCATTCAATTTTCCCCAAATTTTGCACATAGATACAACTAAGGTGAAGAATACAGAAACCAAAAAAAAAAAAAAAAAAATGAAAATAAGACCAGTTTTGAAAAATGGCATTTTTATATTAATTATTTATATTTTTTTTAAGTATTGCAAATGGTATTCTAATTATTAATATTAGTTTTATTTATTTAAGGATTTCTAATCGATTTGTTTCTTCGGGGTCAGGAACCTCTTCCTATTTTAGAGTTTATGATAAACCTTTATACAATTACTGCATTAAATTTTATAGCTTAAGCACTCCTGAACGATTCAAAATATGCTCGAGAATTCAGCTAAATGTAGACCAATTATACTTTTAAAATGGGTGGGAATAATAATTGTTGATAAATGCACATTTTAATACGATATAAAATAAATTTGTCATTCGGAGTAAATTTTCTTAATTCTAAATAATGCTTTGGGTCAGGTTGCTGAGTAAAGCATTCCCTTACTAAAATATAGCAAGATTTTAAGCCTAGAGTAATTAATAAACCTTTGTTTTGCATTTTGTCTTGACATTTACTTTAACTCCACTTACTTAAGCACCTCTTTGCTATTTTAATTAAATGTAGGAAATTAACTTAGGTGGAAAAGCAATTTATAGAGAACGATATATTTTATTAGGTTATTACTGAGAGCTAAGGCAATTAATATAAAAATTAATGAAATAAGTAATAATTTAATTATTATTAAAAAGTATGGTATAAGTAATAATTTGACCAGAAATTGATGGTTATTATTGGTAGGTTAACATTTTATGATATTTTCAGACTTAAGGATTTAAAGTATTGTATTAATTTGTCTTGAGGGTGCCCAGATCAGTAAAACATAGCTCGTAATTTTATCTACATTCTTGTGACTTCCCTGTCGGCAATGTATACAAATTTTGAAGTCATTTGGTGAAACTATCTGATAGGTTTTCCTTCCTCTTCCCATCGCCGTTATAGGATGTCTTTCCTCATCTCCAGCCCCTTTACCAGCACCAAGTCTTTTATATCTACGTACTTTGGTCGTGCCTTGCCGAGTACCCACCGTCGAATTCTTCTACAATTTCTTAATTTTTTTAAAATCACTAGCTCCGAATCATGTGGCACAAATGATCATAATCTTCTTCGGCTGTCCCACACTAATGACAAGATCTTGACAAAACCAATTTTCTATCACGATGAACTGGTCGGCGATTCACTTCATAATCATCAATTACCTTGAGCCATCGTGTTAATTGACCCTCTAGTTCCTTAAAATAAAGTGGAGCCAATTTCCCCTTATGGTGGAGTCAATGCGACGACAACTGAAACGACTTTAGCCACACGGCTATAGTATTTTATATGAAAACAAATTAAGCGTTTAGAAATTCAATTTTTAAGTTTTTGGTAGTATTCATACTACGGAAAGTTTAAATTTCAATTTAAATACAGGAGGCCCATAGTTCAAATCCCGGTGCTGGAGTCTATTTTTCTTTGTCAGTCTCCCGTTGTTAATAATAATTATATTTTGATTTAAATTAAGCGTTTAGTTACACGTACAAAATCATCAGTGAAATGAAAATATTTGATGCAGAGAACAGGCCAACATTTTTTAATTACACATTTTTTTGACTCAAGGGACCTGGGGGCTCAAGGGATGGATTACCAAAATATGGTAATCTATCAAATTCTTAAAAACGAATTATTGTGCCCTCACAATAATTTTTCTTTATATATAATATATAGGTACATAACCTATATGAGAAATTAAAAACAATCATATGCCTAAAGTATGTCTCAGAAAAAATATTAAATTTCAATCAAAAACTGCAATAAGCAATGTGTATTTTTAATTTTATATCAAAACAAAAAACAACACAACAGTTTTTAATTTGAGCAAATACCTTTCTGTTATTCATTATTGTATTTGTCGCGTAAGAAGAAACTCAAATAACTTTATTTGATATATTATTGCATACAGTTTTCATCGAGGTGTGATTATAAATTATTGTCAAACTATTAAAAAAAATTGATGATTAAAAAAAAAATGTATCCGTTTATTTACTCTAACTCCTTTATCTCCCATTTTGAATGATGCCGTCTTACAATACACGCCTCATTCCGCAATGTTGATAAAATCTCTATGAAAGAATGGAAATAAAAACTCTATGAAAGCAGTTGTAATCTTTTATTCAAAGGATCTTGAACTGTCTGGGAAAGATTTTTAGAGTGTCTTCCCACTCTACAGAACTCAGGGTGTCTTAGTATATCGAAAAGCCCTTTTTACGAGGCCAAATATCCGACGAGAAACACCCCCAAAAACTCTCATTCCAGAGGAGAGGGTTGACATATGAAATAAATCTAGTAAGGGTAGGCTAAGGAAGGAACCTCCCATCCACCCATACTCCACGTTACGATACCACTGAATTAATTCCAATTTTTTATTTGGCGGCTTCCACCCGCCGCTTCTGAAGCGTAGAGGATATTTTTTTGTAGTATTCTTTCCAAGCATAAGCCAAGTCTTTTTTTGGATTCATCCCAACGAGATGTTTCATATTTTTTCTCCCCTTTAAACCAGAGAATCACTAACTTCATCCACGTTATCAATTTCTAAATATACAAAACGATGTATATGTGGATCCATGATTTTATTGTATTATTTTCTTATGTTTAAGAAAGGGAGTATAAAATGAAATTTAGGAGTAAACTTTACTAAGGGAATTAACAATCGATATTAACTTAAAATCTATCACATAATATATATATATATATATATATATATATATATATATATATATATATATATATATATATATATATATATATATATTATGTATATTCAATAATTCTATAAATTTAAATAACATTTACTCAACGTTCTTTTTAAACTGTGTATTAAAGTCAGAGAAAAATAATATAAATAAAATACATAAACGATATCCATGAGATACTTCTTTTAATACATATTTTAGGAAAATAATAATATTCTTGGTAAATTTGATATTCTTCCTCCTATTACAACATAACAAATATTTATAAACATAATGTTGTTTTTTTATTTTTATATTATGAATATTTATATCTTGAATATAGTTGGTCATTCTCGGGGGAAAAAAAGAAATGAAATTCTGATAAAGGATGAATCATGAATCCAAAAAAGCCCTTAGCTGTCGTTTAAATAGAAATCAACAAAATAAAAGAACAAAAACCTCTATGAAAGAAACATTTTGCAGCTAAATTCGCTAGAACCCATACGCCACGTATGAGTTCTAGCGAATTTAAAATATCGTTTTCCTGAATTGAATTACAGTTGAATAGCTATAAATTGTTTGAAGCTGTAGCAAGAACAATAATTGGATTATGTTAAGCCAATCTGAGCTGGAAAATACTATGTAACTATAAACTTTGGAAAACACTATGAACTATGAACTTTGGAAAATACTATGACTACTATGAAACTTTGGAACGGATAAAGTTCTAAATTTTGAAAAAAAAAAAAGTTTGGTTTCTCTCAAAATTCACCTTAGCTACATTTGATTCCTTGTAAGAAAGAAAACATCCTCTGTTTATATTCTATTTGCACCAACAAATTAATTTCATTAAAAAAAGTTAAATTGCCTGATGGGAGGCTTACAAAACTGTCGTATACAGAAAAAGACAATCCAGAACCGCAGGTTACTATCGGACTTACGAACCATATTATATACCGGGCTAGACCAAGGCCTCTTTGATGGTTCTACTACTCCTTCCGTTAGCATTTTATTAAGCTCTTATTAATTTGGAGTATCATTTTATCAAGTCACTCGTTGTCTTGTGAACAGCTGGCGAAACGATATTACCTTTGCTTGATTAGAGTCGCTCTCTCTGTGTCTATCACAAGCTTCCCTCTTGTGGTGCATCCAAGCTTGTTACCCATCCTATCAAAGAATTGCTTAGTTAATCGGAGTAGAGGGTTCCGCTGTTCCACAGTAAGTGAATCTTCACTCTGGATACAACTAACGAGGTGATTATCTCGGACAACATCTAACCAAGCAGCCCATTCTTCCGGTGAGGTCCTGGGTTTCTTTTTTCGTGGGGCCGAGCCAGAACATATTTTCCCCGGGCCACATTGCCGTTTCCCGGGTCCCTCTTCCTGTCACATAGAGTATAGTTTCCCTTATCCAAGTCAAGACCTCCACTCCGTGGACAAAATGCCAATACCACTTTGGGTAATTTCAAAAACCTGTGCCCGCACATGTCGATGTCCTCTTGGGAAAAATAATCTTGGCTGTTGATGTGCTGGGGCCAGACTGAGGTGACACAGTCCTGGGACTCCAAAATGTGGACTGGTGTTGTTGGTCGACTTGCAACGTCATGTTTCGCAGTGAACTGTACTTCGTGGGATCGGCCTCTTTCTTTGGTGGCTTATAATAGGCAAGATCAGGTTCAAAGGGAGTCTTCATAGAGGTAGGAGGTGGCTGGCACCTCTATGTGCCCGATTTTTCTGAACCTGGCGTCCGCCTCTGGTTAACTCATCCACTGACTGAACATCCGACCACCGTATCCTGTCGAAATAGTATGGGACTGAATACCTTCGTAAAATGCTTAAGTTTACGACTCTCACTAAGTTGCTTAGGCAATCTGGAGAAGTAAGTCTCCATAACGGCGACATACGCTCTCACCCATACATAAGTTCTTTACATGAGCTCACAAAACAGGTCTTCTTCGTAGTCGTCTTCCTACTCTTCTTTCAACAGAAGCACTAATCGTTCCAGTACCGGATGTCAGATCTGATGGATTTTTGCCACAAAAGAGCGTCTCCTTCGCATAGATCTATGGCAGAGTTAAGGGAGTCTTTATAGGAGACATTTTTGGCCCATACCAAATGGCCAATCTCGCCAAGGAAGACGCGGACACTAGTTCCTCTGGCTTCACCTCTGATTTTGATGTTTCATTCAGTCCAGGGCAGTACTTCGCTACAAGTGGCCTTCCCTATCCTAGTGGATCTTGCGTACCAATTCACGCGGTCTCGTATATTTCTGCGGCTGAAAAAACAGTGCTGCCCTGCTCTCCTGCGTCTCAATGTGCATTCGGCTTGAGAACTGAACTGTATTCAAGGGTTCCTTGTCGGCACTCCATGGTATATTTAAGTATATAATCTTTGAACCAGCCAGTGTAAATATATTGACCATCCAAGTTTCTTTGAATACATCGTTGATTTGTAGTGTAAGTCGTCATGCATTAAAATTTAACTACACATCATGGATAATAGACAAACATTGTAAATGCACTATGATGAAACTGAAAAGGTTTAACACTATTTATCATCCTGCAAGCGTATACAATATTTAGGAAACTGTACTTCATTAGATCATAACTCCCCCGTGCTCTTTTTAGTATATTATAAATGGATATAATAATTTATTATATTGATGTGTCTAACTATTAGGACAAAGGGATGTTTAGTCCAATGTACTTTGGGAGAAAGGAATATCTCAATTCTGGTTTTGAAGAGGGAGTAACGAGTCTAAAATAGAACATTCCGTACACCTTCTTTATATTGGTATTCCCTTCTGTTTTTTACCAGTCTAAGGAAATGCCTAGGAAACAATATCTAGGGCATTAAGTTATACCTTTTCACATTGTTAATTTTCAAGATTAGTTTTAATGGTTTATGAGCGGAGCCGACTGGACTAATTTTGCATCCTTTAGTAATTCTTTTTTTATTATTTTTTTTTTTTTTATTGCATCATTAAACAAAAATTTATAATCATTA
The DNA here is from genome assembly GCA_951217055.1 of Gerris lacustris. NCBI lineage: Eukaryota > Metazoa > Arthropoda > Insecta > Hemiptera > Gerridae > Gerris > Gerris lacustris. Next base: position 16,090,593 of record OX578277.1, on the reverse strand, counting down.
AGAGAAAATACACTATTAAAATATAATGACATAAATTAAAACCCCTATAATATTGTTAATCGATACAAGCTGGAATAAAATAAATTTACAAAATGTAAGTACTTAAGAAAATACTTATTAATTCTTGCTTTTGTTTTTTATTACTTCACCAACTACACCAAAGAGTTACTATTTTCCTTTATTACAGTAACCAGAGAGATAATATGTTTTGTTCTCCTATATTTTTATTTTTTATTCAAATTGTTTTTATGTATGATCACTCAGGTCAAAAATTGTAATCAGTTTCATTTTCAACAACTCAAGCTGTCGACATTTCACAAAGGTTGTATGTTTCAAAAGAGAATTATGTTGGGTAATTTTGTAATGTATTTCAATAAATAAAATTCTACTGAAATTTACAGATAATATCCTCTACAACTCAGCAGCGTCAGGAGGATTCCAACAAATAAAAAAATGAAATTAAATAAGTAGTATCTTAACAAGGTGTTGGGGAGATGGGTAGTTTCTTCCTTAGACTGCAGCTTCTGGATTTATTCTGTAAGTCAATCCTCTCTCCCCAAGAGAGAGGTTTTAGCGGGTGAAGTTTCTCGTCGGATATTTGACCTCGACATAGGCTTTTCGATATACCCTGAGTTCTGAAAAGTTAGTATACACGCCAAAGAACTCTCAAAGACAGTTCAGGATCCTTTGAATAAAAGATTACAACTGTTTCCAAAAAGTTTTATTTCAAACGAAGAAAAGTTCTTTTTCAAAACGTTGTGCAATTAGGGATATAGTAAGATGGTAACACAAAAAAATCGGAACAACAAACTAGAACAAAACGTGCTCATATACACATTGAGACCAAATTTAATCCAGGCTAATATCATAGTATCTATTGATACTACTTGGAGTTAGTTATCTATCCCAGGGAATAGATGCATATTAATTTAAAAAAGGTCAAGAGGTCAAGTAGTTCTAAATTTTTTTAAGTGGTACATTCGACAAAACATCAAAATTTCATTAAAAACTGATGATTACTTTTAAAGATAGTGTGCTAATAAGTGTGGCACATAGCTTCCTCTCCTCCTCTCTTGCACTTTATTGATGTTATGGTTAGAGGTGGTTAGAGGTGGTTAAATAAGTGCGGCACATAGCTTCCTCTCATCCTATCTTGCACTTTATTGATGTTATGGTTTACGACCCATTACCGTTAAATTTATTCAATTGTTTTCACCTTTTCTTGTATGTGTCGAAATTGATTTGATTTTTACATGAATTTAAGTATCAATTTAGTAAAAGTTGAAGAGTGCAGACAGTTGAAATTACTCTACAGCTCTCTTCGGGCTACTTTCGACAAACCACCCAAATTTCTTAAAAGTCAGATGAGTTCTTTTGAAGATAAGTTGCAAATGTGTTTGTTTATGTGCATGTGGAAGAGAAACAATTGGGCGTAGAAGGTTAAACTTATATGGGGCCAACAATGGTCTAATTATGACCTTCCATCCAAATTTAATTAAAATTGGACTTGTAGTTTTTAAGGAATGTTGGTTCACAAAAATTGAACGACCGACAGACAGAAATGGGACCAAACATATTCCCTGACGTCTCAAAAGGATTTATCTCTTGGAATTTTTTAAAATGGGAGACAATATATTTTCGTTCTTCAGAACAATTACACAGCTTCCGTTGCCTTCGTTAATCTCTGAAGCAATACTAATAAACCTGGTGTTTAAAAATTAAAACTACTTACTTATATGCACATACTAGCTGGATACCCGTACTTCCTATGGAGTGCCCTGGGGGTGTAGAATAGATAAATTTAATTTTATATTTAAAAGAAATATATTTTTTGGGATTTATGGAAATTTAACCACTTCTTGTCAAATTTAGTATAGTATTTTGAAATTCATATTTTACGATTTTGGTAGTATTCATACTACGGAACGATTAAATTTTAATTTAAATCAAATTATAATTATTATTAACTACGGTAAACAGACAGAGAAAAATAGACTCCAGCGCGGGGATTTGAACCACCGGTCTCTATATTTCCAGTATAGCGCTCTAAGAGCTCTATACTGGAAATATAGAGACCGGTGGTTCAAATCCCCGCGCTGGAGTCTATTTTTCTCTGTCTGTTTCCCGTAGTTAATAATAATTATAATTTGATTTATATAGTATTTTGGTTGACAGGAAAAATTCATATTATTTTTAAGAAATAGTTTTGTTATAATTTAAAAAAAAATAGTTTTAGTACAGTCAATCTGTAAATTTGTGTGGAAAAAAATTCGAGGATGATTTTTTTTTGCGAGGATCGTTTGGGACACATGAGAAAAGCTTAACTCCAACTTTTCGGGAACATCCGGTTGCGGAAGTACGGGGTACGGGGTACAAAAGCCACAAAAAGTATATATCCTTCATGATGCATGTCGTTGGAAAGCTCTTTAAGAGTACAGTAATTTTTGTTATATACACTTTTGTCATATTTTCATTTTTGAGGGGGGTAAAAAGGAAAAACCAGGGAAAAAAATAAATAAATAAACAGTAAATCTGTAAATTGTGCCACACAGATTCGAGACTATATATTTTTTTTTTTTCCTGACTCGCTTGGAGCACATGAGAAAAGCTTAACTTCAACTTTTCGGGAACATCCGGACGGCGGAAGTACGGGGTACGGGGTACAAAAGTAAAAAAGCATATACCCTTCATGATGCATGTCGTTGGAATGCTCTTTAAGAGTACAGTAATTTTTGGTTTTATATACACTTTTGTCATATCTTCATTTAAGAGGGGTGTAATATTGAAAAACAAGAAAAAAAAATTATAAATGAACAGATAATTTGTGCAGCAAATATTCGAGACAACATTTTTTTTGTGAATCGCTTGGGGCACATGAGAAAAGCTTAAGTCCAACTTTTCGGTAACATCCGGCCGGCGAAAGTACGGGTTACGGGGTACAAAAGTTGAAAATGTATATACCATTTATGATGAATGTCGTTGGATTGCCTGCGGCTGTAAAATAAATAATTGGGGTGCAGCTTGCGGTTGCAGAAAGGCGGGTTTCCCATGGTCAGTTGCTTGCAAACACTGCGGCGTAGAAAATTGCAGCAACGTACCTCTCGTAGATGCTGAAGAAGATTTCCTTGAGCATACTGACTTTGGCTTGCCCTCCCAAGTCGAACTTCTGCCTTCAATGTCAACTAGCAAACATGAAAAAAGAACCTTAGGGAGTGAAGCAGAATCAGCAGGAAATTCATCAGTGGACGATCAACCGGCAAAAAAGCGGAACTGGAGTCAGAAAAATAATAAAAACTTGAGATGAGAACGAAAGATGAGTTTCCCACATCCACCTTCTGGACCCCAAAATTGAAGTTAACCTGTTCTTATATACCCCAAGCGATTCATGAAAAAAAAAGTTCCCTTGAATTTTGACTTTTATCTCGGCAGCTTTTTTTTTCCAATTTACCCCCCTCAAAAATGAAAATATGACAAAAGTGTATGTAACGAAAATTAATGTACTCTTAAAGAGCTTTCCAACGACATGCATCATAAAGGGTATATACATTTTCGACTTTTGTACCTCGTACTCCGTACTTCCGCCGTCCGGATGTTCCCGAAAAGTTGGAGTTAAGCTTTTCTCACGTGCCCCAAGTGATTTACGCAAAAAGAATGTAGTCTCGAATCTCTGCTGCACAAAGTTACTGTTCATTTATAATTTTTTTTTCCCCGTTTTTTCACATTACCCACTTCTTTGATGAAGATATGACAAAAGTGTATATAACAAAAATTACTGTACTCTTTAAGAGCTTTCCAACGACATGCATCATGAAGGGAATATACTTTTTGTGACTTTTGTACCCCGTACCCCGTACTTCCGCAACCGGATGTTCCCGAAAAGTTGGAGTTAAGCTTTTCTCATGTGTTCCAAACGATCCTCACAAAAAAAAATCATCCTCGAATTTTTTCCGCAGACAGCCTCTTATCACGACAGATTGACTGTACTATTTGTTCAAAGGAGTTAATTTACTTTGTTACTTCGTAATTTAATTATTATTATTATATACGTGTTAAAATATTCATTACTTCGCTTTTAATACTCCAATTAACTTAAAAAATTCCGCGATATACACATTTCACAAAAAATCACTTACCCATGCCACTTTTTACTATTATAAATAAAAGGATAATACGGACCAAGACGTGACTCATCCCCAAGCTAATTGATACTCTAAATTCAGTATATTGAAGGCAGTATTAAAAAAAAAAATCCATTAAAACGACACTGGTTCTAGAATACAGCGTTGTGTTAAAGCCGCGTTTACACGATCCAAGTTGACTTGGACCAAGTAATTTTGATCAAATCCACTTGGTCAAAGTAAAAATGAATTTTTGATGCAGTGTTTACACGATCCAAGTATACTTGGTCCAACTAAGGGAACTTGTAAAAAAAATCATTTAGAAGCAAAGGAATAAAAACAAAAAATTAAAAGAAATAAAAGCTGTCAATAACCTCCTTATAAACAAATCCGTCACAACTTTTCGTCTTTTCTAATTTTTGACAGCTTTACTTTCATAATCATATGGTTGACGCCATCCAAGTCTACTTAGATCAAATAACGTCCAACTCAACTTGGATGTCCAAGTTGACTTTGATAACCTGTTTACACGATCCAAGTAGCGTCAAAATAGAGTCAAATCTGATTTGGTCCAAGTCAACTTGGATCGTGTACACGCGGCTTAAGGTATTATTGATTTATTTTCCTAAAAATATGACCAAGCCGAACTAGGTCTTTGTGTGAAGTAAAGTAACTTTATGAAATTAGAGCCAAAATAGAGATAAATAGAAAATGTAGTGAAGAAAGAGAAAATATTTTTCTTATTTTCATCGTTTTTTCACGAAATCTAACAGATGTAATTCTAATACTTAACTCGAATTACACAGGGTTGAAGAAAGATTCCACCAACAGGTAGTAAGCAAGTAAAAAAAAAAGAAAGTTGATTATTTCTTTTGGCTTCACATGAAAAGCTAAATGATGTAAACTGGTAGATTATCGTTATAACAGGGATCAAGGGGGTTAGAATGTAGAAAATATTTGTGCGGTGTTTTGAAAGCAGGTAGTTGGCAAGTTGTGGTGTGAAAGTAGGGGTTAAGTTTCAGAAGCCATTCAACCGAACTGCTCAGGGTTAAGGAATCTCATTTAAGTTTGGTCTCATGCGAACCTTACAGCAAGCCTAATGGTTGCGTCTCACAGCTTCAAATAACTCATTTCAAAGTATAAGGTTTCCTTTTATGGGGGGTGACCTTTCACCTTTAGAGCATGTGAAAATTCTTCTCCATACTAAAGCCAAACACTTTTCCATAATCTTGACAAAATAAATGTCAAGTTATTAATAAATGTGTCACTAGAATGGAAGCAGTTGGCTTCGAGACCCAATGTCCTTTATGGCAGTAGGCCCCATAATAAAGCCACTGAATGCGAAATTTGAGTGAATTCTATTAAAAGATTATCACCTGTAATAATATGCCATTTAAAGAAAGAATGATGGTAATGTTAAATAAGTTATTGGGTGGATTTTTACTATATAATCCTTGGTTAAGACCCTCTTCTTCCTTCCCTATCTTTATTTATTTTTTTTTTTTATTTTTTTTTTTTTAAGAACCATTTTATTTTAAGAATATAACATTATAAAAATAAATAAACAATACATTAAAACATTTGTAATTAAATACATATGTATAGCTTAAATTACATTTGTAACATGGTTACTTCTAACGGTAAGACAAAAGCCTGTGTTGTAAGAAGGAGTAGATAATTAATTCTCAATGTGTTTAGTTTATAGAAAATCATATTGTTCTTTCATTATTAATTATTTTTATTTTTTATATTTAACTAACTAGTATGTTATTTGCAGTTGATATATTTATTGTATTATTTTTATTTTATTATTAATTTATTATTAATTTATTTTTTATTTATTTTTTTTTTTATTCCAGATAATGGATTATATAATGTTTAATTTTATTTTTGAAGAGTTTGGCTGAGTTTGTGTAATTAGTGATATTTTCGGGTAGTTTGTTGTACATGGAAACACTGGTATATTTCCAGTATCTTTGAGCTGTTGTTGTTTTATGTTTTGGTATTTCGTATTTTTGTTTATTATTGGATCTTGTAATATGATCATGTTTAAATATTGGTATGTTATGTGTTTTATTGCATAGCTTAATTATTGCAGCTAGTTGGTATAGTTTATCTAATTTTAATAAAAAATGTTCTTTAAAGAGATAATCTGTAGGTTCTAGTCTATCTTTATGGAATATTATTCGTATAATTGATTTCTGGGCTCTTAACAGGGGGACAAGTGTGGTATAGGGGGCAGCTCCCCATGCTATGATTCCATATCTGAGTAAAGATTCTACCAAAGCATAATAAAGCATTTTAAGTTGATCTACATTTAGAAAGCCTCTAGTTGTTACAAATATATACATTAATTGCCTAAGTCTTTTTGTAAGGAGAGCTATCTGAGGTTTCCAGCTAAGTGTCGAGTCTACTATAATTCCTAAATATTTTACAGAACATCTTATTTCTATTTTTGGGCATTGGCATATATTTGGGTAAGAGGTGTTGCAGGTTTTTGTGTGAAGACTAATTTTTGGTGAATTTTTTGGCTGTCCGGATAAGTTCAATGAAAGCGTTAAAGCTTTAGTTTTGCTTACATTTAAAGATAATAAATTTACGCAAAACCATTCATATAATTTATTTATATTATTTTCTGCTTTTAGGCTGACATTATCCCATGAATCTCCCCAACATATTAGAACAGTGTCATCCGCAAAACAAATTATGTCACCATCTACGCGTATGTCTTGTATATCATTTATATATATATTAAATAATGTAGGACCCAAGACTGTACCTTTTGATTATTCTAATTTATTATATAATTCTTATTATTATAATTTGATTATTCAATTAAGTTTTGGCAGATCAATACTGACGGATGAAGTTAATAACATACACGTAGGTTTATTAATACATTAGAAAATAAACAGGTCAAGTGTATGCTAGTCAGCACACAGCAAGGGTCCGTAGGCCACACTGTATAGTTTAAGTAGTACCCTATTGATGGTGTTTTTTAAAATGCTAAAAAGCTTACTTTGAACTATCCTATGGGTCTGATATTCTCAAAACACATCAACAAACTTCTTATTAAGTATTTTTTTGCCACTGAACCGGACTACAACCATATAAATACATCGAAAAGACCATGATTATAAAAAAACGTAATTTGTCAATAAAAAATAAAATAATATTTTTTTCGAAATTTCCAAAAAGTGGTATCTTTACTTTTGGTCGAAGAATGTTCAGGAATTTTTTCAGATTTTTTGCACTTCACATAAGCGAGATAGAAGGGGGACACTTTTCACACCCACTTCAAACTTGCTCTATCAAAGTTATAACCAAAGAATTATATATTTTTGTAATCAGCTCGACGTACCCTTTCATATGATACCCCTCACGGTGTCGAAACAAAATAAAAAAATGTTTGACCCTTAAGGTTATATACCCTAATTTTTTTGATTTTTTTTTTTAAGTCGCTATATTTTTAATACATGTGGGTAGGTACAAGACACATACATGCCAAATTTCAAAGTGATTGGACGAAAGGTGTAGCCGTTAGAGCAGGCGACCGGACGGACGGACAGACACACGCAGGAAAATATAAGGGTCCTTGGTTTTGCCTACGGACCCTAAAAATTGATCTTATAAGGCTCGTTCTAGTGCCTCTATTTGTATCGTCCATTATATCGTACCACGGATCGTTTGGGAATCGTCTAGGAAAGTTTATAAAATCGTCTGTTGAAGACTTATTTTCGAATCTTATTAAAACATTCAAGGAGACCTAACAGATAGAAAACTATTCTGTGAGCGACGATTGACATTACTGCGGATGTTATATAAACCGGTACTTGGTTTTGGCTGAAGATTGGTTGGACGATTTACAAACAATCCCTCATTAGGTTGAAACGGCTTTTATCCATTGTGCTTGCCCGTGACGATACCGTGGACCTGCTCCCCCGTGGACACTGCTAGATTAGAACAAACCTATATAATAATTAATCAAACTAAATAAAAGGTGATGGGGAACAGCGGCACCGCTATGAAGTGATTTAGATCGTTAAAAATATTAAAGTAGAGAATGTATAGGTTTAAAATAGAGAAAACAACATTTTTACCGATATCTTACATTCTATCGTAACGATTTTTATAAAACTTTATATACATCGACTAAAGAACATATTGATACAGGCAAGTAAAATTTTAACTTGATGCAAACAGAAGTTTTTGAGAGTAACTCTTTAACTACTATTGGGTGAAGGTTACTCAAATAGTAGATTGTTCTTTCTTCATAATAAAAACGAAAGTGTAAATTTTTTAATCATATTCAAGGCCTGAAGATGCCCAGTTATGGGCGAAATATAGCCAAGTTTTGTAAATGAAAATATTTTTATTTTTATTTTAACATTTCTCATCCCTGAAGACTCAAAAGATAAGAATATCAGAAGTTTTTTGTGTATTGAAGTGATACATTTTACAATAGTTGAAAAGGAGAAGCGTGCAATAAGTGGAATAGTAAGAATGCAGGGTGGCTTCCTCACTACTAAACTCTCTATTACAATCATACTCCTTAAATATTAACTCATCAGGATTATCTATTTTTTCTCAATATTCAATAAATGAAGACTTACTATACGCTCGCTTCATATGATTGAGCCATGCGATGCATATAATAAAATATAATATACTTCGTTTACAAATGACACAGTGTATTCATTATTACAAGGAATACTCGAAAGCGTAACTCAAAAGAAATGAACCAAAGGTCATCTAAAGACGTTGATAAATCAGACAATGGGTCAATGCCGGAGGAAGTCAGAAAACTGCAGAATGAAACAGAAAAGACCATTGATGGATTAGAGGAAAGATTCACAACTCAGCTCTGCTAATTGAATGAAACAATCATGAATCCCATGAAGAGAAGAAGAGCAGTAGAGTTAGATATTATAAGAACTACTATTAAAATGAGACCAAAGTGTTTGATACAAGCTTTATACAAAGCTTTGATACAATCGACTCAACAAGAGGACACATTAGTTAATACCATGAACTAAGAACAATTAGAACAAACACTTACATCATGAACAAACACAGTACATCACAGTTTACATCACAGTAAAACTTACCATTTGGAGAGGATGAGAACAATCTTGAAAAGAATGCAACTTTTTACATCTTCACCAAGCTCAGGCCAGGCAAACATTGACATGGTAGGGGGGGGGGGGGGGCAATTACCAGAAATATCGAGAACGCGCGAATTGAGACGCCAGATCCATTTGCTTCAGGTAGGCCACGTAATACTGCCCTGTACTGCGTTACCTTCGTCACAATATGCGGTGGAGTTAAAGGAGAGTGTTAAATAACCATTTAATATTTAATATATAATAATACTTCAAGCTAAAAATCAACATTCTGCATAAAATAAAGTTATAAGAGAGAAAAAATGTAATATAAATCCAAGTGGGATATCAATATTAATTATCACAATCATAAAAAAATTGTAAATATGAAATTCAAAAGAGAATTTTCCATAAAACGATAAGCTATACATGTTTAACCTATACAGAAGAAAATATAAAATTCTTTAGTGTAAAAGGTTTCTCATCAACCTTTTATAAATTATATATATATAATATAAAAATAAAAAATTATCGTAAAGTTATGGTATTAGCGGCAGCGAGCTTCATACATTCAACAAAATACGCATCCTGTCTATCTCCCAATAACGTTTACTTGTCGTAACTTTAGTAAAAATTGACCTTTCTAATAACGATTGATGAGTTCCTTTTACTAATGATCAGCGTAAGTTCGTTGGACAGCGTTATCCGTCAAAGAGTTCGTGAGTAACGCTCGCGCAAACGTTAGCTTCAAATGTAAAATTGGAATTTAGGACGGGAAAAGATTCTATCATCACCTATTCGATGAGACAAACATTATTTTTCAAATAAAATTGTTTAGTAAATTCAAAAGCGACACCTCTAGAAGCGATCGTTAAAACTCTTAAAGCGGACCTAAACGTTTAAAATAGAGAATATTACGATTTGACTGATATCTTAAGTTCTAACGTAACGATTTTAATAACACTTCATAGACATCTTGTACAGCACAATTGAAATTGGCATGTCAAATTTTAACTCGATACATGCAGAAGCTATTGTGTAGCGAAGTGATTCATTTTATGAGTTTAAATGGAATGTTCGGGACATGTAGGCGAGTTAAGTAATTGCAGAAAAACCCTTCTCCCCCTCTACACGGCTCTCTATTACAAAAATATTTTTTAAATATCGACTTATCATGATTAACTATTTAATATTTATTGCATTACGCTCGCTTTAATGATAGAGCCACGCGATGCCTAGTTATTAATGTACATATTGATGATATAGCTGTTTCATCGTTATCTAATATTAAAAGAAGGGAATACACCTTTTTAATTGCTATAGCTTTTTTCTTATATTTAATCATGTTGGTGATTTTTTTTTTCTTTTTCGTTTTGTACAATTAAAAAAACACGTGGTGTTTTTTTGTATTCTCATTGAAGCACAGATCTTAATTTCAGAGGATGGGTGGTTGGAATGTTGTTTCACGGTGGCTAGACTGGATGTTCTAATAGCCTGGGGTCCTTGCAAGGCTTGCTTGTTTTCATTGGATCGGACCCACAGTAGGATACCAAGCCAGAGATCGGTTAGCAGAAACCTTCCAAAAACACAACATTAATTATACTGAAACAATTAAAGAGAGTGGACTCCTCTCACTCTCTTTGTTTTTTGAGCCTCTCCACTCTTCACTCTCTATCTCTCTCTGTACCCTCTATTAATCAAACCATCTTTTACCCCCCTTGCGTTGTGTTTTCGATTTTCATTGATTTTAATTTTTCCAGTCCATTTTTTTGCGGGCAAGGATAAAAAAAAAGATCATTTATAACTGTTACCTCTTGAAGCAATTAGTTTTTATTCCACTACCACAATTCAAAAAAAGAAATCCGTGGTAACCAACATTATTTGGAAAGAATGATGTTAATAAAACTATTCCTCATGGAAAAAATCACTGTAAGTTTTTAAACTTCTTCGATTTTACAAATGGACAACTAGTAATGGAGCCTTTGAGAAACTAGGCATCGCTTGGCTCTATCACTGAAGCGAGCGCATAGTCATGATGAGTTGATAGTTAAAGAGAATGGTTGTAATAGAGTCTTTCTTACTATTCCACTAAATACAGGTTTGTGACATTATCCCCCTCCCCCCATTAATACCGAAAACGTCCTAAAAACGTAACAAGTACAGTAGTTATGTAAAAAATTATTTCAAATACAATTTGAAAAAGATTAATAATAAAAATAATGTTAGTTAATATAATTCACTTAAGAGGAAATTTTGATACCAGGAAAAATGTCTGAAATTAATAGAAAAAGTAAAGAGTAAAAAACAAATCTATACGGCCCAACTCAAACAAGACATTCTTATACAAGTGACTGAATTTGAATCCAATAAAGTCAAAGTTAAAATATTTTGTTGGCTGAGAACCCTTTTTTTCCTTCTGTTTAATTTTTTAAAAATTAAAAAACAATATTTAATAATTACAAGATAAAAAGAACTTTTTATATACTACGTTTTTAAATTTTCTGTTGAATCGTATGTAATTATGATAATATAATTGATATTGTTATATAATATATAATGTTAGTGAAAAAAAAATAGTTCCGAATTTATTTACTTCACATAAATGACAACCATCCAGAGAGCTGATCTTAAACCTATAAAAGGATAAATCTTTGTACAACGCATCTCCCCAACACCAAATCTAAATCATGCCATCGATATATTTGAAATAATATAATCGATAAATAATATAATCGATATTTCCTGTTTTGCTGTCATTCAATGTTTATCTAACAAAAATTTGAGACCCGTCAAAATGAAGATTGCGCAAATATTGGATATGGCAAAACAAATAAAATAACTTGCTGATTTTTTCCGAACTAACTTTCCGCACAGCAAAATTTGCTGAAAACTAATTAAATTCTGCTGAAAGATGGCTAAAAGTATTAAAATAATGCATTGTCATCGTGTTCTGAGCTATGCTAAAAGTTTCAAATGTCTAGCTTTGCGGGAAGTTAGTTAGAAATCGAATGCCAGATTTGTACCGGACAAACAAACAAACAAACAAACAAACAAACAAACAAGAATGCAAGCTAATAAAAACGTAGTAAAATATAGTCAAAGTTAATTAATTTATAATTAAGCATATGTCAAAAGCGTTAACAGGTGATTGTTTACATCTCGTTTCTAGTTATTTCCAACAATATCTCGTAAGCTTGCTTTTTCCTGGTAAAATGATATTAATGTGTTTGAGTTCGTATTTAAATGGATTTTATATTATATTTTTACATCAAAAGTGTCGGAGAGTTTTCGAGAATTTTTCTTCATGATTTATTGAGTAAACAAAAATTAATTTATCCTCAAGGGATAACATCTATGCCAAGTTTCATAGAAATAGGACTATAAAGCTAGGCTACTCGCGTCTGCACAAACAATAGACCACATAAAGGTGTTTTTTTTAGAAACAAATAGAGAACTTCTTCTACCTCGTTTTTAATTAATTATACTTTCTCATATAAATGAACTAGCCTTCATCCCGTGCTCCGCGTGGGGCTCGTGCTAGGAATTAGTGGCTATGTTTCCTATTGTCAAGTAGGCCGCCTAGCAATTAAATTAAATGCCTAAATGGTTTTGTTTCCAATGCCATCTAGGAATAAAATCAGGACTATATTATACATCATTCATTCCATTACTAAGAATATAATACTCTCCAAGTCTATCTAGGACATATAGTCTCTATAGGAGTCTCTATATATTTAAAAAATAGCCAAAAGAAAATAAGTAACATAGTAATAAATAACAATGCCAAAAAAAGGATAAAATAAACGTAGTCAATTAGACTGGGAAGTGATTGAACAATCGCAAAAAAAACGTGAGTCCCTCGGTGGTCTAGAAGTACCCAAATATTTTGATAAACGAGTCTGTAGGTTTTGGTTATACTGGGAGGGCAACCTATTTTTTTTTATAAAATTTTTAATAACTTTGGTTCTGCTCAATATTTTTCGATGAAACCAAGCCGACAAATTGCACAACATGTCTGCCCTCACCTCTGAAAAAATTAATCGATTTCATTTAGCCAGTTTTGCTCCTATAAAGTCTGACTGGGGCGACAGACACACATACACACATACATACATACTTGAAAAAAGTTAAAGCCGGATTCGGTTTTTGGAATGTATGAAATGATAAAGAATCCAAAAAAATTTCAATTATGACCAATGTACAAACAAAACTTTAATTTTAATTTTATGAATATAGATGAATGGACCATTTATTAATATACAATACTTTTTACAATAATTAGTATTCTTCTATTTTTCACATAAGATTACATCAGCTAAGGCTGTAGATAAGTTTTCATATACTTGACACATTTATTGGGTAGCATTTCCCTATCATCATTATCTCAAGAACCAATGTTAAAGGACTTACATAATAATATGTTCCTTTGTCAGACAAAATCATTGGTTTATGGAGGAAAAATCACTATTCGCAGTTTTTGGCGGCCAGTGTCACCAATTAGATGTTTTAAAACTATTTTTACCAACTTTTATTTTAATATTTCTAATAACTATAAAGTCTATTTTAATAAGATGAATTATCATTTCAATGTTCATTAGAATTATCTATTAGTTAATTGGTCAATTAGTGTGTTTGAAACAGGTCTGTAAAGACATGTTAATGCGGTTTCACAATGAACTACGACTACATTTATTACAGTAGGACGTATGCAGTGATCTTATTATTATGCGGTCTGTAATTAGTATTAAATAACAAGAACAACAGTAACATTTGGATGTTATTAATCAGCAAGCTGTTGACTGGCAATTCTATTGATAATTTCAACTGTTTTAACAGGAGAGAATTGCCCTTAGCGAGATTATTAGAGTGGTATTGATTCTCAATAAAACGGAGGGCTAAATGTAGTCGGTAGTCAGTATATCGGATGGGTTGAATAGTGGGATTAACGTATTGGTGCTATAAATTCCTCCTGCCAGATCCGCTGGAGTGAGTTCATAACTCACAAGGGGGAAGGGCTTCAGCTCCCGTGGAAGAGGCGATCAGGCTAGTGAACAGCCCCCCGTCCCAAGGAGCAGGAAATTAACACGCGAAAACTCTCTTAAACAACTCAATTTAAGTCATTGCCCTTTAAAACTCTACTGTGAGCAATCGCTGAATGCAGCTAAAAGAACAAAACAGCTGCTTTAAATAGTCAGGGTTTAATTTGGTGTGGCATACAATTTTATGACCTTCATTACCTTACATAGAATTAAAGATAAAGCATTCATTTAAAAAAAATGCCAAATATATCCTTTCAGTGCATAAAAAGGGTCTGTAGGCAATTTAACAAATGACACATCAACAAACGAGTACATTAACCAGCCGAGTTCATTAATCGGTCCAGCTCAAAACGTGGATGTCAAGATGGTGGTCATTTAAAAGTTTCTTTCTAATATAACTTTTAGACTGTTTATTATAATGACTTATAACAAAAGCCGTTAATGTATTATTGTTATACAAACGTAATGAAACCACTCTTAAGTCAACACCTAATCCGTTCCCGAGAGATAATTTTTTTAGGATTTTGGATATAATATTTTTTTCTTACATAATACGGGAATTATGGAAAATTTATTTAAAATATTTTCCATAAAATCATTTTGAAATTATTAAAACAGTTTTTTTTTTTTTTTTTTTTTTTTTTTTTCATCCATTCAACATGAATGGATGAAAAAATCGTAAAAACAAAAATAATGCTGCTGTTTCGTTATGCAGCTATACAACGAACGTCTCACGAATAGTTATTTAAAAATGTCTGACTAATCCTTCAATACAAGTATGTCTTGCAGGGTGATAAAAGCATCTTATATAAGACATAATTTTTTTAACTAGAGCTTAGATTTTAGTTAACTTTAGAGTTTGACTTATCGCGGTAATTTCGATAGTACATTTGATATTAATTATATATTTTATAATATACACGAGCCTGTGGCAACGGGCTTAATTTTATAGTTAGAAAAAAGTAAAATTAAGTAAATAAATTTAGATATGTTATTTGAAGACCAACAAATCAAAACAAATGTTTATTTTTATTGGAATTAATGTGATTGCCTTAGCTTTGCAATAACAAATTATTTCGAGGACTCTATTATATATAAATGATCTATGAATGTAAGTGTGCGTATGTCCTGAACCAATTTCAAAAAATGTTTACACATACTTACTTAGTAGTGTTATTTACCTTACTAGTGTCATAAAGTTAAAGAATATATTGAGTAAGCCATTATAGCTATAATTTTAAGGATATGGCCCCTTAAAGGCGTAACGTCTGCCAATTATAGTGGGAATAGCTTCTTTGAGTCCATGTACTAGACGAAAGATTAAAAACATTGATGTTTAATGTCGTTTTGACGCGCACACAGGAAAAATATAGCGAACTCAAAACTATCAGCTGTTCAAATCCAAAATGGCGGATAACTCAAGTCACATGAAATTTCTTTTTGTTTAAATTTTGAGTGGGGTATCAAGTGAAAGGTATTGAAGAGTAGATTTCAAATATATATAATTCTTGTGTGTAGTGTTTAATTTTCGGCGCCATTTTGTCAAAAACATCGAAATTTAACGTCCCCCCCCCCCTTAAAATCGTATTTCCGCTCTTACTAAAAATATAGAAAAATATGCAAAATGTGCAGTCTGGTGGGACATAGAAAAAATAAGATTAGCACTTTGATCTGATTTACTGGGAATCCAAGATGGCGGATAATTCATGTCACACGATTTTTTTTTTTTTTTAAATTTTGTGTGGGGTATCAAATGAAAGGTATTGAAAAGTAGATTACAAAAATATAAAAACATTTTTTTAAATTGTATTTTTTATTGTATTTATAAATCGAAATATACAAAAATACAAATGTCCCCCCACCAACTACCCTATAACGGCTATTCTTAAAATTTTGAAATAATTCACGCTTATACCCTATGGTGGACCGATGAATATTTCCGGAAAAAAATTAAGGTACCTCTTCGTTATTACCGATAAAAAACATTGTGACCCCCCCCCCCCCCCCCCCCAGGGGAATGAACCAGGAACCTCTTCCTCTGTAACACGAGAAAATTGTTTAATTTTCTGCAGTTACTAGAAGTATAAAAATATGCCAAGCAGTCTGCTGGACCATAGGAAATATTTGAATAGCAATTTTAACTGATTAACTAGGAATCCAATATGGTGGATAATTTTCACCACACGAAAATATTATTTTTTTGAAATTTTATATAAGGTAACAAATTAAAGGTATTAAAGAGTAGATTACAAAAACGTATATCACGTGTTAATTGTTTATTTTCCATTACTAAAAAGCATCAAACATTTGCGTCCCCCCCACCCCCTCCCTCCCTAATATAACTAGTTTTATGTTAAGGATACCAACGAAATAGGGAGGAAACAAAGTCATTACACCCTGAGCGTTTTGGTTGGTTCCTGAGGCGTAGCCGAGGGAGTTATTTAGTTGGTTCCTGAGGCGCAGCCGAGGGAACCATGAAGTTTAATCCCGAGGCATAGCCGAGGGAGTTAATTAAAGTGAGGGTACTATGACTTTTTGCTCCCGTGGTAAGTACAAGATTTTTCCTCTAGAAGGGAGATAATCAACACAAATAAAACCTAAGATTTCAATTTATCTATTTATTTAGGTATTAATAACTAAATTTATAAATTTTTATACCATTCATTTTAACAATGACTTTTAAAAACAATAAAAAATTTTAAAACATCTTATAGTCAAAAAACAAATAATGTAAATTAAATGTGCAATTCATCAGTTCCAACTATGTTTTCTTTTATTTCTATAATAACTTTCTATAGCTATGTAACTACATATAATAATAATTCAAGTGTTTATAATGCTATAAAATGACTAACTGAATAATATTTAATTGTGTTTATCTCTAAAATACGAGAAATCAAAAACATAAATATAACCTGATTAGACGTAACCTACCTCTTTTATATAAGTCTTGTTTAAACTCAATTATGAAGTCATACATTTAAAAACGACATTTAATAATGACGATAAAAATTAAAGTATCACGGCAATCAAAAGTACGTGTTATTTAAACACACTAATATTTTTTAAAAAAGCTGTTAACCTGTCGTCATTCAGTTAAAAAAAAAAAACTTCTACTAGTTACAAAACAGGCAACACTAATTTTTATATAATAATAAGTTGGCTCTACTGTTACTTTCCAACACGATTTTTACTTTCCGCCACGATTTTCACAACTAGGCTGTAATGGGATCCTTTCCTCCCTATAAACTAGGGTGGAAAGTTAATGTTTGCTCCCTTCTGGAGGAAATTTTTTTTACGTGACACTTCACGAACAACTGTTTATTTACCTATAGACTCAAGTTTTTTTGCATTTAAATGTAGTTAAACAGTATGTCGTATCGAAAAACAAATTGCACTATGATTGATTATCTCAGTAGAGCAAAGTGGCCAGATAACCCCCGTCCTGTAATAACCCTGGCAGTTGATCGGGACTAAAACCCAAAAGAAAATAGACTGCCAATTAGTGTGGCACATAGCTTCCTCGCATCCTATCTGTACTATATTTTTTTTAAACATTAAAATTATTGTTATATTACTTTATTGTTTTAGCGATCTTTAAGACTTCATAGCGGTGTCGCTGTTGGTTTTACTAAAAAATTGTATTTGGAAAAAATGTTTGTCTCATTAAATAGGTGAAGTTAGATTTTTTCCCCGACCAAAAATTCCAATTTTAAATTTTAAGTTCACGTTTACGCGAGCGTAGCTCGTGAACGCTTGGACGGATAACGTTGTCCAACGAACTCGTCCTGGGCATTGGTAAAACGAACATGTCTACCAAATTTCATCAAAATCGGTTGGCATTTACTCAAGTTATCGTCGCACGTTTCATTATTCGCGGACATACAGACCGACAGACAGACAGACAGACAGACAGACAGACAGACAGACAGACAGACAGACAGACACGAGACCAAAAATGTTCCCTGATGTCTGAAACGGATTTCTGTCTTGGAATTTTTAAAATCGGAGGCATAAAAGTTTTTCTTTCTCAAAAGTGAACACAATGCTTCCGTTACCTTCGGTAAGCTCGGAAGCAAAACAATAAATAAATAAGTAAAAATATGTAATACTAAAAAATCTAAAGACTATTCATCTAATACTTTATTTAAAAATCCCGTCAAGTGCTTGTCAGTAAGATACTAAAAGGTTTTCTTTGGTCATAGAAAATCATATATCCTATATATAATTAAAGGATGTTTAATGTTTTTTTATTTAAAATATGTACAAAAAGTTACACTTTGGTGAAGGAAAGTGTGCATATATTATCATTTAGCTTTTAAGTTATACACTTATTTGGTTCTTTTAGGGGTACTGGCCGCCAATTTGCAAACGTGTTTGTGATCCAAACTTCAATACCTTTAAAATTATACCCAACTTGAAATTTTCAAAAAATAAAAATTTTAAATCTCCATACTTATACGGCCATCTAAAATTTGACTTTTTTTACATTAACTCGCGGAAATATCATGGACTACAGAGATGTATATTCATGTATTGTTGCCTTATTTTTAGAACCTTTCATAATGGGGTAGTGGGGGAGGGGATTTTTTTTTTTACGTTTTGTCTTAATTATTTCGGGGGTAAAATGGCCGCCATTTTGAAAACAGGTTATATATTTGTTAAAAATTAAAAATAAATATAAAATATTCCCTATTATAAGAAAAATAAGGCAATTGAAACATACAGAAGGGTAAAGCGGGATTAGTAGTTAAAATAAACTTCTTATCAAAAACTGTCTTTTCTCATCAGCGGTTTCAGAATTGTTATAATTTTATTACTACATTTTTATTAACTTGCTTTCTTGTTTGTTTGTTTGTTTGTCCGGTACAAATCTGGCAATCGATTTCTAACTAACTTCCCGAATAGCTAGACATTTGAAACTTTTAGCATAGCTCAGAACACGATGACAATGCATTATTTTAATACTTTTGGCAATCTTTCAGCAGAATTTAATTGGTTTTCAGCAAATTTTGCTGTACGGAAAGTTAGTTCGGAAAAAATCCGCAAGTTATTTTATTTGTTTTGCCATATTTACGCAATCTTCATTTTGACGGGTCTCAAATTTGTGATAGATAAACATTGAATGACAACATTGGCAAATCAGGAAATATCGATTATATTATTTATATTATTTCAAATATATTGATGGCACGCTTTAAATTTGGTGTTGGGGAGATCTGTTGTACAAAGATTTGTCCTTTCATGGGTTTAAGATCAGCTCTCTAGATGGTTGTCATTTATGTGAAGTAAATAAATTCGGAACTATCTTTTTTTGCTCTAACATTATATATTATATAACAATAACAATTATATTTTCAACATTACATACGATTCAATGGCAAATTTAAAAACGTAGTATATAAAAAATTATTTTCTTTTATCTTGAAATTATTAGTAGTTTAAATTACTTGAACATGTATAAAACTAAAAAAAAAATAAATAAATAATGACAAAATGTAAGTTACTCTACAGTGAAAGTATAAAAAATAATACATAATCAAATTATAAAAATTTAAGCACATGTAAATTATAATATTAATATAACTAGGCATCGCGTGGCTCTATCATTGAAGCGAGCGTATTGCAATGAAATACTGAATATTGAAATTTATTAATCATGATGAATGTCATAGTTGAAGATAAGTGGAAGAGGGTAGTGTAGGGAAGAGTGGGGGTACTCGGTACAAAGCTTTACTTCCTAAACAAACCTATACACTATACGACTATAACAATCTTCACCACCCGCGGTAGCTTTTAAACAATTATTATAAATGTATCTCGTCACTACGCAAAGAATTTTGCTTGTATCAAGTTGAAATTTTGCATACCTGTTTCAATTGTGCATTAGATGGTGTATATGAAGTTTTATTAAAATCGTTTCGTTAGAACGTAAGATATCGGTAAAAAGGTTGTTTTCTCTATTATAAACGTTTAGGTCCGCTTTAATAGTTTTAGCGATCTTTATTAAGTCATAGCGGTGTCGCTGTTGGTTTTAGTAAAAAATGTTATTTGAAAAAAATGTTTTTCTCATCGAATAGATGATGATAGAATCTTTTCCCGTCCTGAAATTCCAATTTATTTTTTGTACCTCTCGTTTACGCGAGCGTTGCGCGCGAACTCTTGGACGGATCACGCTGTCCAACGAACTTAGCCTGAGTATTAGTAAGAGGAACATGTATACCAAATTTCAACTAAATCGGTCAACTTTTACTCAAGTTATCGTCACACGCGTGAACGTTACTGACAGACAGACAGACAGACAGACAGACAGACACGGAGCATATTTCGTTGAATGTAGGAAGCTCGCTACGCTCGCTTCAATTATTGTAGATAGACGCACGGATAGATGGAGCAAATAGAATGAAATTTTAGTGAAATTTTAAACAAAGATTAATGTAAACAGAAAACGTTATAAAGTCCTGAAGATGCCTCGAGAGGAGGCGAAATATCGCAAAACCTGGTAGTTGTGTTTTAATGAAAACCCCATAGACCAAGTGAAGATAAAATAATAAGGAGAAAAGGGTAATTCAAGATGAAGTTATATAATATATTTGTAATCTACATTTCAATACCTTGAAAATGATGCCCCCACTCAAAAAATATAAAATATTGAGATCAGTTCGCAATTGCTCGCTTAACGAATAAATTTTGAGTGTTTAAGATCGCAATATGTTTTTCGTTTTTGGACAAAAATGGTTAACTTGTATACTAAATTTAAAATCTCTAACTACAGTTGGTTGGGAAATATATACTCCAAGATGTGACGGACAGACGGACGACGGACGAACTACCAAAAGCATAAGGGTTTCTAGGACGACCTCAAAACCCTAAAAAACAAGGATCAACCTACAACCCAGAGAAGTAATCCAGCCAACCTCCTACATCTGCTTTGGATGATGCAATATTTGACGTAACGAGCAAGAGGTACTTCTGGTTCTGAGTAGAATACATAATTTGGTAAGGAATAATTTGTTTTCTTTGGTCTACTTAACAAATAATACTCTTTAGATGGGATTAATAAATGTCTAATCATATTAAGCTGATAAATAAGAAAACGGATATTATTTTAAAACTCTACATTTTTTTATGATTATTATTGTTTGATTTCGCAGTTATATCAAGAAAAAGTATTATATCAATAAATTTTAATAATGCTTATTTATTAATTAAAAAAATTGATAAGACTACTTTAAGAAAAACGTGTGCACTCTCATAATCTTATTGTTTTATTTATCGCATAATGTAAATCGTTAGAAGAAATAGTTTGTTTTTATGTCTGTGTCTTAAATATACATGGTATAATGTAAATGGTATTTTCAAGTAAATATTGTTGAACTATGTGTTGAAATTAAATTTTATTTCTTAATTTTTACTTTCCCAATCTCAAATGAAAAATTACATTTGAATAAAATTCATTCCACGATTTCTTTTCTGATTAAAGTGTTATTTACAGATTAAACTGTTATTTAATTGTTTATATACATTATCATGTGTCTACATTCCTCTTCAAACGTTCTGTAATACACAGTGTTGTAGAAATGGATAAGAGATGCAATAAATACCTTTAATGGAAAGTATATAATATGAACATGCTCAAAACTCATTTTACAATTTAATTTGTCATGTAAAAAATGATAGCGGTTTATTATTTACATTCTAAATTATTAAATAATATATTAATTATTTCAATTGCTTCCTCAATTAAGATTTAAATACTTTAATTGAAAATTAAAACGATTAGTTTTCAATTTATTCTCAAATAAAGAAATTATTCGCCCCGTAATAAAACGTTTTAAGGAAGGTATTTGTTGACCAATCTATGATGTAAAATAATTTTTTATAAGATTTTCTTTTTTATAAGAAAATAACTCCTAGACAGCTAAGACAAACTTTACAAATATACACATTATTATTTTGTGATATCCTTGATCCCTATATTTTTTTCTCTACTATATCTCGGAAACTATTCTGCTTTGCTATTTTTTATAGCAAAGCAAATAATTCGTGTGTAGGTCTGTCGTCCAAAATGTTTGCTATCCACCTACTTAAAAAAATGCTGTCTGGCTTTAATGAAAATTAGATGGTAGGTCATAATTAGCCCATTCTTGGTCCCATATAAGTTTCAAACTTCTGCACCTATTTGCTTCTCTTCCACATGCTCACAAACGTTACTTTATTTACACCTATGTCATTAAAAGTATAAATTTATACTTTTTTACTTTACTTTTTTTACTATTTTTTTAAGAAATTGGATGGTTTGTGGAAAGTAGACTACAGTTGGTACCATCTTAATTTCAACCATATGAACTCTTTAAATTTTGCTAAAACGATATTTTTTCATGTAAATAATAAAAAAAAAAATTTTTTACAGATTTCTCGATAGCAAAGAGTGGGAAAAAGTATTTAAAAAAAATAGACAATTATAAGTTGAAAAAGTATCACGTAAATGCGATAGAACGCGAGGAAGCTATGTGCCATACTAATTGGTAGACTATTTTTAATATGACGGGTTTATGAGTTACCATCAGGAAACATTGGAGTTATATTACTAAGCGAGAATATCTATATGCCACAAATTTCATATATTCCTCCCTCCCCGTGGATCATATAATTAGCTATAATCCTTAATTAGTAATTGATTCCGACTGCTCCATAAACATTTAAAATGTGAAATTCCAGGAAGTTGGAGGTATTTTTTTTCGGTATCTCTCTACTTTAAAGGTGTCACTTTTGCAGGTTTTCACTGGCTCTTGAGAGAATTCTAAATACAAATGGCCGCATACTTGAATCAAGATGACGGATTGTAAAAAGATTTCGTAACAAGCTCCTCGAACCTAGGAAATAAGAGGAACCTCCTTGCAAATATCAGCTCTTCAGCTATTGCCGTTCTATAGAGATAGAGAGAATGTGATGGATATTAATGGCCGCCATCTTAATAACGATGGCAGAACATTAAAAATATTACTTAGTAAGCACCTAGAGGATAACAAGAACCTTCTTGAAAAATATCAGCGCTCTAGCTACTGCTGTTCTAAAGATACTGTGATGGATGAGTAAGTGCATAGAATTATTTTTTTTATAATATGTATTTAGAAGATAAAAATTATCCTAACAAAAACAGTAGTGTAATAAAATAAGCCAAGTCTCGCGTAAAAAGTTGTGAGATCATAGGTTTAGCCAAGTCTCCCACTGTCCGAGTAAGTACTACTAATTCTAATTTATGCAGTGCAAGTATATGATGTTTGTCTGTCCCTCTCTCTATTCTCTTTCCCAAATCACCCTATGCGTTTAAATTTAAAAACATTTTCTGACTTGGCAAATACACACCACAAACTTAAATCAAATAATAAATATCATTTTGTCATTTGAGCATCGCAGCATAAGGATACAAATTTGTATAAGACACTTCATTTAATTTTAGCCTCTTTGGGGCGTGTATTTGCCAAGTCAATTAATTAATTATTTAATTTTTCATTATACTAATGTTACCAGTATCATTAAGTCTCTGTAAATATAAATATAATTGTAAGTAGTTTGGGTTGTTTCCTTATTAAATGATTCTTATTGGTAAGTAGGGTCTAATAGGAAAAAATTAGAAGCTCACTTTTGCGATATTTCGACCCCTCTTTGGGTCATCTTCAGGCTGACTAGAAGATTACTATTTCATCCTTTAGTTTTTAAATTAAATTTTCTCTAACCTAGGTGGCTATTGTCAATTGTTTTGATAAGTTTCCTTAAAATTCCATAGATATCCTATGATTGTCAGTACAAATATTTGTTACAAGTCTACACTTATTATTAAAAATACTAATTTAAAATTCCTAATTTTTCACCAAAACCCTTGTGGGTTTTGGTGAAAAATTAGGAATTTTAAATTAGTATTTTTAATAATAAGTGTAGACTTGTAACAAATATTTGTACTGACAATCATAGGATATCTATGGAATTTTAAGGAAACTTATCAAAACAATTGACAATAGCCACCTAGGTTAGAGAAAATTTAATTTAAAAACTAAAGGATGAAATAGTAATCTTCTAGTCAGCCTGAAGATGACCCAAAGAGGGGTCGAAATATCGCAAAAGTGAGCTTCTAATTTTTTCCTATTAGACCCTACTTACCAATAAGAATATAAATATATTTAATTTGATCTATATCAATTCTAAGGAAATGATTTTCATGTTTGATATTCACAACTTGTTTTTACCGAAGTATAACTCGTCTTTACAATTATGTAGAATGTAAGATAAAAAATGTGTTTGAAAAGAAAATAAAATTCTTTGGAAATCGACAAAAAATAATATTTCGAAGAATTTCTTCTTGAAAAGTAAAGCTCATGTTTTCAATGTTTGTCGACTTCCGATCTAAAAATAAAAACAACATCAATATAATATATATGTCTGCTCAGGCTCAGTGCCTTGAATCTCAAAGAAACTTAAGCCATCGAACCAAAGGAAAATATCTGAATGCTTTTACCGTTCTTAAATAAATGTATGAATACTGTTAGTATTTTTTTTTTTCTTCTTTTTCTTATTTTTCAGTATTTATTTGTTTCAAAGAAATTTATATTAAAAGTTAATTCTACTATGTACATATGATTTTTAAATAAATTCCATATAAAAAATTGTTTAACAAGTTTACAAGTGCATTAAATGCATTACTATTACTAGTTAGATTCCCGTACTTCGCAAAAAAGTAATTTTAAAATATATATATATTTTTTAGGTATATAGGATAAGTATTGTTTTCACCCCAAAAATTTCTAAACCAAGATTTCAACATAATTATCTGTTTTGGGTGTTTTTAAGACGATTAGAACGGCTTTTAGCCGGATGTCTGACTGTCCGTGCCACTAAAACAGTTTTAAAGCAGTAGAGTTGAAAGTTGGTACAAAAGTCAGTCCTTATACTCGTATGTAGTGGGGCTGCCCGGACAACAATAAATTTGTGACGTCATTCACCCTGTTTGCTAAGTCAGAAAAAAATAAAATTTCGGATTGCGCAGAAATTTGCACCAATTATTATACCTCTTTATAAGAAAAACATTTCCACTCAATTTCGTTTTTATATCTGTCACTATTTTGAAACTATCGAATTTTGAACTTTGAAATTTAACTTGCTAAATAATTTGGGAACTATGTCGCTGAAATTCGCACCAATAATAATATAAAGACTTCATATTTTATCTTATATCTGTCACCATTTTAAAAATACTGATTCTCGATTTTTACATAGGAAAATTTGTTTACATTATTAAATACCCCATTTTTTATACCGCACTTACCTTTTAACGGACAAAATTATAATTAATAATTTCAAGATAAAAAGAACTTTTTATATACTACGTTTTAAAATTTTCTGTTGAATCATATGTAATGTTGATAATATAATTGGTATTGTTATATAATACATAATGTTAGTGATAAAAAAAATAGTTCCGAATTTATTTACTTCACATGAATGACAACCATCCAGAGAGCTGATCTTAAACCTATAAAAGGATAAATCTTTGTACAACGGATCTCCCCAACACCAAATCTAAAGCATGCCGCATGCCATCGGTATATATGAAATAATATAATCGATAAATAATATAATCGATATTTCCTGTTTTGCTGTCATTCAATGTTTATCTATCACAAATTTGAGACCCGTCAAAATGAAGACTGCGTAAATATTGGGTATGGCAAAACAAATAAAATAACTGGCGGATTTTTTCCGAACTAACTTTCCGCATAGCAAAATTTGCTGAAAACTAATTAAATTCTGCTGAAAGATGGCTAAAAGTATTAAAATAATGCATTGTCATCGTGTTCTGAGCTATGCTAAAAGTTTCAAATGTCTAGCTATTCGGGAAGTTAGTTAGAAATCGATTGCCAGATTTGTACCGGACAAACAAACAAACAAACAAGAATGCAAGCTAATAAAAACGTAGTAATAAATAAAGAATCTCTTGCCATCATTTCGTCTAATTTTGATGGATTTACACGTTTTGAGGTCCCCTATGTCTAAAAGAGTGGTTTTTAAAAAATGTCTGTCTGTCGTCTGTCGTCAGACACGTTGAGGCTAAACTACTGGGCCGATTTGGACAAAGTGTGGCATACATGTTCTGAAAAATCATACCCCGAGGCGAAATCGTTAATAGAATTATAGCTCAAAATTTGGGGGCGCTACCCCCAACAACTATAACAAAAATTATTTCTCAAAAACAGATCTGACGATTATGATTAAAAAATTCTAAAATATAGTCTATTTCAGTGGCGCACCCAGGATTTATTTTTGGGAGGGGCACAAATTAAAAAAAAAGGGGGGGAGTAATGTGGGCTTAGCATAATCACAGACAATTAACCAGTCTTGTTTTCTTTGTTCTAAAATTACTTCATATCAAGGGCGGTTCAAGCCAATTTTGAAGGGGGCTGGGCTCTCTTTTAGGGGGGTCCGGGGGTCCTCCCTCGGGAAAATTTTTATAGTTTACGTTACTTGAAAACGTCTTTTTAGCCTATTCTAAGAACGTCTAAAATGTTATTATATACAAATAAATTTAAGTTTTTTATGAACGGGACATGAAAACCAGGGTATTTTATTTAAACAAAATTGTGTACATACTAATAATATATTATTATTAAAAGTTGTACATTATATAATAGATTAATGTTTTATTTTAGTAGCCAGAAAAATAAATTGGTACATTTTAAAAATATTTTAGTTATGTGAATTGACAAAAAAATAATGTACGCCAAATGTTTTGAGTTTAACAGAAATTAGCTGAAGTATTAGGTTAAAAATAAACATAGTAGGGTATTATAATAGTACTGTCAATAAGTACAAAAAATAGTCTTCCTTGCGAAAGGTCGGGTGTCTGCAATTTTTAAAATCTTATTCTACAATAGAACCCGTTTCCAAATTCATTAATATTAATTATTCGATAGTTAAAAACTATTCTAATGACTGCTACTAACTATTTTAATTAAATTTAATTAATATATTAAAGTAATACTTTATATTAATATAAAAACCCTTAAAACAAGAAAAATTTAATTAAAAACTTGATTTAAAAATGTTATATTGTAACCTTTCATTCAAAATAAACAATGGATAATAGTCGGAAAGAAATTCGTCCCACTAAAAAGTTCTGACCATGCACAGTCGTAATTTAATGCAGATTTTTCCAAGTTCAATAGACGACACTTTTTTACCCAGGAGCTCCATCCCTATTTTATAGATCCTTAACCTAAACGGGTTGATAACTTAACTTCCTTCTATTCATTTTCTTCATCTTCTTTTTAAACACCAAAAAAAAATATGTCGGGCAAAACTAGATAGATTATTACTTATTTATTAAGTAATACTGACTTATTTAAAGTACTTACTTATTTGCATACTTAAATTTTAAGTGTATGGCTTTGGAGGAAGGGGGGGGGGGCCGTCATTTAAACTCCAAAAAAATATGTCGGACTAAACTAGGTATATAATTACTTATTTATTTATTTATTTCACTATTACTTTAACATGTGCTTCGAAATTGCATACTTAAATTTTAAATCTTTGGCTTTGGGGGGGGGGGGGGGGGGGGGGGGGGTCACCTCTTTTTAAAAGCCAAAAAAAATTGGGCTAAACTATAGGTATATAATTACTTATTTATTTTTTTGACTATCACAACACTATTACTTTAACACGTGCTGCGGAATTGCATATTTGAAATTTAGGTCTGGCTTTGGGGGGGGCACGTGCCCCCCGTGCCCCCCCCTGGGTGCGCCACTGGTCTATTTAAGTAGGAATAAGCCGTTTCCGCATACATAGGGTCACCATCTTAATCAAAATGGTGGCCAAAAAAAGATTGCTTAGTGAATGAAAGTCTTTCTTGGAAAGAGTTATAAGTAGATATTAGGATATTATTTGTATATAGATATAAAGATTACAGGTTACATGAAAGAAAGGGTTTGTTTAGAAAATGGACGATTATAAAACTTTTTTATGTCATAAAAGGGATCCTAAAATGTCAAGGTTCTAGTGCAATTTGTTCCGTCCGGAGATATTGTTATGAAAATGTTTGCATATCGATGGCTAAGAAGCGATACCTCGTATCTTCAAAATGTCAGGATTACAGGAGGAACAAAGAACTATTTTAAAAAAATTACTTTAACTGACTAGGTTTTTTACGTGTTTTATAAATTTGTATAACATGTAACCCTTCTGAAACATTGGTAACTGTCAAATTATAACAGTTCATAAAATAATGTAGTTACGAGTTCTCACTATGTCGCTTCTTTAATAAAAATTCAAATTTTTAAGTTTTAGGTTGTATTCATACTACGGAAAGATTAAATTTTACTTTAAATCAAATTATAATTATTATTAACTACGGGAGACATACAGAGAAAAATAGACCCCAGCACCGGGACTTGAACCACAGGCCTCCTATATATCCGTTACAGGCGCTCTTACCAACTGAGCTATACTGGAGAATGATTTTTCTCTGTCGTTACCGATGCAAAGTCCCGAATCCAATTATTTAATAAAGTGAATACATACGAGGTCTCACTTACAAATTAGCAGCAGAGTTTTGAGGTGTCACAACTAACCT
Organism: Gerris lacustris; assembly: GCA_951217055.1. Lineage (NCBI taxonomy): Eukaryota > Metazoa > Arthropoda > Insecta > Hemiptera > Gerridae > Gerris > Gerris lacustris. Next base: position 16,061,711 of record OX578277.1, on the reverse strand, counting down.
TCACCAAAGCACATACACCAGAAACACATACGAGGTGCCTCTATACTAGGGTGGCCAGACGTCCCGGTTTTCCGGGATTGTCCCGGTTTTGTACTCAAAGTCCCGGTTTTTACTGGAGACGTAATATAATAATAATTTAGGTGCAAGAAAAAGCTGATAATTTATGTGATAAAATAATTCATAAATGCGTAGTTTTAGAAAGCAAAGGTACTATAGTTTTAGAGATAAGAAGAATTTTATAAATCTAAGATTTTTTTTTATATGATACCGATATTGTACTGTATTGAGGATCTATATATTATATTGAAACTGAAAGATATGGAAGCGTAAGGCAAAATCTATAGTAGTATTTTACATTTAAATACCCTCTCACTAGGGTGGAGTAGGGGTGTTGGATGTTGAAGGGTAGAAGAGAGCGACTTTGTTAGGTGGGGGTACCGTGTCACCGTGTTTGTGTTTTACAATGTTTTTGTAAATTATAAATGGAACATAATCATTAATAACAATTAATAAAAATAAATAAATTAAAAAATTATTTTTCTTCATTCATCTTTGATAATAAATACTTAATTTTACTTTTTATTTTGTTAACCTATTACTATTTATTATTTAATTAGTCCATTGTTGATAAGTTACAACTTACAGCACGGGCGTCGTCACCACAAAGACGCCCCCCCCCCCACCCCCCCAATGTCTTGAGTTTGGGGCAACAAAAAAAACTACTATCATAGAATGACAGTTTATTATAGATTTTAAATAATATTTCATGATGGCTATTGACTGATCTATTTAATCTACAATGATTAGGTGCACAACTTTTATTGTATTACAATTACTATTTTTTTAAATTTTGTATTGAAAGAAAATATGTACTTATGTTCATACTTTTTTGCCAACGAACTACACCATAAGTTTACTTTTATGAGAAATGACAAAATATTAAAATCAAATGTCACCTCAGAAATGCATGAAAGCCGCTGTTTGAGAGGTCATTTCAAAATTTTCCGGGGGACGGCCCCCGGACCCCCCACAGGGGGGAGGGGCCTCCCGGTTTTTACATTCAGAAATCTGGCAACCCTACTCTACACCTGCCAAATAAGAGTTGTTACAAGCTATCACATAACAAATAGTTTGTGAATCTGATACGAGATGTCACGACTGCCCATTTTCTATGCGAAGGAATTATTAAATAAAGTAAACTTCCCCATTTCATAAATGGCTATATTTCCCATCCTACATTAAAACATTTTAAGCTTTATCCATTTAAAAAAAAAATTGAAAAAAACTTTTCATTTGTAATTGACTAATGAAAACAATGTAATTTAAAACACTAATTTACAACATATATATTTACTAAAAAAGTAATTTATCAAAATAATTAGAGGTTTGATTCACTCGTTGGGATTTGCTCCATGAATAGGATTAAGCCTCTGTTTGACAAAATAGAAAAGTCATAATTATATTATGTATACCTACAGTTATAGCACTCAAAACAATTTTCCTAAACCTATAAAATTAAAACCTTTTCCTCACTATTAACTGGATGATTTAACTAATTTCTAATTTATTTAGTAGTTTAGTTTATTTAGTAGTTTTAGTAACTAAAAAAATCACATAGGCCCCTATTTAAGGTACCTTGCGCCATGGCCAAAAATCTTATAAGGCGCCCCAAATTTCGATGCACCAAAAAAGTGGATGAGCAAAAGAAAGAGGTTTTCGCTTTTCGCTTTCTTTCACAAGATTTCTGCGCTCCTCTAAAGCTCTTCTCGCGCCCTACTCAAATGCCCGGTCTGCCCATAGGTATATCTGGGCCTGCAAATTCAGCATTATAAGAAATGTTTAAGTTAATACTTTTATGCCGACTAGAATTCCTTTGTGACATCCTTTATCATATTTTCCCTTTGTTTCTTATTATGGTTGTCACATTTTAAGGCGTGGAAATTGTGTTTGCTCAAATCGTGTCTTGTATTTATAATATATATTGTTCCATGTATAGTTATAAAAAGACAAATTTTCTAGAGAAATTAAATATAAAAATTATTGCAAAAAAAAAATTGATTGCAATCGATTCTGGTGCAGGGAACCCAGGGATCCGTGGTTCGATTACCAGTGGAAGGGTGATATTTTATCGTAAAATTTCGCCTTATAAAATAAATCTTTTTTGACTTATAAATTTAAACTCTTTGCCATCTAGTCCTTTAAATTAAAAATACCTAATTCATTTTCGGAAAATGTAAAATATCTTTGTATATGAAAGAAACAAATTATTGACCTTAAGTAGATATAAAATATTAAATATAATAATACTCGCTAGGGCAACATGACATTCACTTCTTAAAGTATGTACTTTGCTATACATAACATAATTATGAAATCAAGATATAATAGATGAGGTTCTACTGCTATAAGCTTCTTAATATCTTTATAGGCTTCTATAAGCGACAAATAATCTTCTCTACAGCTGCTAAGAGCTTCTCAAAACATCTCGCAGTTTGTAAAAGCTTCCAGTAATCATATTAAACTTGGGACTCTCTACTAAAGCTCCTAAGTAGCAGTTTGAGCCTTGCATCCTGGCTAAAACATATGAAACCTACAGAAAACTGACCCTAAAGAAACTTTGACAAACGCTGCAGTAATGCTTAGCCATTCTATTTAAGCTTAATCTTAAATATATATAAGATAGGAGTGGTGTCTGTACATTTATCCAATTGAGCTCAAATTTTGTATTTACACTAAATGAGTCCTGGTAACGAATTTAAGTTTAGAAGATTTTGTGTCTGTTTGTCTGTGCGTCAATCACGTCCGAACGGCTGAACAGATTTTGTTTGTTTTTGGGTAGGCTATAAAACTTTTTGGTAGTTTTATATTGGGCAGAGAACAGGGCTTCTAAATAGATTTCGAAATTCTAATTTTAATTTTTATAAAAATGTACTTAACCAAAATTGCAGAAGAAGCTACAGACAATATTTTAGGTTCTGTGGAAATTTCTGTAGGAAGAAAGTCAAAAAATATTTAGATTAATTTTTTTAAACATATATTATTTAAATAGTTTATAAATCACAACTTACCATGTCTAAACCTTTATAACATAATTATCACCACTTCTTTAAAACGGTAAGATAAAATCTTCGAGTGTATATACGTAGTATAATAATTTCTAAATTATATTGATATCTGCCAATAGGGATTGTACAAAATTTTATTCCTAAGTGGAACATAGGTACAAAGTAAGAAAAGAAGGAGAATTGAGCCCAGACCGATCTTCTAAAGATAGGAAGTTAATACTTGAGAGAGGGCTCCTATTTTGGATGTAAACATATAATATACTATTCAAAGATAATTCCAATTTTAACTCTGGAAAGTGAAAAGACACGGGGGGATACAGAAGAAAAATACCGCTGCTTTTTCCCCAAAGTTAACAATTAAGAATTTTTTATCAGTAGTCGGAAGTAATTAGTAATTTGGGATATTTGCAAAACATATTATCAAAGGGGAGGGATAGAATCTAGATATTCTCGATTAGGAAAATACTTTAACAGTTTCTTGATGGCAAACCTAGCAAATTAAAAATAACACACTCCGCTGCAAAGCAAGGGTATCTAACTAGTTAAAAATAAAAAGAGATACGTGTGGTGTTGCGGGACACTCGTTAGGAACGAAGTTCCTCGCTTTTCATTAACATAATTTTCATAATAGCAGGATTATCTGCTACTAAAACCCAATCGTTTGCGTGCATGAACATATTAACGCATCTATCATTTATCTTTATTCCTCCTCATATAATATAAACTACAGTGTCGTTAGCAAAGAAAGCAAAATAACAACTCAACAGACTTCCCTGCCTCAGCCTAATCCCACATTTAAACTATTCAGTTAACCCATCTTTGGTCCACACACTTGCTCTAGTATTATTCTTTCAAGGATCTTATTATTGCTATCAGTTTCGTGGATAAACCGATGACACTTAATTTATAAATGAAAGTCTATTATCTATTAATCGTATCAAATAAGGCGTTTAAGTCTACGAAGAGATCAAACACCCTCTTTTTACCTCGGCCCAACGAGATATTAATGAGCGATGAAAAGTTAAAACTATTATCAATGCCTCTATATTTTTTCCTAAACCCCGCTCGCTGTTCAATTAATATTTTATTTCTCTCTACCCGCTGTTCTATTCTATTTAACAAAAGTCCTGTAAAAACTTTAAAGACTGCATTAATAAAAGAGATACCTCTGTAATTCCTTGGATCGCAAATTTACCCTCTCATAAAGATAGAGAAAAAAAATTGACTCTGAGAATGACAGAAAAGAATCCTTTCACTATCAAAAATATCATAATAAAATTTTAAAAATTCCTCTTTGTACTGCAAAGGAGCAAATTTGAAAAATTCAACGGGTATTCTATTGTACCCAGGAGCTTTCCCGTTTTTTTGACCCTCACAAAATATTATCAAGCTCTGTTATTTTAAATTTGACTTCCAATTCCGGATGGGAGATATGCATTTCGTAATAAGACAGATGATTAATGTTGACGCTCTCTGGGTATAATAGTACATGGAAATACATTAACCATTTTGGTACTTTAATAATTTAATTTTTGGTACTTTAATAATTGTATGCTTTTACAACCTATTATTACATTAAGTCAAAATTTTTGATTTTGCTTCCGAGCTTACTGAAGGTATCGGAAGCTATGTTATCGTTCACATAGCTAGAAAAGTATTAATGCCTCCAATTTCAAAAATTCTAAGACAGAAATCCGTTTCAAACATCAGGCAACTCTTTTTGTTTCCGTGCTCAATTTTTGTGAACCAACATATCTTAAAAACTATTGGTCCGATTGATTTTATTAAAATTTTAGTGGTTGATCATACTTAGGCCATTGTTGTTTCTATATAAGTTTCAACCTTCTGAGCTCATTTGTTTCTCTTCCATATGCGCATAAACATACATTTATTGACACCAATATCTTCAAAATTTCTTATCAATTTTTTTTGTAAAATTTAGATAATTTATCGAAAGTAGCTGATATCCCCAGATTAATTTCAACCAACTGTGCTTTTTAAATAATGCTAAATCGATACTTTAATTCATATGAAAAATCAAAATAATTTTGACAGATTTAAAAAACGGAGGAAAATTGATTAATTTTGACTATTATAGGTTGTAAAAGCATAAAATCATTGAAGTATGTGAAATAGGACGGGAGGAAGCTATGTACTACACTAATTAGCAGATTTTTTTTATATGCAAAGATTAGTATTTAACGCTTGTTTTAGAACTAAACCTAAATTAAGTTACCAGGTATGTACTTTTTTACGATGAGAAAGAGGTAAACGAAGCCAAGAGCAAAAATTTGAATAAATAATAAAAAAGAAAGAATACTTCTTGCATACGAGTCCGCAAGACAGTGAGACATTTTCATGTTTTCGCTCTGCGTAAACTACCGACATAAAATGAAATATAATCGGTAATTTATTCAAGTAATTGATAAAAGTAGATGGAAGATAATTTTTATTCTTATCTCCACACCGGCACTGCCGCGGCTTGATTATAAACGACTGAATTCAAAGGCGCCGGCCCGCCTTCTATGAATTGTTTATATACCTTCATATTTAGGTAGGCCGAGAGGGCTGAGAGTTGATGGCAACCTCCTGTACTTTCCTAACTCCCTGTCACACGTATAAATATTTTCGACTTTCTTCGGCCCTACGGTAGGGGAAGGCACTACAGCTGGAGACTCGATTACAGACGTCCTATACATTTCTAACTCCTTGTTATACTTTTCTGAGTTTTTTAGCTAAAAGTAACGTAACGTTTTTGACTTATGTTTCATAGCCTAAACATGAAAATGTCAATAATAAAACAACTATTCATTACTAGCTTATTAATTAAATCCTTTATATTAACTTCACGTTTGTTTATATGTTTGTTTGATTGATAGTCGGTGCCTGACATTAAAATATTTGGCGGGCTAATTAATCCTCTTCCAGTTATCTAACGGAGCTAAAACTTGGCACGTAGACTCTGTACTAGTACAAACACATTTTTTTAACTAATTAATTAATTAATTAGTAAAAAGAAAAAATATTAAACTAACAAAAATAAATATTAAAAAATGGATATATATATATATATATATATATATATATATATATATATATATATATATATATATATATATAATACTCATTAAAACCAAGAAAACATTGTCATAATGAAAATTATATATATATATATATATATATATATATATATATATATATATATATATATATATATATATATATATATATATATATATATATATATATATATAAGAGGAAAATACAGAAAATTCGAATAAAAATTATCTTAAAAGTTTTAAATGTTGTTGTCATTAATTATATTGTAAATAATATATATTGCTTAAGTTTTTATATATCAGAATGGTTGTGTTTCATAGAGTGAAAGAGTAGACAAATATTTCAAGTGATTCTAAAATCAATAATTATATATATTTCATAGTGATAAGAGACTTATCGATGTTTGTTGATGCTTATTGTTTGAGTGATATTGAATTTTGATAAGTAGGTGAAGTGGTATGTTCAGTTTGATCTCTCTAGTGTGTACTCGTATATATACAGGTTTTTACGGTTGAGGGTATCAGTTAACCTGACAAGTTTGCTAACGTACCAACATGTTTCGTTTCACTGTTTTACTATCAGCTTTATTTCTGTGCAGCGTATCTGCACAGAGTCCAGATATAAATAAAATTGTTTCTGGATTTATACAGGAGTTAGATGAGTATATTCAGAAACAGAATATGAGCGAGATCAAGTTAACTCCTATTGCTTTCGATTTCGGTTTGGCTAATATCAATATTCAAGGCGGTTCAGTTAAAAATCTATCGAGTATCGAGTTGACTGACAATTCGGTTTCTATTAAGAATGACAGTACCGGTACGACACTTTCATTCGGGATTAATTTTGACACATTAGAAATTCACTTTGGAATGGTTAAATTAGACGCTCTGTTTGTAAATATTGACGACGATGTTGCAGTGTCAGCGAGAGAAAACAGCATTTCATTAGGATTGAAACTAAAACAAGATAATGGCAAATGTCAAGTTAGTATTGTCCAAGCTGAAACTGAGCTCGGTAATTTTGATGTCACGCTGAAAGACGCCACTGACGATACTTCATCGTTTATTGACAGCATTCTCGGCTACTTCGTTGAAAAAGCCCTCAATCTTTTCACCGGTAAAATTGAATCGTTCCTCAACCCTCAACTTCAGAACACTCTCAACAACGCAGTATCGTCAATGGACTTTTCAAAGATGGACCTCTGTCAGATGGTAAATGTGATTTAATAACCATATAAATTATTTCAGCAATAAATAAACTGGTTTTGTAAAGCATACTCATATAAAATGCATTTTAAAGAATAAATTCAATTGCTTATTATAAAAACAATACTAAAAAAATGACCACTTTCACCAGTTATAAATGGTTAACTTGTTTTAAAAAAGTTTTTTTTTGTATTATTAATTAAATAAATATCACCAAATTGATCAATAACCAATTTATAAAATTGGTAAAAAAAAATAACGACGATTCTATAATATTATTAACATTGTAGTATTGTATTTAATATTCATTGTATTTTATATTCGTTATTGCATTTAATATTCGTACTTTACAAAACCTAAAAAAAAAAATAAATGACAGTAAAACTAACAATATTACAAAGTATTGTGCATCTTAAAATGATGTAGCTTTTTAAAAGGCACTATTAAATTGCTTATTGAGTCTTTAGTGATAAAATTATAGTTTTCTTTTTGTACTCAATGAACTTTTATTTGTAATTATATTTAATTTTTTTGTATATATTAGTTTATTTTAAATTGTATGTTATATTCTTGTATCTTACATTTTATAATTAAAATAAAGACGTAGTGCTTTAAAAGAAATCGTATTTATTTATCCTTTTTTAGTCGTCAATCATCTATATTACTTTCCTCTGCTACATAATACTTATTATGTTACTTCCATTATTCTATTTTACTTCCATCATACTATATTATTTTCAGTATTCTATACTACCTCTATCAGTCTATATTCCTTCCATCATCCAATATTGCTATATTACTTTAATTATTCTATATGACTTTCAGCATTCTGTATTAGATCTATTATTCTATTATACTTCCATTATTGTTTATCACTTTCAGCATTCTATATTAGTTCTATTATTCTGTTTTACTTAAAATGTTCTATAGAACATTAAAACATTGAAAGTGATATATCACTTTCAGCATTCTATACTACTTCATCATCCAATATTCCTATATAATATATACTTTCATTATTCTATTTTACTTCCAATATTCTATATCACTTCCAGTATTCTATATTACCTACATACATCATTCTATACTAATTCCAACATCCTATATAACTCCTTCCTATATCCTTTATTCATAATTCTGTAGAATATATTTAAATATTTAACTTATATTAGGAAAGCTAAACAATGAATGTGATTTGTTCATTGACATACCGAAAATAAAAATATTTGAATATAATGATTTTCACCTCTTTAAATTTATTATAATTTATTTAAAGATTAATCACTTTTACGAATGAATAAAATTTAAATTAATAAATAGAAATAAACGAGATAGAGTTTTAACTATCAATGTTGGACAAATGGACTTGAATTGTCAAACAAATTTCATCTTCGTAGCAAAGGAACACGTGTTACAAATTAAAAACAAACCAAAAACCGTTTGATTAAGTTTCAAATGAAATTTCACACGAGCTGCGTCATGTGTATTGGCTGAGTGACAGTAAAAAGGAATTCATATTATACCACCGGAATACTTAAATTTGATATCCATATTGTTGTTTTCTGTACGGAGTTCGTTTTGGACCTTCCTAACCTAAATAAATCATCAGCTTTAATAATGGATTATCGTGTTTTGAAGAATTTCAAAATAATAACTCTTTCTTAAGGCCCCCATACACGGCTGTTTGATGATTACGCAAACATGATGTTTGACTTGTATGGTCTAAATTTGCCCGATATCCTGTTTGTGCAAAATGTTTGATCGTCTATGGGGGCCTTCAAAATCTAACAAGATAAATCACAAAAATGTATGTAAATATACATAAGTTAGGATACTCTTTAGATTGGTACTCCCCTGTTTCTTTAAAATATTAATGACGACTAAATAACTATTAAGACAAAGGGATGTTTAGTCCAATGTACTTTGGGACAAAGGAATATCACACTTCTGTTTATATAAGGGAAGTAACAGTCTAAGGAAGAACATTTCGTAAAACTTCTTTCGATTGTTACTTTCCTCTGTTTGTTTATAAGGGGAAAGGGGAGTAATGTAGCTTATTATAGTTCTACTTACAGAAGAAAAAGGAAGGTTGCTTCTTTGGAAGTTGTTAAGGACAGCTTTGCAGCATCAAATAAAGCAGACTTCACTAACAAAAGTTAAAAGATTTTATACAATTTCTTCCCGCACTATTAAATGAAAAAAAAAAAAAAAAAAAAAAAAAAAAAAAAAAAAAAAAAACTTTTACTTTAAAAGTTAAAAATACCATTACTCGCATGATTTTAATAGAATTTTGGGGAAAAAAATGTAACGCACTCACCAAAAAAACTTTCTCGCACTAATACAATACGCACATCTGAAACAAACAAGAAAAACAAATAGTGTTAATTATTGCTAATTTTTAACAGTAATAGTATCGAACTCAGTCCAACATTCTGATTAACATAATGGTTCTTCTTTATAGTCTCCTGAACCTCTCTGGGCTATTATCTCAGCACTTAAGTGACTTCTTAATAAAGGAGGTAATAGTAATAAGTCACTTCTTTGGTTTCATTATTACTTAAGTAAATAACTTTTTTTTTAGTTTCAGTGCACTACCCTGATTCTAGAGTTTTTTTTATAAAATTTGAATGGCTCTACTTAATATTTATACCAAATTTTAAATAGGTCAGTTAAGTAGTTTAAGCGTCCCGCTTCTGCTCAAGTGACAAAAGAAAAACCTTTTATAGTCATGTTTAAAATAAAACACTATTTTCTGCACTCTGATAAGTGGCATACATGCTTATCGTTTGATATTTTATAATTATTAAAAAAACTGTTTTTAGATCAATAAAATATTATTGTTTATGTCAACAAAAGAAGCTACTTTTCAAATATAAAGGTTCAAGTGCAATAAAGTTCCGAAAATATCGTCATAAAGAATTTTCCATAATCCGCCACCTTGAATCAAGATGGCGGGTCGAAAAAATGTAACTTTGCTAGCACCTAGAGGGCTAAGAGAAACTTATCTAAAGCAATTGCGCGTTCATAGGATCAGTGGCTCTAGTGATATTTTGGTGAGTCCATCAGTGGTGTTTGGATTTTAAATAGGTATAGATTGTTCAACATAAGTCAATGAATTGACTGTGCGTTGAAATAATGTGCAAAATATTATTGGACGAATAGAGTGAGCTCAATTATTTATTTTTCTTATTTTTTTAAATTTAAAATAATTTTTGTTTTTCTTGTATTGTTGCATGGATGTTCTTTGATGTCTTTAAAATCGATGTATATAGTTTATTTAAAAATAAATACGTGTGGTGTCGCGGGACACCCGGTAGGAACGAAGTTCCTTACATTTTTCATTAAATATAAATTATAAAATCACATTGCTAAGTACATATACATTGCTTACTACTTATACATGGCGGAGTTAGAAAAGAGACAAAATTAAAAGTAAGTAAATGTTCGCACCTAGCGAAGTTAAGGAAAAATTAAAAGAAAAACATTATTTGTATCATTGAAGCAAGCGTCTTACAATAAATATGTATTGAAAATTGAGAAAAAAGTTAATCATGATGAGTTAATAGTTAAAGAGTATGTTTGTAGTTGGTAGAAAATAGGACTGTTTTCTACCTACCCGGCCTAAAAAAATTAATTTTTTTATAAAAAATTATAAAATATATCTCTTGCCTAATTAAAAACGTCTGCTTGTATAAGGTTGAAATTTTACATGCCTGTTTCAATTGCACTTTAGACGATGTGTAAGAAGTTTTATTAAAATTGTTACGTTAGAACGTAAGATATCGGTAAAAACGTTGTTTTCTTTATTTTAAACTTTTAGGTCCGCTTTAATAAATTTGGCGATCTTTATCAATTCATAGCAGAGTCGGTGTTCATTTTACTAAAAAGAATTATATATAAAAGTAGATTGTTTCATTAAATAGATGAAGCTAAAATTTTTTTACCTTCCTAAAATTCCAATTTTAAATTTGAAGCTTACGTTTACTCTAGCATTGCGCGTAAACGCTTGGGAAGATAACGTTGTCCAACGAACTCAGCCTGGGCATTGGTAAAATGAACAATTTGTACCAAATTTCAACCAACTCAGTCATCTTTTACTCAAGTTATGGTAATCAGAAAATTTCGTGACACTTGGTTTTGTGACGGTGATTTTGGTCGTTTTTTTCGGATTCAGTCCTGGGCTCCAGAACGTGCCATAAGGAACTTCGTTCCAAAAATCGGTCCGAGGCAACTCAGACAAAATTCTCACATATATGAATACATAATTACTTAGTCCAATGTTTCCCATTTATAAGTTGCTTCGAGTTTTCGTAGTTACATTTAATTATTATTAGATGATTTAGCAGATTTTACCATAAAAATAAAGAAAAGCATTTATTGAGGAAACGCTATTTATTTTTTAAATATTATTTATTGAAGAATTATCTTTTTCAAAATATGATTTTTTTCTTAATTGATTTCCCCTTTAATAGCTGTTATGTTAAATTAAGCAATACTAAAACTTTTAATGCACTTAATGAGACCTTTAAATCGATGGTCCTCATTATCCTCAATACCGAATTTTACCCCCCGCCTAAATTCCTCTTATTTATTAGAATCAGACAAATTTGAATTTTTATAAATGGTGGGGGGGGGGGCAATTTATTTTTATAAATTGGAGTTTCGACATTTTTTAAGCATAAAAGAAATTTGGAATAGTGTCTAACAAAATTATAAAGAATAGTTTTTCTTTAATAGTCAAACTTTGGTCCGGTTTCCTCTTGTGCGAGTTTAGAAAATTGTACTTTTTGGGTACAGGGTACATTTTGAACAAAAAAATCCTATAAATCTTCATTTAGGAACAAAGAGGCAATTTTTTAAATAATGACAATTCTTCGATTTTTTTAATTTAGGCGTATATATATATATATATTTTTTTTTAATTTACAACTCCATCCGTGGACATACCTACTGTATATGTATATTTTTTAAATTTGATCCTCATATTTTACGATTTTGGTAGTATTCATACTACGGAAAGATTAAATTTTAATTTTAATCAAATTATAACTATTATTAACTACGGGAAACAGACAGAGAAAAATACACTCCAGCGCCAGGATCCCGGCGGTGGAGTGTATTTTTCTCTGTCTGTTTCCCGTAGTTAATAATAATTATAATTTGATTAAAATAAGTTTTGATTTAAATCGATATGCTAGTCTAAATGATTTAACAGGTTTATTTATACATTCATTATTTGTTAAAAACCACAAATCTTATTAATATAGATGCAGGCTTAATAATATATCGATTCGTATTTGTCTTTTAGTTAATCTCATTAATATAATAATCAAGTTACACTTGTAAATCAAGTCTGTAAGAATTATGATTGTTATATAACCAGTCTTATTCTTTATTTCCCGGTGCATTAGTTTTCTCAAGTTCTTCTATAATATATCAGGTACTTGTATGATAAGAGCATTCGATCCAATTGCATAAAAATAATCTTAACTTTCTAATCAAGGGAGTGTCTTGAAGCAAGTGTTCTCTCGATTTTTACTTTCTCCACTTAAACTGTCCTGAGAGATTTGTTAGGTACTAGGTGTGCAATGCAGTTGTCTGCTTGCAATATTGAGCTGATCGTGCATTTTAATCTTACATTTAATTCATTCGTTAAAATTCATATTATATTAATTTGTTTGCATCACGCCATGATCACATTTATCAAAATCTAGCCCTACAGTTGTTGAGGGAAGATGTAACTCCGCATCGCTTTCATTAAGAATCTGCATCTGATTGATTATTTTATTTGGCTCAGTAACTAATTAAATAATTAAAACAATATCATTCAATGTTTTTATTAGAGAAATAATTCAGTAAGCCGTCTATATTAAACAGCTGATAGTTAACAATAAACATTTTTATTTATAAACAGGTGAAATCTGATTAAAAAGTCCAGTCATGCACCATGACTTAATGAGCAAATTTTCAAAGAAAGCTGCGTATTATTGGCTTATAATAATATAGGAAAATTTTGGTTTAGAATTTAGATGGGTGAAAAAAAAAAAATAAATAAAAAATATGGTATACAGGGGACGGGGTACATAAGTCAAAATAGTATTTACCCTTCAAGATGCATGTCGTTGGAAAGCTCTTTAAGAGTACAATAATTGTTGTGAAGGAAGTTTTTTTATAAACTAACATTATTGGATAATTGGCAGCCTAAAGAAAATCAGCCAATTATAAAAACAGAAAAAGTAGGATAATTTAGGAATTGGAACCTAAAAGGTAAATTTTAAGGCTTTTGCATATTACTGTCTCAGCTAATTTCATTTACTAGCCCTCTCCTCTCCCCTTAGGCTTTTGAATAAAAGAGTTCAAGGACGTCGATGTGCCAGAAGAAAGGAAAAAAAGAAGGCCTTTTTGGTCGGTGGAAGCTTAACAAGGCTTGTCGAAAACGAACCCAAATCTAATCAGCTCAAAGGCTTAGAGTATAAGGGAAGGGATAGGGTTTAATATACAGGAGAGTACACGTGGCCATACACGTGTAGATTAAAGGATTTCATTAAGGAAATATACTCAGGCCTACTATGTCTGATCAGCATACAGATTATATATTTTATTCGGAATCCAAGGATATCAGAATCTTTCTTATATTAAAAATACTGAGACTGAGATTAGCAAAACCTTTAAGAATAGTTAAAATATCACATCTTAATCTCCACACATATCAGATCATTTTATCACACAAAATTAGTAGCCTTATCAAAATAACAATAATAGTACATTACGCGTCGAGTGCGGAAAGTAGCATTTTGCATGCGAGTGTGGAGTTTGGACCCGAGCGACAGCGAGGGTGGTAAAACCACACGAGCAATGCAAAATGCCGTTTTCGCACGAGTTGCGTACCGTACTTTATCTACGATTGTTATATTTAAATAATAAATACAGAAAGAAATAAACTTCCAGTATACAAGTTCGTATTTCTCTTTTGATAAAGATAACTTTAATTCATTAGTTGTATTTTGTGCCGAATTATTTCGGGAGGCGTATTATTCTCCTCATATTCGTCATAATCATTTAAATCACTCATTGATTTTCACAAAAACCTCGATATAAAAGTTACTTTTATTAAACAAACAGCAAATTAGTCTTGTTAAATGTAAACAAACTCTCTAATCGTGCGTAAAGCTGAAGAATTCCTCTTCTTTACCGCACTAGTGTGGTAAAGAAGAGGAATTCTTCAGAGAAATGAGACGCGCATGCGCAATGAATACAAGTACGTAAAGAATCACTTTCTACGCATCTAAACAGAGATATAATGTTTATATTTCGTATCAATCGTAGATAAAATAGTTAAAAGCTTGCTCAATCGGGTGAAAACTACTCTTTGTCTACATCTAACAATTTTCTAAATTAAGACCTATTAAATAAAAACTTTTTTCTAAAAACAGATTTATATCTAAAGTTTAAGAATCCAATAATCACCTACATAACCAAGTAAATGAGTACCTGTATTTGAATACTAACGAGACAAAACAAACTCACGCAATTTTTCCAAAGAAAGTGCAAAACTAGCGAGGAAATAAAAAGTACCTTTAACATTCTTACTCATTAATCATAGGTTAAATCATTAAAAGACCAATGATATTTATTTATTTATTTATTCCATTTATTACAGTTAATTGCCTTATAATTATAGATATCTTTTAACATAATACACATAATTTGACAGTAAATCAGCTTTTCCAAGCTGTGGACCCTAAGATTAGGGTAAAATGAATTGCCTTAATTCTAATAAATTATATAACATTTCTCCTATGAAAATATAAATTAAAATACAATCACTTTAATCAACAAAAAAGAATAAAAACTTCTGTATAAATGTTTAATACTTTTTCAACAAACACGCCTACTACATCTTATATAATTTTACCTGCGCATACTTCTTTCTTTCATATTATCTTTATAATTTTTTTTTTTTTTTTTTTTTTTTTTTTTTTTATGTATTTGATATATTATTATATTTTATTGTATTAGTTTTATTTTAATTGATTAATATTATTATTATTATTCATTTTATTTTATCGTTTAAATACTTTGAATTGCATTTTTCTTTGCCTCACTCACAATTATTAAGCCATACTTGGGTGTATACGGATTTCATCCTCTTCCACTCATTCCTGTCGTGGGCTACTCTTTGCCAGGTTGCTCCCCCGCAAGATTTTTTCATTTCTTCATCCCATGCTAGTTGCGGCCTACCTCTTCTTCTCTTTACTTCTCTTGGGTACCAGTGTATCATGGTTTTTGTCCACCTTTGATCATTACTTCGCGCCACGTGTCCTGCCCATCTCCACTTTCTTTCTGTTACTGTCTGTCCTATGTCTTCAAGTCCTGTCCGTTCTCTCACCCACTCGTTCCTCTTCCTATCTTTCAGCGATACCTTCATCATGCTTCTTTCCATTCTTCTCTGTGTCACTCTCAGCTTGTTTATTGTGCTTTTCTTTAGGGTCCACGTCTCTGCTCCGTACGTTATTACCGGCAGTACGCACATATTCCATAGCTTTTTCTTATCTTGACGATGATAGGCATTGATTTTTATCATGGAAATATCCTTAATATTTACCTTTTTTTGACAATCTTTTTGATAAATGTCAATTTAATGCAACGTATAAAAAGTTAACTATCTACGGAATCTGGATATGAGAAGTGTGGGCTAGGACTAGATAGACAAGATTGTTTGGCAGCATATTTCATAAAATGGAGAACAAAGGTAATAATTATAAATATATTATCTTTAAGTTGATTCCCCCCTCTCTGGGAATCAAACACATAATTATTTGTTTGTATGAACTTAGTTTCCAGTGCCTTCTGGTACTAATACCCAAAAATAATTTTTAAAACATTTTATATTATTAGTTCTATAAATGTTTTTTTAGGAAGAGTTCTAGTTCCTGAAGATGACACTCATAAACAAACAATCACAGATGTGTACAAAATATACAAAACATCGTATTCAAAATGCTATGATTCAGGTATGCCTAGTCAAGTCCACAATTTATACTTTTATATTAAATATACGTAGACGCATGACCTTCGTATATAGAATGTGCAAGGTCCGGCAGCCAAACCTGATAGTTTTGTATCTTTTTTGGTGGGTCGTGAAGGAGTGATTAAAAATTACTTCATTTTAGTAGTACATTAGTAATTGGCTACATTTCATCCCTTAAGGAACATCTTCAGGCATGTTACAATGTTAAGTGGTAGAGTCGTGATAAAAACATTTTAAATAAAACTTTTTTAAATATATAAAAATTTGTCATAATATTAATCAAATTTGTCATAAATTAACTATCCGCTACTAACATTTAACATAAAACTATTAAAAACTTGGCAAATCAAAAAATAAAACCATGTACTAAAAGGTATTACATTCTTTATTTTGTGGTAACTCTAAGAGTGTGGTCTCTAAGAGTTACCATCATCTATTTTGATAGATTAAAATATTGCGGATGTAAATATTTTAAATCTAATCTTCACCTAGACCCTAGACTTAATCTTTAAATTTACATTAATTGCTTGATCTAAATAGTCTTGTCTGAAAGACAATTTTGAATTCGACAGATACTAAAGTTCATAATTTCAGCATTCAGCTTGTACAATTACTTTAGTGAATCTTTAAAAGTTCACCCATTCCTAACTATTATACGAATGAGTAAATTATGAACTTGAATAATCTAAAATATGTAATTAGTAAAATTAAAGAAAAATATTTTTTTTTTTTAATCTATCTGAATCTTTTAATCGTTAAATAAAAGATTAAAAATAAATAAAAAACGTAACAATAATGAATAAACAATTTTCTGGTTACACTATAAAACCACTTTTAAATAAATTTATTTCTGTTTTTCTCTCTTACTATGTAAAAAATCTCATGTGAAAGCAATGAGTAGTTTCAACTGACTTAATTTAAAATTTGCTGGTCTCTTTTAATCGGAGTTTTGTTGATTTTATATTTTTTTAGAAGAGGAGATGTTTTATTCTGACGTAGTTCATCACTTGGAGCAGCATAGTGCTTCAACCAAAAGTGAAACTGATTCCATATACAAGTACCAAAGTAAGTTGACATTTTAATACAACTGAAAAGAAATATATATGTTTATATAATCGTAGAAAATCCGAGACTCTTTCAGCTCAGTACCCTCTCTAAAAGGTGTACCAAAGAAAGTAAAAGACATAGGACAAAACTTAAGTCGAGTCTCTGCCTATCATTACACCCTATATCTAACTAGATTGTGGCCAAGTCTGCTCTTTCTGTAGTCCATAATCTCACTTCACTCCTACTTTCATGAGCAACAATGCTCTTTTTTAGTTTTATTGCTAAGCACTTGGCCACTTTCTGAATGAGAATAAAGTGGACTTGGCCGCAATGTAGATATCACTACTTTGATAGGCTATCGTTGTTGACATGGGTTCTGCTACTTTCTTAGTTTCTGAATTCTCTCCTTCCCATCACCCACTTAACCCCTACATGAGTACAAATGATACGAATGCAAGTGATGTTTAAAGTCTCATTCAGAAACTGGCCAAGTGTTAAGTAATAATAATGTAAAAGTAGTGTTGCTCATAAAAGTAAAACAGCAGCCGCATACAAATGGGCCAAATTTCAAGTTTCTAGCTATTCTGGAAGTGACTTATAATTTTGACGATAAGTTAGTCAGTCAGTAACAAATATTGTCAACTTTGGCACACTCCCATTTTGAAAAGACTTAATGATAAGGGCTCAATTTGTTACTCCCTTAAGCTTAATATACGATACTTAATGTCGTATGTTTCAAATTTTATAGCCCATCATAATAAGAAGCAGATATATATGAAAGTAGGTTTTGTTTTTGGACTTGTAGACAGTAATCGAAAGAAGGGGTTTTTTTGGAATAAAAGTCCGATGATGGTTGTGGTTAAAAAATTATATTTTATTCAAAGCTTTCGCCTAGGGAGCCTAAGCTTCATCAGTGATCTACAAAAGAAAGTGAAATAGGAATGAGGACAAAGGCAATTTACAAAAAATTAAAATGTGAAACAATTGTGATCAACAGATTTATATGTAGTACAAAGTTATTCTTACCAAAGTAGAAGATATAAAGTAAAATTTAAAAAGTTAATATGATGAATTTTTAATTCAGCATATTTTAAAAAACTATTAAGTAAATTAAAATTAAAAACAAGTGACTCCATTAAAATGTAAAAAACAATAAATATAAATTTAAGAATTCTAAAAACAATGCATAGAGCCAATGAAAGGTAACTGGATAAGGTGTAAAGAAAGGACTAGTATAAGTAGGTAAAAAAGGTGGAGGGGATTTACCGGTTTTTTTTTTTAAATTTGCTGAATTAAAAATTCATCATATTAACTTTTTAAATTTTACTTTATATCTTCTACTTTGGTAAGAATAACTTTGTACTACATATAAATTAACGAATTTATATGTAGTACGATTCATATTAACGAATTTATTACATCAGTGCGTGTTTTATTTAACTATCAACTAAATATTATTTTATATTGCATACTCAGACATTAAGAAAATAAAAATAACAAATCTTGTTGCCTCTACCACAAAAGCATAAAAAATATATATATATGTGTTTATAAATCTCTACTAAATAATTATAAATAAACAAAATAAAAAACACAGATCAATTTTTATTTAAATTAGGATCTATTACTTATATGTAAAATAAGAAAAAGAAACCTCCTCCTAACGGTAGATAGACCTACCCTGGAGTAGGCTCAAAGAAAAATGTTTTCTATTGTATTTTATATTATTTAAATAAAGCCAAATTATTATTATTATTATTATTATTACTACATATAAATCTGTTGATCACAATTGTTTCACATTTTAATTCTTTGTAAATTGCCTTTGTCCTCATTCCTATTTCATTTTCTTTTGTAGATCACTGATGAAGCTTAGGCTCCCTAGGCGAAAGCTTTGAATAAAACATAATTTTTTAACCACAACCATCATCGGACTTTTATTCCAAAAAAAAACCCTTCTTTCAGATATATGAAGGTGAGAAAAACCAGGTGAATTGGTTCAAGTAAAGATACACTAAATGCTTTTTGGAAAACTATATGGTGCCTTGCGCACTGCCGTTAGCTCAGATTAGAGGATTTAAGAAATATTGTTATTATTTCTATATCCGGAAAGTTACTTTTCATACCCATCCTGGTCTTGTCAAATTTGTAATGATAAAGGGAATACCAAACTAAAAGAGTATAGGAAATCCATTATAGTAAACCAAGTTATAATGGATGATACATAGCACTCGGATTAAGTAATCAATTTATTTATGCAACGAAGTAATGGAAGAAGAATGGTTGTCTAACCAAAAAGCTATCTAGCCAAGGAACTTCTCGCTTACATCCTAAAGACATTAATATAATCTGTTGATAGAATCTACGAAAATTATCACATTGGGTCTCAATGTGGCAAGGTGTAGCGGAAATTTTACTTGCCCCTATATTTTGCCGACAATTCTACCTATTCCCTATCTTACATCTAGAATGCCACGGACGATATTACGGGGGTTATTACTTTACTTACACGTACTACCACTCTATACACCTCAATCATAATATCGTGCCCAAATCTCACACCAATATCTACATTACCATAAACAATTAAAAAAAACGTCATAGAGTGCGACAATGCAATAGGAAATGTGATTTTATATACCTGAAAGTACCACTAGAGACAAATCAAGTCGATTTTAACTAAATGTGCCACATTCAATGAAAATATATAAGGTTAAGCTCACCCCTAAAGGCAATGGTACTTTTTTACTTTGTATCCCACCCTAAGGTGGGTAACAAAGTAAATTAGGTTGGATGTGGCAAGATTTTACTTGGTTACCCACTGTTTGTTAAAATTATTGTGTTTGACATTTCTTTCCAAATTAATTGACAATCTTAACTGGGGAATATTCAAATATTCCTTTGGGACAAAGGAATATCATACTTCTGTAAATAAAAATGAATATATCCGTTAGTCTAACTATCTAGTAAGATAAAGTAACATTTAATCCAATAAATTTTGAACAAAAGAATGGTTCACTTAGATTTAATAATAAATGAAAAATTAATAAATACAGGGTGGAGCACGGCAGACGTATGAATTTGAAAATGTAATAAAGCACAGAATGTTACAAAAAAAATTTTTTTTTTAATTTTTTCCTGATTTAATAACATGGGAAATTTAAATTTACCAAGATTTAAACAAAGTATCGGATAAGTGGTTCCCCTCACACTCCAAACACTGATTAAGCCTTTTTTCGAAGTTTTTGTGCACTCTTTCAAGCATTTCCACAGGAATTTCGGCAATTTTGGCTCGAATGTTGTTCTTGAGCGCTTCCAGGGTTCTGGGACGATCGCTGTACACCAAGGATTTAAGGTATCCCCACAGAAAAAAATCACAAGGAGCCAAATCAGGCGATCTTGCAGGCCAGTTTAAATCGCCTCTTAAAGAGATAAGTCGCGCGGGAAATCTGTCTTACAAAACGTTTACGCAAACCCTTGCTGTGTGGGCCGTGGCCCTGTCCTGCTGAAACGAGGAACATAAACTTCCCGTCCCCCTCTTTCAAACGACTCTACTCTCAACCGTCTAGGACCAATAGGAAGGGAGCAATCCCCTCTTCAAATTCATACGTCTGCCGCGCTCCACCCTGTACATTTGGGTGGGTAACAAAGTAAGAGTACCAAGGCAATTATGAACAACAAAGCCACTTAAAATAAAGTTGCTATTGAAGGAAGATGATATTTATATGGAATTTTATGCCACGTGTGCGAATAATATAGGGATTATTTTTCATCCATTATTCCTTTTTATAATATCTACATAATTATATTTTCACTTCCTATTTAAAGATATAATCTTTAAATTATAAAGTTTAAGTAAAAGATAGTGATACTTTAAAATTTTAGGAGTTCAATGCTTGTTTAGATACATTCACATGTCTAGCCTTTACTCAAAAGTAATCCCTAAAATTTATTTGGGACCTTAAATTGTAATACCTGAACTTAAGTCTTAAATAAATATTAAATGTCATTAAAACTTCTAAAGGGAAGGATTATACGGTTATTTACCATAGCACAATTCAAGTGTATTAGGCTAGAAGAGATGGGGACTCATTTCCTGTCCCGGCCTTGCCACATGTTCCTTCATAAAGCTTCCTTTAGAACTAGGTTATCCTTGAAGACGTTAGGTCTAATCGTATAAGAATATTACAGAAAGGGAAGGGCACGATTAATTCCATAATTCCTCGACATAATGATCCATAAAATGGCTCTTAATCATAATGATCCTCAAAAAGGCTCTACTGTGGTGAAAATTTATCAAAATACAACAAATAGACAAGTACTCAATGGGCATTTTATGAGCATAGATTCTCAAGTTAAAGTAAGTATTCGGGTTTGATTCAAAAATAAATACTAGGTATTGCAAAGCTGCGATATGGGGAAGCAAGTGATAACAGGTGAGACATTTTCCGAAATTAAGTGAAATTAGAAATTTCAATACAAAAATTATCAAATAAATAGAATTTATATAATAAGAGCTATCTAGTAAGTTGAATATCTTATTCTATTAAAATGTTCAAAAAAGATATAAACGAAGATATTTTAGATTAAATCAAATTAAAAGCGCCCATGGTGCTCGAAAGAAAGAGCAAAAACCTTAACAACCCTTTCGATCTTGGTCTAATTTTGCTTCTATTATCGTCCCCTATATGGGGGCATATCGATGGCACGGTTTAGATTCGGTTTTGGAGAGATCCTTTGTACAGAGATTTGTCCTTTTTTATGTTAAAGATTAAAGACAAGCGATGCCACAATTAAGACAATGCAACTTTAAAGTAGATGTCTCATCCCGCGCGTTTAGCCTTAAGCAATGTGAAATAGCCAAATTCATTCAAAAATATTACAACAGTCTACTTGTTCTCAATATCTACTTTGATTCAATTCCTTGATAAATATTCAAGACGAAAATCTCGCATAAATTACATTATCAGAATATACGCAGAACTAAGAATTTGATATAGTATAGGTTTCGTTTTAGTTTTACTTAAAGCTAGTCTATACTTTGCATCAAGTTTTGAAAAATACATTATACTAATTAATATATAAAGAAAAAAGAAGACGAATCGGGCAGGAATGATATCAGAGGTAATAGTACAAAGTAGCATTTTGCATGCGAGTGTGGAGTTTGCACCCGAGCGACAGCGAGGGTAGTAAAATCACACGACCAAAGTACCGTACTTTATCTACGATTGTTGGATTTTAATAATAAATTCAGAAAAAAAAAATTAATAAATTTCCTGTATGTAAGTTCGTATTTCTCTTTAGATATAGATGAAATTAATTAATTTTTGTTGTATTTTGTGCTGAATTAATTATTTCGGGAGGCGTATTATTCTCCTAATTTTCGTCATAATGACATAAAGCAATAATTTTTTTTCACTAAAATCTCGATATAAACGGTTTCTTTAATTAAACAAACAGCAAATTAGTTTTGTTATATGTTAACAAACTCGCTGTTAACAAACTCGAGGAATTCTTCAGAATTATGAGACGCGCATGCGCAATGAATACAAGTACGTAAAGAATCACTTTCTACGCATATAAACAGAGATACAATGTTTATATTTCGTATGAGTCGTAGATAAATAATATTAAATTTAAGTTTAAATTACATTTTCCACTGATTGTTTTAAAATATTACTTTAATTCCTATGCACTAGGTTGCCTATAGTGCTCCTATGAGGGCCTATAGAATCTAGGGCTTATAGGATGTGTACCTGTCAACTCCTCTCAACCGTTACATTTTGTTAGTAATTAATGAGGGTAAAATAGTTCAGCGGGAGGAAAACTTCCTGCCACCTGCTAGATGAAATTATTACTCTCAATAAAATTACCTATAAACTATAAACTCACCCTATCACCTTTTTCAATAGAAAGTAGAAGTTTAAAGCTATTAAAGATGGAAAAGTTTTGTAGCTAGAGTGTGTTACATATTGCTAAATTTTGTGTTTAAGTAAGTAACATCATATTATCATCTTATTGTATCAATTTTATTGATAATTATTGTGAAGTACTTATGGGTTAAGATATCTGCTTTGAGAAATACAACAATTGTTTAGCAATCCACATGACCTTAATAATCGTAATAAGTCATTAAGTCATCACCTACTCTATAATAACCTACTCTAAATCAGATAATATAGATAAGGGGTCTCCAAACTACGGCTTGCGGGCTGGATTTGGCCCGTGAGACTACTTCATTCGGCCCGCTGCGCCACAAAAGAAGTTAACAAATGGACATAAACAATACAAAGTTATAGCTTCTCCAAAATGAAATGCAATTTCAAACATTAAAAAAGACCAGCAGGAGTCTTATATACGTTTTTTTTGGCAGAAATGTACATAGTTTATAAGCATATTATCCATATTCCCAATCATTGTCAAACTTATTTTGACAGCTGTAAAGAAAATTTTAGATTTTTATTTCCAAATTTGTTTAATCTATTGTTCTCTTATAAATTATTTTGACATCTGTGAAGAAAATTATTAATTTCTATTTATTTCCTATTTGTTTAATCTATTGTTCTTTTCAATCATTTTGACATCTGTGAAGAAAATTATTAATTTCTATTTATTTTCTATTTGTTTAATTTATTGTTCTCTTTTCATTTTGACATCATTAAAGAAAATTATTAGTTTTTATTAATTCCTAATTTGTTTTATCTATTGTTCTCTTGTCAATCATTTTGAAATGTTCGAAGAAAATTATTAGTTTTTATTAATTCCTTTTTTGCTTAATCTATTATTGTTATCTTATCAATCATTGTGACAACTGTAAAAAAAATTATTGATTTTTATTAATCCCCTATTTGCTTTTAATCCATTGTTGTCTTAAAATTCTTTTGACATCTGTAAAGAAAATAATTTATTTTTATTAATTCATTATTTTTTTAATCTATTGTATTCTTGTCAACCATTTTGAAAACTGTGAAGCAAATTATTGATTTTTATTAATGTCCTATTTTTTTTTTTAATCTATTGTTCTCTTGTCAAGCATTTTGACATCTGCAAAAAAAATGATTGATTCTTATAAATGCCCTATTTATTTTATCTATTGTTCTCGTGTCAAGCATTTTGACAATTGCAAAAAAATTATTGATTTTTATTAATGCCCTATTTGATTTATCTGTTGTTCTCTTGTCAATCATTTTGAAATTTGAGAAGAAAATAATTGATATTGATTCTCTCTATTTGTTTAATCTAGTGTTTTCATGTCAATTATTTTTGAAACCTGTAAAGAAGATTATTGATTTTTTATTATTCCTCTATTTGTTTCCTATTGTTCTCTCGTCAATTATTTTGACATTTGTGATGAAAGTCAGTCATTTTTATTGTTCCCTTATTTGTTTAATCCTGGGTTGTCCAAACTACGGCCAGTGGAATCCGGCATGAAAGAACTTACAAATGATTCTAAACAAAGTAATCATATAAGTTCTCCTTAATCAAATGTCATTTCAAACATTAAAAATGATCAGCTCGAATTTTATACAAGTTTTTTCGACCGAAATAGATAAGGTTTAAGGTTTATGAGCTTATAATTATTTATATTGTCTACAATTATGAAGTCCAATAGCAGAATATTACTTACTTCATCCGGCCCGCTATGGACAATCTTATCCAGATACGACCCTTAAACCAAAATATTGGAGACTCCTGATATTGATGAACAGAGCTCATCTTTAGTTTGTATAAGAATTAGGTAGCATAGGTGGCATTAAGGTTCATTCATAATTTCTTCATTATCAGCACTACAGAGCATGTTAGCTTTAATTATTTAGCTTCTCTGCCGCTCGCCTCCACTCAGCACCGTCTCATACACTTATAATTTCTGACTCCTGCCTGACTCTATCCAAAAATTTATGAGGCCGTCCCAATAACCTTATCCTTAAGTTAAATCTACATTTGACTATTTTACATGACATTTCATCCTTATTTAAGTACTGTAGGCTGTCCACAAACCGGAGTATGTCTTGTTGAGTAGGATACTCATGTGTCACTGTTATCATAAATTTGTTATTATCATCACAAAAAGAATTTGTACGCTATTACAATACTTTCTATATTAAATCAAATTATAATTATTATTAACAACGGGAGATAGACAGAGAAAAATAGACTCCAGCGCTGGGACTCGAACCACGGGTCTCTATATTACATTTTATACAAGGTACAGGTACCAATAGGGTACTTTATAATTATAAGCGAAAATTCTCAGGTCTAGTTCTATTGTCGTAAATGTCGACTCCTAGACTTGTGGAAAATTGAAAGCTTAATTCGGGACTAGGTATCGTTATTGACAGAGGAAATTATTCTTCAGTGTAGCTTAGTTGGGAAGAGCACTATACTGGAAATATAGAGACCCGTGGTTCGAGTCCCGGCGCTGGAGTCTTTTTTTCTCTGTCTATCTCCCGTTGTTAATAATAATTATAATTTGATTTAAATTAAATTTTAAACTTTCCGTAGTTTGAATACTACCAAAAACTAAAAAATGAATACTTTCCATTTAGATGCTACGTATATGAGAAAATATAAAGTGATAATAAGATAAATGAGTATGTAAAATTATCTACATATAAAACCAATGCTCATTCATTCAAGTAGTGAATTATAAATCTTAGTGTGAATAAATTATTACACACATACTAATATCCCCAATATTATTTTAAATCATAATATCTATTACACCATATACATTCTAGATTTATTGTGACATTTAATGGAAATTTTATAAGATTGTTTTTAATAAATATTTAATATAAGAGGATTTTATGAAGGAATTTTCAGTGTTACAAAGTAATAATATGCATTGAAATTAACTCTTAAGAAATAATTCCAGTGATTATTAAATTTATAAATAATATATAAGTAATGTATCATGCTTTTTTTCGTTTATAATAGGTTCTTTTTATTACGCAGTGAGACATTATATGATGTTTTATTTTTATTTCTTCTTTGTAAATTGGATTTCGGTTGAAAATATCAAATATAAAATTGAATTAATTCAACTCTTTCTCAATTGGTATTTGTTATTAGAGGATGAGAAAAAAAAGCACTTTATTATCGTACCATCGCTGTTTACTTTACCTCCCCTTTCTAATTAAGAATTTACAGTATATTCCATTAATCGTTATTAACATTTTATTTATTAAGTGTTTTTACATTCTCATATACGTAGTATATAAAGAGAAGTATTGTAATGGCACAAATATTAAATTTTTTATATTTTGACGGATTTACAGTTTTGAGTCTAAAAAAGTGGTTTTTAAAAAATGTCTGTCGTCTGTAAAGACGCGTGGAACCTAAAGCCTCGTCCAGACTGCCGAACCGAACAGAGGAAACGAGCCGAACATAGTCTCTGCGCATGCCCAGTCTGAGATGCGCAGGCGCACCTTAGACTGAGCATGCGCAGAGACTATTGCTCGACTCGTTTCCTTTGTTCGGTTCGGCAGTCTGGACGAGGCTTAAACTGCTGGGCTTATTTTGATGCAATTTAATATACATGTTAAGAAAATCTTACCCCTGGGCAAATTTGGATTGAGAAATGAATTCTAGCTCCAAATTTGGGGTCGCTAACCCCCAAAAACTCGGCAAAACGTAAAAATAAAATGTTTCTTTGAAAAGCTTCCGACGATTTTTATTAAAAAATTCTATATGGAAGCTATTTAAATACGAATCGAATAGTATAATTTGTTTTCTCGGAAAACATCTAGTTTCCAATGTAATGATAAAAAAAAAATAATATGATTTTTTTGAAAATCGAAAACAAAAAGTAATCCAATACCGGTTCATTTTGTAAATGTGTTCAAAAATATTTTATTTAAATGAGATACTATGGGATTCAAAACAGTATCTTCATCTATATGAGAAAGTTTTGTTCGATTAATCGGACCGATTTTTTTATATTTGGAACCTGTAGAAACCTTATGCTTAACCTGTAGGAAGGTTATGCCTGTAGGAAGGTTATGCCTTTAGGAAGGTTATGCCTGTAGGAAGGTTAAGCTGTTGTCGTGATCGTGATAAATGCATACATAACGATGTTTTGTAATTTTGTTGAATTTTAAAATATTTGTTATTTATTTATTATCCCTTCATTCACCCGTGGCAAAAAGGTAGGAGTGCCTCGACACCATAATATTGTACTAATTAATTATATTATCATTAATTAACATTGAGTGTACATAGGTACAGTAGAATTCGATTAAATGTGTGTCTACAGTGGTGTCTAGACAGACTATGGTTAATTATTAATTTTCTGTGAATAATGTTCTTTAAATTTATCAATCAAATAAGATTTGCTCTACTTTTCGTACTTTTAAACATTTACTTTAACCATTATAAAATCACTTAGAACACCATGGAAAAACTATTTATAGTTATTAAGGAGGGCACTGAAGTAACAAACTAATTTTAAAATTCGTACGGAATAATTGAGTTAGAGTGAGTCAAATTAAAACTTGAATGAGAGTGCGACAACAAAAATTCTTTATTGAACTTAAGTACCAACTTTTTATTATTTGAACAGAAGCCCGTTCATTAATAATACTGTCCCTATAACACCTAAAACTGCTTAAACTAACCAAAATATAAAACCTGATTCATAGATTAAGATTATTAGAGGATTCATTTTATTAAGTTTTATTACTATAAGTATGTTCTACTCAGTAGAAGCAGGATAGAAGTTCCAATGTTGGGTAATTATACTACATGTAATAAGTTTATGTAGAAAAAAACTTTACGCAAACTATTGTCCGACAAATTGCTAATACCATAATCCAATTGCTGTCCCATAGCTAATAGCATAATCCAATTGCTAATATGAAAAGTCTAATTGCAAATAATATAATCGTATTGTTAATAAGAATAGTCAAATAGCTAATAACATAATCGTATACGTAAGAACACTGTTGATCAATTTGTCCAATATTTAAGTTACGAAATAGGTTACAAGTACTACATCTCACTTGCAAGATAACTTCTTATAATCTCTTTTTCGTATTTTTGATAGCAGAAAATTCGCTAAAAGAGGATTTTCTTTTTTTATAATTCAGTACTGTATAAAAAAAATGAGATGGATCGACATGAGTGAAAGAAAGACAAAGTTTTGAAATGAAGGAGAAATGTTAGGTTTTCTTTTACGTTGACATTTAGACGAGGGATCTAAGGGAGGCGTGCTACACACTGGCTTGATATCCTGTCACAACCAGGTGCCTTCGCCTTCATTTAGGCTCCCTGCCATCTTCATTCCTCCATTATAAACTATCTCACTTCAATCATTTCCAAACACCCAACCAGATTCATTTTTAATAACATATAATGGTAACCAATGTATCCTTTCATTAAATGTTTTCCACCCTCTCTAGGCCCCATTGCTAGGCAGAGAGTAAAGGTAAAGTGTTAAGTAATACTAGGCATCGCGTGGCTCTATCATTGAAGCGAGCATATAGTCACGTATAAATATGTATTGAATATTGAAAAAATAGATAATCATGAGTCATGATGAGTTGATAGATATTGGGTATGATAATAGTACAGCGGCTATTAGTAAAGGAATCACCCCGCATTCTTACTATTCTTCTAACCACACATCTCCTTTTTAATTATTATTAAATGTATCTCTTTGCTACAAAAAAACTACTGCATGTATCAAATTGAAATTTTGCATGCCTGTTTCAATTGTGCATTAGATGGTGTACATGAAGTTTTATTGACATCGTTACGTTAGAACGTAAGATATCGGTTAAAAGGTTGTTTTCTCTATTATAAACGTTTAGGTCCGCTTTAATAGTTTTAGCGATCTTTATTAATTCATAGCGGTGTCGCTGTTGGTTTTACTAAAAAAATGTTATTTGTAAAAAATGTTCGTCTCATCGAATAGATGATGATAGAATCTTTTCCCGTCCTGAAATTCCAATTCTTCTCTTGTTTAAGCGAGCGTTGCGCGCGAACTCTTGGACGGATCACGCTGTCCAACGAACTTAGTCTGAGTATTAGTAAGAAGAACATGTATACCAAATTTCAACTAAATCGGTCAACTTTTACTCAAGTTATCGTCACACGCGTAAACGTTACTGACAGACAGACAGACAGACAGACACACAGAGAGACAGACAAGATGCATAGTTTGTTGAATGTAAGAAGCTCGCTTATCGGTAACACAGTCTTTTCTTTCACTGTTCTTTTTATTTTCTCATATAAATAGAAAGTATTGTGATGACACGAAAATTCGATTTTGAGATTTTGATGGATTTACAACTTTTGAGGTCCCCTGAGTACAAAAAAATGATTAAGAAATGTCTGTCTGTCGTCTGTGCAGACGCCTGGAGCCTAAACTACTGGGCTGGTTTTGACGAAATTTGGCATACATGTTTAGAAAAATCATGAGGCGAAATCGAGAAATTAATTTTAGCCCTAAATTTGGGGGCGCTACCCACCAAAAACTCTGAAGAAACGTGAAAAAAATTATTTCTCGAAAACGGCTCCGACGATTTTGATTTAAAAATTCTAAAATGTAGTCCATTTAAATAAAAATCTAAGGATATAAGCCGTTTTCCCGGGAAAAATCTAGTTTCCGAGATATTGATGAAAATAAATCTCTGGTTAAAAATCGAAAACAAAAATCGGTCCGAGAAAACTCAGACAAACTTTCTCATACACGAGTTCATAAAAATGTTATCAAAATGATCATAAAAATAACTTCACCTCGGCGGGGAATCGAGCTTGGCCTCTCTCTGTCCACGTTTAAAGCTATTTTCTCAGGAACTAGATTTTCCCCGTGAAAACGGCTTATATCGTTAGATTTGTATTTAAATGGACCTTTTAAAATTTTTTATAATAAAAATCGTCGGAACCGTTTTCGATAAATAATTTTTTTCACTATTTTCTGAGTTTTGGTGGGTAGCGCCCCCAAAATTGCAGCTAAAATTATTTCTTGATTTCGCCTCGGGCTATGATTTTCACAATACTTTCTCAAGTAAAAAGTAAACATACACCTGTTGAATACATTTTAAATAATATACATTGACAAAGCATCGCGTAGGTTTATCATTGAAGCGAGCTTAATTAATAGGTAATCATGTTGAGTTTATAGTTTAAAAGGATGATTGGAGTAGACGGTAGTGCCGGGTGAGAATCTCACTTCACTTGGAAGGTTCTATAGTAACCCTGCTAAAGGTGGGTTTACAGTCACAGTTAGCAGATTGACACGCGTATCCTTCTCTATAGATAAAATAAAAATATATTCATGCTTTCTGGGATCTGGGGCCGAGATTATATGAGAAAGTTAGTCTGAGTTGCCTAGGACCGATATTTTTTAATGTCAACAGTTTCAACGAAACTGTAAACTGCAACGAAAGAGAGAAAAAAAGGATTTTAATATTTTAAATTGTCACAAGTTACTGCACTCTTTCCTTTTAATAAAATATATATAAATATATACAGAAAAAAAACAGATTAAAAAACTTGTTGAAAATATGTCATGAGAAGTAGAAGGTGATAATTTGTTTGCAAACTGAGAGAAGGAATGAATTCCTTGCTCGTGAACTAAATGGAAGGGTTTTAGTAAGCCGAAATAAAAATCCTCAAGAAAAAGAAAAAATATAATTAACAAAGCCATTAGTAAATAGCTCTAAAAAATAAATTATTTAAGAATTTAAAACGTTCTTTAAAGAGATATATTTAAAGAGAATTTAAGGATTTAAAGAGATCTTTAAAACATTCCTACATGAAACAACCACTCTAATGAAAATATGTTATTTACTGTTTATGAATGTTTAGAATAGTTAAATTAATTTTATTATATTTTTAATTGAGATTCCCAAAGAGTAAAGATATTATAATTCGAAACTTGATTTAGACCTGGATATATTTAAATTTTAACTGTTTAATATCGAATGGAAACCAAATAAAAGTGTCTTATGATATTTGAGACATTCAATGAAAATGTCATTGGTTTATTTGAAACACCGAGTGGGTCGATACATGTTTTGTGGTTTTAGCGAAATCAAACCTTTAGATATCCAACTGCAACCGCAGAATTATTTTTAACCTTTAGTCTTATTTTATGTATTTGGGTACCCTAAGAAAATGAAAGTTATAAAATATCGAAATAATAATTATTATTATACATACATCTACGTAACTAGAGGGGAGTACTGAAGTAGATATGACTCATTGCTCATCAGTATAGCTACCCTATTATGAGGTACTCATTAGGGAACAGTCTTTAAAGTATAAGATTTGTAAAGGTTACATTAAGTAAGACGTCTCCCCACTAAAGTAACTTTATTTTTTATTTGTAAAAAGTCGATTTTGAACCACTTGTGGTCTTCTTAAGGGGCCTTTCACACCAAAGATGCAAGTCTGCGTCCTGGTCGCAAGTGGCAGGTGCGTCTTACATCCTCATGACACGAGCGTTCACACCTAAGTGGCACGTGCTACTTGCATCTTCTTATATCTTTTATTTTAACTCCTCAGTTTTTTCAGTGCATTTGGGTTAAAATGATGAATTATCAATCATCCGACTATCCGCGTATGTAGGGCACATGTAAATGTATGTAGGGCGGCATGTAAATAATAATGAGGGCGCACGCTAATAAAACACCAGCCGACTGGTTCTCGAGTCGCACTTGCTACTTCGGTGTGAAAGCTCTCGTTCAGTCATACAGTCCAGTTTTCAAGATGCATGCATCTTGCCACCAGGACGCATGCATCCTGCGACTTGCTACTTCGGTGTGAAAGGCCCCTTTTTAGAGTTAAATTTTAATCTTAGATTACAACCTCTGTCACAACTCCTACACTGATTTTTATCTCTACCGCATTTCGATTCGTCTCACCAGCACTGAAAATTATCAATAGTGGTTGAATGCTGGATTTCATAAAATTACATTAGTAAAGAGACGTCTTTCTTTAATCTTTACTAGCCTTCACCCCGAGCCCCGCGTGGAGCTCATGCTAGGTATTAGTGGCTATGTTTCCTATTATAATGTAGGCCTAGAAATAAAATGAAATGCCTAAATAGTTTTGTTTCCGAAGCCTTCTAAGAATAGAATCAGGTCTATATTATTCGTCATTAATTGCATCACTAAGAATGGAATACTCTCCAAATCGTAGTTTATAAAAAGAGTCTATAAAAAGAAATAGCCAATCGAAACTAACTTATATAGTAAGTAGTAAATAGCAATGCTCGATATAATCATGTCGTGCTATAAAAGAGTTAAAATTAATGAAAAAATAATCGGAGTCATAAAAAATCGGATTGGAAAGTCATAGAACAATAATCAACCATTAGTGCATTAATTTAATTACCTGTCTCTTCTCAATTCGTCAACTGTACCAGTAAATATTTAATAACTCTACTTTTAGGACAAATTAATATAATAATAAGTACTTGATGTAAAGAGCATTAGTGAGAGGTATAAGTGCCCCAATCAGAAGTTAAATCGGTCAACGATTGCGGACGCCATAAGAGCTTAAAGACAAAAAAATGAACAACTTGATTCTATCTAAGGAATAACCAATACAACGACAAAAAATCATAAGACCAGAGATGTAGATCTTTTAAAATCATTTACCGCTGGTGCAATCTGCTTTTCGATACGACATACCATTTAGCCACAATAAGCCTTTAAACATTAAATTTTAAATATGTGCCCGCCATCTTTAATTTCTTAAGGGGGGCAAAAATAAAAATAACTCTTCGGATTTCATCTGTCGGTTTGGGCCAATTTCCGACCAAACGCAAAAAACCGCGTGTCTCTAGGTGGCCTAGAAGTACCTAAACATTTTTATTTGTGAATCAGTGGGTTTTGTTACTCTCTCATATTTTTATACATACACGAAACAAGCTAATGCCAAATTCGGTTTTCGGAATGTATGAAATGAAAAAGTATCCAAAAAATGTTGTAATTTTGACCAAAGTACAGACAAAACTTTTAATTTTATATATGTACATATATTCGAGTGAATCCACTGCACATCTATAAAAAGTTATTTCATTAATTTCTACACACTCTGTGTCCTAAAATTAAAATTAATATTTGGAATAAAAAAACCTAGTTTACAATACTTATTTAATCTTCATTTTATCAAGAATTTTCCCCAATTTCATTTTAGAAACTACACATTATTTATTTTATCACTTTACTAGTTCATTAATCAATTTTAAATCATTATCAAAAACAGTCTGTCATAACTAATAATTATTTATATGTTTAAATTTTCTTTTTTTAAAAAATTAAATTATAATTTTTTGAACTTTCACCCAACCCTTTTCATAACAATAAATAAGTTAAAACAAACCACTGGCAGTTCAATTTCATTATTTTATACAGACTCTGTTTCATATAATGTAAATAAAATTTGTAAAAAAAAAAATTAAAAAAACACGAATTACATTAGAATAAAAATAACAAGAGGAAAAAAGAATTTAATAAATTTAGCTGTTACAGCTATTCTTGATAAATTATTCATATGGTTTCCCTTTTATATTAAAAAAAAAAAAAAATTAAAGTATATAAAAAACAAAATTTAAAGACCTACTGAGACGAGATAAAATAAAATGTAGGGGAGAGGGTATCTTCTCTCAACTCTGCCCTTACCTTATTTTACGACTATATTAATAAACATGAATTTCAAGGAATTTCTACAAGAAGCGTACCACCGAGATTATTAAAATGAAATATTTTTTTGCTATTCTTCAATGTACCTAATTAAATCGCTGAGAGATGTAACACTCAACGGCATTTCTCGTAATTTTATATTAAAATACTGAATATTGATTTTACTATAGTATAAAATTAATGTAACCATTTTTAAGAGTTCACTTCAGTATTACTGTATCGACTATACTAAGATTTTCTGTTCGTTCAAACCGGTTTTAACATCACTTTTTGTAAACATAGTTATTTATGCACCTAGGGAGTAAAGTAAGCCATTATTCCCTGAGCGAATAAGTTGGTTCTGGAGGCGATACCCAAGGAACCATGGTCCCTAAATCCCGAGGCGAAGCCGAGGGAATTAAATTTTTAATTTTTGCAGCGTAGCCAAAAGAATAACGCCAATTAGCTCCCGAGGCGCAGCCGAGGAAGATAATTATCGCGAAGGGAATTATATCACTTTAATCCCAAGATACATACAATATTTTATCTCCAGTAGGGAGAAAATACACATTTTCATCCATTGCACGGTTTTTATTTATTATTTTAATAAATAACAATAATTATTAGCACTTTTAATAGCAAATATATAAGAGATTCAATATTAAAAACAAATAAGAATTGCAGTTTAACTAAAATAGAAGG
This sequence comes from Gerris lacustris, assembly GCA_951217055.1. Classification (NCBI taxonomy): domain Eukaryota; kingdom Metazoa; phylum Arthropoda; class Insecta; order Hemiptera; family Gerridae; genus Gerris; species Gerris lacustris. The sequence goes on along the minus strand of OX578277.1, from coordinate 16,026,967 downwards.
TTATTTAGATGCAGGTTTAAAAACAATGATAAACAAGGTCGAAAAAGCAGTGTCACCAACCTGATTTCTACAACCTCACTCAGGGCCGGATCTAGACATTTTTTAAGTGGATGCAAACTATATTTCAGCCCCCCCCCCCCCATGATAATAATAAAATCAAAGGAAATTGACTAACACAATTTTTGAGTTTACAAATAGGTATGTCGATAAGTATTTAAAAGCAAATTTACGTAATAATAATCTAAGTGAATTTTTGAATTTAGGCCCTAGAATTTATTTTTTGTTAAACTATAATATTTTGCATTTATTATAAAAATATGGGTGAAGAAGCTAAAAGATTACTTCTCAATAAACTGGAAAAGAAGAAAAGTACTATCTTTCATCGTGTACTACATATGTTCGATTTAATTTCTAATTTACAAACACAAGAATCTGCACGCTCGAATTGTTTGACATGTCTTAACTTTGGCACATAAATTCAAAACGCGTTACCAAAAAGCGTTACCAAAAATGAAAATGTCTCACTGTTTTGCAGACTCGTATGCAAGCATTATCAAGTTTTTTAAATGCCTATTGCAACGGACGAACTTAGCCGACCATATATTCTTAAAAGGCACCAAAACATTTGCTTATACACAAAATTCTAGCTTGATGATAGTCAGACAGTGAGCCACTTTTTTGCTCGCTATCTCCTGAACTTTTATTAAACGTATTGTAAATTAGTTTATCTACTCGCGGCAGCAAAATTAAACATTACTTAACTGTTTTTAGGCTGGAAAGTACTATTTCCCTGATTTGTCATTAAAATATTTAATACTGGCAGGAAAGTAGTTAAAACAGTCAGGAAAATACTTTCTCTGCCTAGGCAGGGAAATATTTCCCTGCCTAGGCAGAGAAAGTAACAGTGTTACCACTGCGTGTCATAACCTCTTATTTTGGCAAGAACAGTTCATACTATTATCTCTCTCTTATAACATTATATATTATAGTTAAATAAGTAATAATTGATAAATAAACGTTTTAATAATATGTTTTTATTTGTTAATTCTGTTAAATAAGTTCAATGATTAGTAGATCTTTAATTAAAAAAAAATAGTTGAGTCACTGACTATACTGTAGCGTCATGTAAACATTGAACATCCATATTATTTTTATTATTGAAGTCATTCTAGATTAGACTAGCTACTTTTCTTGATGTATCCTAGTTACTTCTTTTCTTTTAAGCAATAGAAGATGTCTTTAACACTTTTATTAATTGTTTAGTAAAAATATAAATAAATATTTTATATTGCGTGCATTATTCATTCAGAAGTTATGTGTGTTATAAACGTGTGTTTTGTATTTTGTTGTTATAGATTGAGTTTGCTTTTCACTTATTGTTATTATTCCCAAGTTTCTTATTTGAACATTAATTTTAGTTACTACATATGTTATTATCTTTATTAATATGACACATAGTTATATTAATAAAGATAACATTTTAGCAGCTTCATTTTTCTGCCGCAAGTAGATAAAATATTGTATGCAACAAGGCAGCAAAGGAAACATTTCTGCCTCGTTTATTCATTGCCTGCCTCGGCTTCGCCTCGGCAGTCAAATAGGTAAATTACCTGCCTCGGCTTCGCCTCGGCAGTTAATTATCATAGCCTGTCCTCGCCTTCGGCTCGGAGGCTAATCTAATCACTCGTCAGTAAAATTCCATTTTGCTGCCTAGTTACATAAATAACTATTAACAGGTGAATGTTTACATTTCGCGATTGATTTTCAGATAAATCAATTTTATTTTACTACGTTTTTATCAGCTTGTTTTCTTGTTTGTTTGTTTGTTTGTTTGTCCGGTACAAATCTGGCAATCGATTTCTAACCAACTTCCCGAATAGCTCGACATTTGAAACTTTTAGCATAGCTCAGAACACGATAACAATGCATAATTTTATTACTTTTAGCCATCTTTCAGCAGAATTTAATTGGTTTTCAGCAAATTTTGCTGTACAGAAAGTTAGTTCGGAAAAAATCCGCAAGTTATTTTATTTGTTTTGCCATATCCCAAATTTACGCAATCTTCATTTTGACGTCTCAAATTTGTGATAGATAAACATTGAATGACAGCAAAACAGGAAATATCGATTATATTATTTATATTATTTCAAATATATATTGATGGCACGCTTTAGATTTGGTGTTGGGGAGATCCGTTGTACAAAGATTTGTCCTTTTATAGGTTTAAGATCAGCTCTCTAGATGGTTGTCATTTATGTGAAGTAAATAAATTCGGAACTATTTTTTTTTTTCACTAACATTATATATTATATAACAATAACAATTATATTATCAACATTACATACGATTCAACAGAAAATTTAAAAACGTAGTATATAAAAAGTTCTTTTTATCTTGAAATTATTCATTAATATCTCGGAAACTAGATTTTTTTTCAGGGAAAATTACTTATTTGGTAAAATTCGAAGTTAAATGAACTTAATTTCAGATTTTTTCTTTAAAAATATTTTGAACCTTTAAATAATAAATTAAATAAATTAAACGAATGTGGATTTAAAATAGGTCAAGCAAGGATAATAAATTACTATTTGCTTCAATTTTGAACATATATAGTAATTTATTATCCCCTGTTTGACCTATTTTAAAATCAAATTCGTCCAATTAAATAATAAAAAGGGATCACTATAGTCAGAATTGTTAAATAAATTAGTTATTATAGGATTAGTTATTTTTATTACTATGTTCAGTTTCACTATGTATAGTAATAAAGTTTAATAATATCGAAAAATAGAGTCGTAAAAATTAATATGTGTGATCAGATAATCTATATCTTTATCTTGATATATATATATATATATATATATATATATATATATATATATATATATATATATATATATATATATATATATATATATATATATATATATATATATATATATATATATATATATATATATAATCTGTATCTATGTCTTAAGAACTATAATTTCGGCTTTTACATGACGATTGGGGTGTAAAGATGGCGGAAAGAATAGACAGAAAGCAATATACTCGTATATTACTTTAGAGAAATTAATTAAAATTAATTATACAAGCATAATATCTTTTTATAAGCAATAGCTTTATTAACTTTAGATTATTTTACAAGCTAGCCAAACATTATAAGAAATATCACAAAAGAATTATTATATAAAATATATATTATTATAAGAAAACGTAGACATAAAGAAATATAACAGCATATTATGGTAGTTGTATCGCAATAATTTATAATGCATAAATAATAAAGCGTATTCTACTTAACATTTAGAGGATAACTTTAAGTTCTTTGTATAAAATCTAGTTAAATAAAAATATATATAATTTCAAATGTTCTCAATCTTTGGATAGTTAAATCTTATATTCATTGATTTTATCATTATTTTTCGTATAATTACCCGATCTTAACAAAACCTTTTTAACTTCAATAAATTAATCTGGTCGATTAGTGATACCTATCCTGCAAGGGATGTATCAGGTAACAATAAAAGCTTTATATTTAATACATATTTTTATATGATTAGGAATATTAATACTATATTGACTGATCAGGTCACACCAGTTAGGAAGTTAGAAGTTCACTATATCATGATAATTCACTGATCTTCCCTGATAAAATTTTAATGAAGGTAAGCTGTAATGCATAAAAAAAGGTAATAAGTAGTAGGAAATCCGGTAACTAGTTACAGGAAATCCTGTAATTAAGATAATATGTATAAAGATGTAAAACATATTCGTAATCACAATGCAAATATTTAATGGGATGGAAAATTTGAAGTATCAAACATGTTTGAAGAATTTAATATTCACAGGTTCCTAAAGAAGCCTTAATTAAAGATTACTTCATGAATTCTCAAGTCTTTACAATAATTTAATAATCACTTCTTTAAATATATATATAGTAAGTTATAAGATGGCGTAGATTATTTTTAACTTAAGATATGTTCATTTAGATGCTATCAGTAGCTACTTCAAAAGACTGATCAAAGTTATGATAAAAGAAATCAAACCATTCACGATCTAATCCATAAATATCAAGAATTTTTATTTTGAGGTTTCTGTGGCAACACTGAGGGCGTCAGATCTTTTCTTATTGTAAATAAACTTTTTTAAATGCTTAACAATTAGATTCAATGCAGCTGTAACAGGAGTTCTTTTCTTCGGGAGATCGTAGATCTATAGCGGATTCAATGTGTCGAGAAGATGTCTCATGGATAGATGATTTTAATCTACGTGCGTAATCCTGGAAAGCTGTGGCCAAGCAGTAGGTGAGCTTACGGGCGGTTTGACCGCTGTCACATGCGAAGGCGTGACAGGCAAACGGTGTCTGATTACCAACTATGATCATAGCGAACACACGAGTATAAACAAGGTCTTGAACTCCGTACGATACCGTCGGTATAGGGAAGGAATTAAGTTCTCCGGAATTCGATATTAAAGTGCAAGCGTCTCTGGTTACTTTTAACGTAATTGGTTTACAAGTGTTCTCAGATGCCGAGGTTACCAAGGAATCAACAGGTCCCCTAGTATGTTTCATACCCCAGAGACCGCCGCACTCTCGCCATCCTAAATATCTGACCGAAAATTCTTGCGGTAACTGCTGCTGAGAACTCATTTTTGTCCGATATTCACATTATCCGAACGAAGCTACCCGACTATCTCTGATAACTCGATAGACTCTAAAGCTACTGAACCGTCGGGGAAACTACCTCCAACGACCGGTTTTAAAAGAGACTTCACAGAGCGGTTACAACGAATGAACTGGGGGGCTGACCTAATACGGTTTTAGCCGACCACCTGCCACCGGATCTCAACGGAATCGTAACTTCCTGCCTTCCTAACTTCCCGTGACACTAACACTAAAGTCAACCACACGTACACACTCAAACCAAACACAATTACACCTCCTATTCGAAGCTATCACATGTCCTATCTCACAAAACAATTCCGCCAATAGCTAAAAAAAAAACTGTAATAAAATTTTATATGGAGCTTTATTTATCAAATTATCTTACATTTTATTGTGTTGAGTTTACTCTTGATAAATAATACAGACAAATCATGAGGGATAATATTTATAAATATATTTGTGTGTGTGCGTGTATTTATTTACAAAAAACCTCGCTTTGAAAATATTAATATGTAACTTGCATTTGAATCGGAAAGACATAATGTGTGAAAGATGCAATTTTGTAGGCAGTCAAAAAGTAGTTTTAAATCAATTGATAACTCACAATCAACTAACTGATTCACAGTTGATATATGCACTGTATATAATTAATATTTTCATTCGTATACTGTCCTTTAAGCCCCTTTCTGTATTTTAAGAGTTCCGTCGTTTAAATTAAAACTAAAATACTTATTTATATAAAAAATATATAGAAAAAACTAGTCCTTTGTGTATGTGGTATTAATAAATTGATGTTATAGAAAATCTATCATCAAAGCGATTATTTGAATATTTAATAATTGCAAGATAAAATGAACTTTTTATATAGTACGTTTTTTAAATTTCCTGTCATAAATCATAAATTTCAAACCTGGCAAAATGAAGATCGTAAATATGGGTTATGTCAAAACAAATAAAATAACTTGCGGATTTTTTCCGAACTAACTTTCCATACAGCAAAATTTGCTGAAAACCAATTAAATTTTGCTGAAAGATGGCTAAAAGTATTAAAATAATGCATTGTCATCGTGTTCTGAGCTATTCTAAAAGTTTCAAATGTCTAGCTACTCGGGATGTTAGTTAAAAATCTATTACAAGATTTGTACTGGACAAACAAACAAACAAACAAGAAAGCAAGCTAATAAAAACGTAATAAAAAAAAAAAATAAATAAAATAGTGATACACTGTTTTAAAACTTATGTTTTTTATGCCTGCATTAAAATGTGGTATTATTGATTCCATCAAATGTTATACAAATTTTCATAAATTTCAGTTGAAGACAAATCGTTAAAAGAGGCTCTGGCAGCTGTTCCTATGTGGTTGACGGAACTACCTCGGAATTTCGGTGTCAATGTTTCCGTTTCGCTGTCTTGCTTAGACCGCCAAGCTGAAGGTAAAGTAGTGTGATTTACAAAGTTGGATAATTATGTTAAAACAATATCATTGTAATTGAAACAATTCACCGGTTTCGGCTGTTCTAATGCAGGCTTCTTCAGAAATCTGGTGTTTATGGGTTGACTTGGAAGCTTAAGTCATACCATAAACGGAAGTACATCCACTTGTACTTCCAAAGTCATTCTTTGACCATCTTAATAATGCAGCCGAAACCGGTCTCATTTTGTGTGAAGATTGTTGTTTGGTTATTGAACTACACCTCTTTTATGATGAGTCTCTACCACACATTGGAGAGATACATAGTCTAAGATATTATTAAAACGATATTGGATATTTCTTTAATATTTAAAAACAGTTAAAATATGGATACTATTTAACAGAATCATTCATCTTATGATTATTTTATTATTTATTTTTAAATTCATTGATCTGCTCTTTTAGACAGTCCGCTGAGTTACCTCGATGATATGGGCATAGAAGTGATTGAATACGTCAAGCTAAGAATTGGTTACAATTATCTTAAATCGAATTTAAGTGTAAAAGCGACTGTTGACGATAAATCGATATGTCCTGGATTGAGTGGAGGATTTGAAGGTATTTATAAAAGAACAGGGATTTATATTTTAAATATATTTGAATCAGAGCTGATTATTAGGCAATAAGGATTTGAGCTGACTAAAATTAAAATAATTAACGAGTTTTTAATTAAAATAAATTCAAATAAAAATAAATAAAAAATCGCTTCAAGACAACTCAGAGAAGGACTAACTTTCTCATATAATCTCGGTCCCAGATCCCAGAAAACATGAAGTATATTGTTATCTATATAGATGGATACGTGTGTGCACCCACCTCTAGGATCCCTCCTGTAGAACCATTCTAGTAAAGTGAGAGTCCCTACCCGGCACTACCGTCTACTCCAATCATCCTTTTAAAATTTAAACTCACCACGATTAACTATTAATTAAATTACCTTAGAATTAAATATTTATTGTATTAAGCTCGCTTCAATGATAAAGCAACGCAATGCCTAGTTAATATATTATTTAAAATGTGTTCAACAGGTGGTTGTTTACATTTTGTTTTCGATTTTCAACAAAATCAGATTTATTTTCTATCATTAATATCTCGGAAACTAGATTTTTCCCGGGAAAAGACTTATATCGTTAGATTTTTATTTAAATGGACTACATTTTAGAATTTTTTAATCATAATCGTTGGAACTGTTTTCGAGAAATCATTTTCTCTTCACGTTTTTCAGAGTTTTTGGGGCTAGCGCCCCCAAATTTGGAGGAGCCAAAATTCATTTCTCGATTTCCCCTCGGGGTATGATTTTGCTGAACCAGTAGTTTAGGCTCCGCGCGTCTGCACAGACTACTGACTGACGAACAACAGGTGACATGTAGACTTTTATAAAAACCACTTTTTTTGGACTCAGGGGACCTCAAAACGTGTAGATCCATCAAGTATTGTGAAGTATCACAATACTTTCATTTTATACGAGAAAGTGAAATATAATTTCTATAGGTAATCATCAGTAAATCGATTAATGACGAATTAGTCTATGAAAAACTTTATGAGTTAAATATTTTTAGTAGGTACTACTGATTAGTAGAGATTTGTAGTCGTATCCTTCCTCAGTAAATTAAAAATGAATAAACTACAAAGTTATTTTAAAAATACTAATTATTTGATGTTTGTTATGCTGTTAAGGCTGCGGAAAGCCCTTAAAAGGAAAAATGTCCTAAATTTACTGGTTCTTCGTATTACCTTTTACATGACCTGACCTTTTACAACACTTTATAAATTATGTTTGTGAATTTAAAACAGAATGTGGAGTCAGGCAGGGGGACTTTTTAAGCCCTTTGGTTTTTTTTTATCCTAATGGATGATGTCGTGAGAACCTGTCATAATGACAGTCATAGGTACATGGATGGTAGATGGCAGCTGTTACCGGTTTTGTTAAGAATTTTAGGCTATGCCCACGACATAGTCTTGATTGCTGACTTACAAAAGAAGCTACAAATAATCTTAAATCTTTGGGACAGAGAACTGACAAAGACAAAGGGCCATGAATATCTCTTGATCTTGGGAAGAAAAGAAAACGAACACACGTTTTAGGGGGTGAATTATTGGAACAAGTTCCAGTTTTTAAGTATCTTGGGTCAATTATCAGCAAAAACGGAAAAATCAGACCAGATATAAACGCAAGAGCAGCATCCGCTGGTAAACTATTCCAAGAGATTATTTCCAAGAAGGATGTCTGTAACAACCAAAATTTGAGTATACTCAAATACCTTTGTCCCCATTCTTACATATGGATCAGAAAGCTGGGCTGTTACTCGGAAAGAGACAGCTATTTTTCAAACTGCTGAGATCAGATATTGGAGAAGAGTAAAAGGTAGAACTAGATGAGAACGTAGAAGAGACCAAATTTTCAGAGATAACCTTCAAATCAACTCTATTAGAAACATGGTGAGCTTCAACCAACTTCAATGGTTTGGCCATGTGATATGGATGGGAAATGAGCGGTACCCAAAGCTGGCCTAGGAAGCAAGACCACCAAGAGAAAGACCCCGATGCTGGAAAAGGCTGACATGGGAGGAAAATACGTGTATCGTATAAGTTCACTCCAGAAGCGATGAGTTGAATGGAACCAAGCACGAAGGCTATAGTTGAAGATAGAAGATAGAACGTCGTGGAAATCTATTTGTCAAACCTTTACACCTCACGGTAAAAGAGGACGGAATAAAGTAAAGCAGCCCCTACACGGTCAATCCGCTTGATCAAAACGTCGCGTCAAGCCAAGCCGCCTTTGGGCGCATCAAGCATACCATCAAGCATCCAATCAATCTCTTCGTCAACACTCATTTGTAGCGGAGTTTTGGATTAGTGAACTGCTCCTCCTGGGCTGTAGTGAATCAGTATTGTGTAGATACTATGGTTTCGAATCAGGATTTTGGTTGTCAAGCAGTTGATTGACGGAATGCTTGATCAAAATTGTTGTAGACTATCAAACATTCCGTAAAGCCGCTTGACTCATTCAAACTTTTCATCAATCTCCGTCGAGGCTTGACTCAAGCATCAAACGGGTTCCTAGACGATCAATCATGGTGTCAAGCATTCCGTCAATCAACTGCTTGACAACCAAAATCCTGATTCGAAACCATAGTACCTACACAATAGGAAGCAAGACCACCAAGAGAAAAGACCCCGAGGCTGAAGAAGGCTGACATGGGAGGCCGCTTGTTCAAGCGGCTTGACCGTGTAGGGGCTGCTTAAATAAGTAAGTAAGTTATGCTTTTATAATTTATAAATACTTCTTTAAAAGTCACACATATCTTAAACATCTAACAAAATATCTAACAATTCCCAATTTACTTATCAATCATTTTAAGTCAGAATCCATAAATATCAATTGCCGCTATCATTAGTTTTGTTAAACAAATTGATTTTAAGGAAATCGAATCCGGTTAGTTGTTAACAGGTAGACTTTGGCATATTGAATCCTTGTTTTGTTAATATTATTTAATAATTCAATTTTTTGTTACAGATATTATTTTTATATAATATTTTAATACTACCATAAATGATTTTTTTTAAAAGATATAACATTCATCATGTCAACATGTGCATTAAGTATCATGTCATTTCAATTTCTCAAGTATATACAAAAATCGATTATTATACACAAATATTTGCTCTTCGATAACACTATTATATTGATTAAACATGTATGTATTATCATTATAAAATATTAAGATCCCAAACCAAATATATATGTTTCAACCAAATATATACAGTTAAACATCAGATGATTTAATTTTAGTTGAGGAAATACGACTGTCTTATTAAATTATAAAAAAAAAAAATTATCGAGTGTAAATAGATTTCAAGTGGATTCTCGATATTTTAAAATGATTACTTGTAATTTTTAGTTGATAATCAGAGCTTTGTAAAATTCATTTCAAATTTACTTGTAAATGACCCCGTTCAACACCGTTATTACTGTGACGTCTTTAAGAAATTATAGCTTATTTCCTTATTAGATATATTTGTCCAAGCTGGTTTCCTGTGCTCCGATACGGAATGGTTTTTTTGAGAGTGTTTTTATTTAATTTGATTAAAAACAAATAGTTATACAATAAAGGAAAACTAATGTTGATACATAATTGGTACCGGAGATATCGTCATGCTGAATTTCGAATATAAATAGCCGCTATCTTGACTCATGATGGAAAATTGTAAAAAGATTTCTTAGAATGCAACAAGGGGTTAAGCAGGGGTTCCCAACCTTTTTCCTTTATCGACGCCTTTTAAGAGAGTGATTTTTTTTCATTTTTCATAATTGCATTTTAACAAGCTTTTAATTAACTTGCTTGTATGTATGTATGTATGTTCGGGTCAAACCTTGCAACTGAATTTTGAATCCACATGACCACCAAAGGCCTTCTGAAATCGCCGAAAGATCAACTTCATCTCAAAACTTGCGGCAAAAACTACATCGGACAAACCGGAAGATTGATCTCTACCCACCTACAAGAACACGTAAGAGCAGTAAAGAACCACGATCACAGATGATTGCACAACATTCTGATGAAACCGGCCATCTCATAAAATTTGAGGACATAAGAGTACTCGCTTCGGTCAACAGGTATCACAACAGGGTAGTAAGGGAGGCTATCGAGATCGAGAAACAACCAGAGAACTTCAACAGAGAGGATGGATTCACTCTTTCCCGGACCTGGAAACCGCTGGTTAGCACCTGTGCCAAGCAGAAAGCAAAAAGCGGCACCGCGGTCACTTCTCGACTTCAAACATCACCCGCTTCACAAAGGCGACACCTGCCCGATTGCGTCATGCCGACAAATGATTAACCTGACTCAAGGAACCACTGGGGAATCTAGGTATAATCTACGTTCCAGAAAGCAACTATAAATACACCGTCCTTCACTCCAGTCGTCAGTATGTCTTGTTGTTGCTTCAAGTAAACATCACGATGCACCACACCCCTGAAGATGCCTCCAGTAGTGGAAGCGAAACGTTGAACTTCATCCCCTTCGGGACGCGGATTTCACCGGAAAACTAAGCTGTTTATTATTAGTCTACCCGCGGAGGTCTACGTACGAAGTTGAATATTGTAAGAGGCTAATCCACCTGCATTATTTACAAGTGACGGCTTAAGCAATTATTATTTAATTCCTGCATCAGATCGACACGCAAATTATTCTTTATTTTTGAAATAATCAATATTCATATCTTTTATAATTTATCAGCGACCCCCAGTAATACTACCTGGAATACTACCGACCCCTTTTAAATTTCCATAAACCCCTAAGGCGTCCTCCTGGTCCCCGTTGGGAAACTAGGCTAAATCTTAGTTTACACTGGGACTCAATGTTACGCGTCTTTGTTGTTTAGCTGAATCTCAGCTGAGCCGAACCATGCTCCCGTTTCCCAGGAGCGTATTTTGGATCTGCGATTAGATTTCCATCGAAACGGGAATCTCTGAAACAATGCGTTGTGCAACATTTAATCGGGACAGCCCCGCAAGAATAACGCGCAACATAGAGTCCCTGTATAGACTCAGCTTAAGAGGAACCTATCTACAAACTTTTATGGTTATATTTCATGGTCCAGTGGTTCCAAAGACGTCATGATGAGTCAGTCAGCCATTTCGTTGTGTCTTGATTTTGATGTAAATAAATTGAAGGGACCATTCGAGGAATGCGTTATTTGATACTCTTTTACATTTTAATATTAACTGTTATATGTCAACTAAAATTTCTACCAATTCTTAATACGCAGAATATGTTCAGGGCGTCCCCAAATGAACCTCAATACTTTAGGATCTTATCGGAAATTTGACACTGAACAATAAAGTTCCTATAACCATATAACTTTACCAATATATTTGAAGATGACCCAAAGAGGAGTCGAAATATTGCAAAAGTGAGCTTTTAACTTTTTCCATAACACCCTATTGTCAATAACAAAATATATATTTTTCAGATCCGATCGTACTAAGGATGCTTCACATGCAGTATATCAAGAGTGAAGACTATTTGAAGTGGGTGCTAAGAAGCAAAAGAAAAGATGGTAGGTATGTTTTTGGTCAAAAACATTTAGCTTAATCACTTTAAAAAATAATACCAATTCTTTGTTCGACAAGAGTCACATAATTGGTTTCATAAGGGTGTTGAAAATTATAAACTACAACGAAAGAATTGCATGGATAAAAACAAAAAATAAAAATAAAATGCAATACTTTTTTTATTATTTTTTCTAAATAAGAGGAAGAAAAATACGACAAGACTACAAATCAATAGGACAATAATTAGTTGCTTCAAAAATAGTAAATAATTTAAAATATCGAAACCATGATAAGAAAACAAGAGCTGTGGCAACTTTAATTTTTAGAATTGTTGTTTTATAAATATGTACATAGTGAAATATGTACCTCACTCTACTTCTTTAATGCCATGCTAGGATAACGTGAAGAAAATGAGAGCAGTTAAATACAATTTATGAATATTATAACTTCTCTCCTATTAGTAGTATTTTAAGCTCGTCATAAAACTTTAAAAATATAAAAAGAAAAGTTCAATAAAGCATAAAAAAAAGGAAATAAATTATTAGCAGACGAAATTTTTTTCGTGTGTAGCATGTCAAAGTATGACTACTACTTGGTGGCTGGGATAGTGAGTAATTATTTAACTCTCAAAATATCAAACAATTAGAACTTTTCAAAGAACCGAGCATAGTGACCACACCCAATGCTGCATAATTATATTGTTATAACATAACATGTTATGTTATAACATGCATAACATATTTCATGAAATGTCAAGGTCCTGTCTTTAATATATAAAAGGACAAATTTCTGTAGAAAGGAACTGGCCAAAACCGAATCTAAACCGTGCCATCGATATGCCCCTGTGAAGGGGACGGAGTGTTGGGGACGTGAGAGAAGAAAAATGAGCCCAAGATCGAGGGGGTTGTTAAGGTTCATGCTCTTCCCTTCGAGCGTCATGGGTGCTCGGTCCCGGTTCTAATAACACAATTGGACTAATAACACAATTGGAGCCCGGATAGGAGAGCATGGGCTGGACTATCAATATGCAGCATTGGCGTGGTCACCAAATGGATGGGTGACCGCATAATTTAAGTGCAATCCACGGATCGCCGCCCCCCCCCCCCCCGCTACTTATGTGAAATGGTGACAACCTGGTTGTGAGAACCAATTTTAAGGTTTATGCAACTGGTGAAACGACTCTCTAACCCCGATTCATCCATTATAAAAATAGTTGTATAAGCCCTTTTGCAAGCATGGGCCCTTCACTTGCTGTTAACCCACGTAGTTAGTTAGTTATGTTATAACTTATAAGTATAAGACATAACAAATTCGCCTAAAAAGAGCCAATGTTCTGGAGTTATCAATTTATTTATGTTTTTAATGTTTTATGAAAATTTAAAAAAATTACTATAACAATACAATTTTTAAAAACTGGTCTTATTTTCAACTTTTTTTTTTTTTTTTTTTTTGAAACACGGGAAGTTCAAAATTGGGGTAATAGGTGTCCGATGAAACTTACAAAGCAAACGTCATATAGGACTCTCACGGAGGTGAGAGGTGTACAGTGTACTGTGTACAGTATACTGTGAGAGTAAATATACATCAAAACGCGTTTTCATGTACTTGGACTGATATCCATATCACAAATATAACATGTCTGACTCGGATACAGAAACGAAGCATTAAGTAGTTTTTTATGTTAAAATATTATACAGGTTGGGCCAAAAAACCGCACTTTTTTGAACACTTATAGCACAGCTTCTGTAGTAGCTAGAGATATGGGGTTTGCGAGGTCTGAAAACTACATTCTTCTACTTTAAATTGTATATCTATAACTTTAAAAACTATTGGGTGAATAGGGTTTTAAAAAAAGTCGTCTTTCAAAAAAGTTGTCTGGTATTATAGTTTTTATAGAATAAATTACCATATGGTGGAAATTAAAGATCAAATTCTAAAATACACGTTTATGCAATATGTTACCCCGCCCCGTCCCATCCCCCCTTGCAAACAATTCAATACTTGCAAGAGAATTGCCAGACTTCAGGCATACATAATATAATATTATAATATACATAGCAAATATATTATTTAGATTGTAGTAAACAACAAAATCTGATATCAAATATGAAGCAAGCTATCACATTTGTTGCCTCCTAGATCTGTCACCATGTGATATAAAAGTATAAACAAATAATACAATCAGCAACTAGAATCTGGCGTGATGGTCGATAGTTCTATCGTGACAGAATCTATCACGTAGTCTATACGGTGGTAGTTGATGGGATAGTTGCTATCATGACTACAGCTATCACGTCACCTATCACCGTGTAAATGGGGCTTAATTCTTCGATCATCTTTTAGCAATCCTATTCTGTCAGTAATACTACTATCTTCTTTCAGCAATCCTATTCTTTCAGTAATACTACTATCTTCTTGCAGCAATCCAATTCTGTCAGTAATACTACTATCTTCTTTCAGCAATCCTATTCTGTCAGTAATACTACTATCTTCTTGCAGCAATCCTATTCTGTCAGTAATACTACTATCTTCTTGCAGCAATCCTATTCTGTCAGTAATACTACTATCTTCTTTCAGCAATTTTATGCTGTCAGTAATATGTACTACTATCTTCTTTCAGCAATCCTATTCTGTCAGTAATACTACTATCTTCTTGCAGCAATCCTATTCTGTCAGTAATATTACTATCTTCTTTCAGCAATTTTATGCTGTCAGTAATATGTACTACTATCTTCTTGCAGCAATCCTATTCTGTCAGTAATACTACTATCTTCTAAGGAAAATTATAAGTTTATAAATTTTCGAGATTTCAATCTTAAGGAATATTTTTTACAGTATTGTTTCTGCAAAGTATCCCATCTTTAGTATAATCAGACATTAATAAGAAATAAATTTACTTTTTTCAGATGGGAAGAAAAAAGAATTTAAATCCGAAGAGAGAACGTCATTTAGGACGTCCGCACTTAAACAAACAAGGAGCGAGAGTAAAAACTTTTTTTTTGTATTTTAAAAACTTTTCTGCATAATATTTGACGATTGTTTAAAGACCAGAAGTTTTAAGAACTTTTTGTCTTCGTCCAACTTTGAGGTAAAAATATATTCCACACTGTGAGTGTGATAAGCTTTATTCTGAATCTAAACTACCTCCAAAGAAAACTAACAGGAAACTTTAATAATTGTCTTATCCCACTTTGTCTCATAAATGTTTAACCGCTTTCATAGTATGAAAAATATGTAAATATTAATTTTAATTTGTCTTATAGTATAACTTGATAATAAAATAAATGGCCAAATACATTATGCATGGGCATACAACCATGTGGTTTTCTAACAGATCGATTCTAATCCAAGTATTCACACATATAACAAAGATAATGAAACTTAACATACCAGAAGGAAATAATCGCCTAGAAGTACAAGAAAAGGAAAATTACATCCAACATGTAAATAAATACATCTATCTTGGAACATTAATTACCAATGAAAAGGATTGCGAGGAAGGGGAAATAAGGAGGAGGATAGCTTTAGCGTGGCAAAGCTACAACAAATACAGGCACTTATTCCGTTCCGATGTTGAAATGGTTCACAAGGCTAGGCTATGGGACATGTGTGTACTACCTATATTGATATATGGCTGCGAAACGTGGGTCTTGACTCAACAAGTTATTAGTAGGATGAGAGTCACCCAGAGAAGGATGATGAGAAGTATGCTCAAGATAACGAGGAAAGACAAGAGAAGCAACGAGTCAATCTTACAGCAAACCTGCATAGAAGATGTGGCCAGGGTGATAAGCAGAAGGAAATGGCAGTGGATGGGTCATATCGCTAGAACTCAAGATGAGAGATGGACGAAGAAAATGATATTATGGTACCCAAGAGATTTGAAGAGGAGAAAAGGGAGACCACGTACATACTGGGATGAAGAAGTACGGAAAATCTGTGGGGAAGAGACCTGGCAGCGTGTCGCTCTCCAAAGGAAGGAATGGAAAAGGATGACAGAGATATTCATCGATGTATGGCTGTGGAAAAATTAAAATAGAGACTCAGTTTTCTAATCTTACCTTTCTTACCTTATTATTTTATGATGGCTTATTATTGTGAACTCATTTTTATTTTATATTCAGTATTTACTTAAACCACAGTCAATTTCAATTTAAACTCGGAATTTAGTTGTTACGGAAAAAAAACAATAATATATAAAAAAAAGAGAAAATAATAATAATAATAATAATGAAAATAAAATACTACTGAATAGTAGTATAAATATTTGCCTCAGCATAAGCTGATTTGTTTTAACATTTCTAGAAGAACTATAATTAACTCTGTCACAGAACATTTATAAACCAATAAAGGCATTCATTCATTCATTCATTCACACATATATTACTTGACGAACTACATAATAATGATTTTTGAAATACGGGGTATCCCAGGTGTCTGGAGCAGTAATGTAGGTAAAACCCTACTTCTAAACTATGTCAAGGTAACTGTATTTATAATCAATAAATGAAAAATTCTAAAAACATAATGAGGAAATATCGGTGTAAACCTCTCTGAATTATTTTGACAGTGAATTTATTTTTATTTTTATTTTTTTTTTACACAAGTAAAATTAATTTATTAATTTAAAAATTTGTGAGATGAATAATAATTATTTATGTAACTAGGCAGCAAAATGGAATTTTACTGACGAGTGATTAGATTAGCCTCCGAGTCGAAGGCGAGGACAGGCTATGATAATTAGGTAATTTACCTATTTGACTGTCGAGGCGAAGCCGAGGCAGGCAATGAATAAACGATGCAGTAATGTTTCCTTTGCTGCCTTGTTGCATACAATATTTTATCTACTTGCGGCAGAAAAATGAAGCTGCTAAAATGTTTATTAATATAACATAGTTAATAACTATGTGTCATATTAATAAAGATAATAACATATGTATTAACTAAAATTAATGTTCAAATAAGAAACTAGGGAATAATAATCAATAAGTGATAAGCAAACTCAATCTATAACAACAAAATACAAAACACACGTTTATACCACACATAACTTCTGACAGTAGCGTACACAGAAAATTTTTTCGGGGGGGCCCAACCTAATTTAACTTATATGCGGGTTTAGCATACCCCATAATTTATAATAATTGTAATTTCTCCCCCTTTTCAACACTCTAATTTCAATTTCTAACCTCATATTTAATTAAATTAAAATCCTATGAGGTAACACCTCACTATGTGATGTGATCGTTCTAAAAAACGATTATGTCTCCGATTCCAATAATTCCAAGACAGAAATCTGTTCCAGTTATCAGACATTTTTGATCCCGTTTCTGGCTGTTAGTCTGTCTCTCGCTCAATAATTGCGAACAATTCTTAAAAACTACTCTTTCGATTTTAATGAAATTCGGATGGCAGTTAATTAGCATATACAAAGTCCATTGTTGGTCCTATATAAGGTCCAATCTTCTGGTCCCATTTCCCTCCACCACATTTCTCCACCTGCCACCATTTCTCTTCCACATGTGCACACACATACATTTATTTACACCTAATCTTCAAAAATATTCATCTGATTTTATAAAACTTATGCGATAGAAGCTCACAGATTAATTTTAACTGTCTGCGCTGTTTAAATTTTGGTAAATTGATACTTTAAATTATGTAAAAATCAAACCAATTTTGACTAATTTAAAAAAGGAGGGAAAATTGAGTAAATTTAACATGAATAAAGTATCAATATAGCAATATTTTAAGAGCGCAGACGGTTGAAATTATTCTTGGGTTATCTGCGGGCTACTTTAAACAAACCATTAAAATTTCATAAAAATCAGATGAGTACTTTTGAAGATATAGGTGTAAATAAATGTATATGTCTGTGCGAATGTGGAAGAGAAATAAATAGGTGCAGAAGATTGAAACTTATACGGGATCAGCAATGTTATAACCTGGCTAATTATGACCTACCATCAAAATTTCAATATAATTGGACGAATAGCTTTTAAGATATGTTGGTTCGCAAAAATTGAAGGACAGGCGGACAAGGGACCCAAACTGTACCCTGATGTTGAACAGATTTTTGTCTTGGAATTTTTGAAATCGGAGACATAAAAATTGTTCGTTCTTCAGAACTGTCACATATCTTCCGTTTCCTTAGGTAAGCTCGGAAGCAAAACGTGATCCATACTGCAAAAGCAAACGTGGATTTGGAGCACATACGAATTTCAAATTTTTATCTAGAAGAGAATTCTTCTCTAAGAAAATTAAATACATATTGCAAAACAAAAGAATCATTCGCTCATTCGCTGGGTAACATGGGACATTTAACATCAAATGTTTTCTGAACGCATTTTGAGTTTTTAGATTTAAATTTACTATTACTATGTAATATGAATCAGTTTTTTCACAAAATAATAAACCGATTTATTTATATTGCCTCTGTTTTCCCACTACATGTCGACGAACACTAGTCCGACCTGAGTCAGCAAGAGATAATGCCGCAAAACAAAAATTTGCTACTGAAATCCACAACCATAATTTTACAATTTAAGCCAGTCTAGTGTGCATATTTTAATTCAATTAATTTAATTCCATCGGCAAAAGTTCGAGTTGACTCGGGCCTCATTTAATTTAATGTGCTTAAACCTAGGCCGAGCCGGCAATCGTGTCTATTATTGAAAGCATCCCAATTTATTTTGATCCATAATTTCCATCGACAAAATCGGGCCTACTAGCAATCAGGCCGATTCATTGTACTCATCCTAATCAATTCAATGCACTTAATTTTATAGCAAAAAATCCGGGCCTAGCTGTCAATCGGAGCAGTCTATTTTTACGAATCCAAATTCAATTCATTGCATTAGGATTCGTAATGAATTGAAGCTGTCCTATAATGCAACCTATGCTATTGAACTGGACTAAAACCACAAAAAAATAATTGAATTCAATTGGCGAAAAATCGGGCCCAGCCGAAATCGGGTTGATCAAGTTTAATGTTTTTAGTTCCACTGGCAAAAAATCAAGGCCTAGTCGGCAAATGAGCCGATTTATTTTATACATCCTAATTTAATTCCATCAGCAAAAATTTCGGTCCAGCCAAAATCGGGCTGCTATAGTGTTTAATAGTTTTAGTTTCATCGACAAAAATCCGGGACCAGCCGACAGTCGGGCCAGTATAGTGTTTAATAAATTTCCATCGGCAAAATCCGGGCCCAGCCGACAGTCGGGCCGGTATAGTGTTTAATAAATTTAATTGCATCGGCAAAATTCGGGCCCAGCCGGCAGTCGGGCCGGTATAGTGTTTAATAAATTCAATTCCATCGGTAAAATCCAGTTCCAGCCGACAGTCGGGCCAGTATAATGTTTAATAAATTTAATTCCATCGGTAAAATCCAGTTCCAGCCGACAGTCGGGCCGGTATAGTGTTTAATAAATTTAATTCCATCGGCAAAATCCGGGCCTAGCCGACAGTTGGGCCGGTATAGTGTTTAATTAATTCAATTCCATCGGCAAAATCCGGGCCCAGCCGACAGTCGGGCCGGTATAATGTTTAATAAATTTAATTCCATCGGCAAAATCCAGTTCCAGCCGACAGTCGGGCCGGTATAGTGTTTAATAAATTTAATTCCATCGGCAAAATCCGGGCCCAGCTGACAGTCGGGCCGGTATAGTGTTGAATGAATTTAATTCTATCGGCAAATCCGGGCCGAGTTTATTTGGGATGATTAAGTGTATACACGCCATAAGATAATACTTAATTAATTCCTTTTATTGGAAAATATTTACAGCCAATTCGAATGCATCTGTCATTACTGTGTTTTTTTGGTTTTGAGTGTATGGCGGGTCTTAGGTATGTAATCATTTCGGGGGGGGCCAGGGCCCCCCCCCCCCCTGTGTACGCCACTGACTTCTGAATGAATAATGCACGCAATATAAAATATTTATTTATATTTTTACTAACAAATTACTAGAAGTATTTTAAAGATATCTTCTATTGCTTAAAATAAAAGAAGTAACTAGGATAAATCAAGAAAAGTAGCTAGTCTAATCTAGAATGACTTCAATAATAAAAATAATATAGATGTTCAATTTTTACATGACGCTGCAGTATAGCCAGTGACTCTACTATTTTTTTAATTAAAGATCTACTAATCATTGAACTTATTTAACAGAATTAACAAATATAAACAAATTATTTTATAACTAAAACGTTTATTTATTAAATATTACTTATTAAACTATAATATATGATGTTATAAGATAGAGATAATAGTGTAAATTGTCATTGCCAACATTATAAAAGTAAACATTTTACTACCTAGGCAGTAAAATAAATTTCTCTGCCCGAAATCGGTTCAATAATGCCTCATTTTGCTGCCGCAAGTAGATAAAAAAAAGAAGAAGATATTTTTAATACATTTCATGTGTTAAATAACACTGCACACTATTGCTTTGACCAAATAATTTAGTCAGTGTGTTTGATCAAAGCAATACATGTAATGACTTCTTAATTTTTAAACATAAAATATTTTAGTTTATTGGACAATAACAAAAGAAAAATAACGTAATTCCGATGAAACCAAGGGTAGAGTGAGAATGAAAAAGCAAAGACTAACTAACACGACCCCTAGTCTTAATAACCTTATGTTCCTTATGTTATTTTACTGGGTAAAAAGTTCGGAGCTCTTGGCCAAAAAAAGGCAGGCGAAAACTTCTTTCTATTATTATTTTGAACCTAAAAATAATAATGAATTACACCTAATTTGGAGCTTTTATCAATGCTTATAAAAGGAATTAACTGAATCCGGTGTCTTTGAGAAGACATTTTGGATATTGGAAATTAAATCAATTGATTATTAATATCAATATTACATTAAGTTCACAATTTTTAATGTTCACATTTGATTTAGAGATATAATGACAGATATGTTACTTACTCAAATAAATTATAATATTGAATTTTTTTTAAATATTATATTTATGAAAATCGATGCCTTCATTCAGAAAACCTAAGAAAAACTGTGTTGGAAAGAAAAAATAAAATATTCCAATGAAATCTGTTGAGGAAATTTTCGTGCTAATGAAGTCTGTTCTTGTTTGCTTTGTATCAGGTATTTGGAAAATGGGGAAGGAAACTCCTATCAGCTATTCAGCATACTCAAAAGAAGATGATCTCAAGAACGATTATTTGTTTGGTAAGTTGAGAGGGATTTTCTACTCTAAATTTAAGTTCCAAATTGTGGACCTAATATTTGGACCAGGATGTTAATAAACTTGTTATTCCTTAAACTGCACAAATAGGTATTTGCTTGTCAGAAAATAAAGCATAGTTAATCTTAAAGTATTTAAAAAATAGTCCGCAAATTTGTGTGGCACATAGCTTCTTAGCGTCCTAGTTCAAATACTTTAATGATTATATGGCGTGAAAATTCGATTTTGAGATTTTGATGGATTCACACATTTTAAGGCCCCCCTAGTCCAAAAAAAATGTTTTTTTTTATGAAATGTCTGTCTATCGTCTGTGAAGCCTAAACTACTAGGCTGATTTTGACGAAGTTTGGTATACATGTTCAGAAAAACATACCCCAGACGAAATCGAGAAATGAAGCTCCGAATTCGGGTTAGCTTTTCGGGTCAGCCGAAATCGAATTAGCTCCGAAATTCGGGGCGGTACCCCCCCCCCCCCCCCCCCCCAAAAAAACTAACAGAACGTGAAACACAACTATCTCTCAAAAACGGTGCCGACGATTTTGATGAAAGTATTCTAAAATGAAGTCCATTTAAATACGAATCTAACGATATAATATAATATAATCGTTTTCCCGGGAAAAATCTAGTTGTTTAAACGCGGGCGAAGAGAGGCATGGTTCGATTCCCCGCCTAGGAGAAGTTATAAAACTTAAAAACTTGAAAATTACTAATAAATGGAAAACACTGGTTATTAAATTATGAACTCATATATGAGAAAGATTGTCTGAGTTGTCTCGGACCGATTTTTACTTTCTCCTCATATAAGTAGAAAGTATTGTGATGACACTAAAATTCGATTTTGAGATTTTGATGGATTTACACGATTTGAGGTCCCGTGAGTCCAAAAAAGTGGTTTTAAAAAATGTCTGGCTGTCGTCTGTGGAGACGCGTGGAGCCTAACTTAAGAGCCGATTTTGACGAAATTTGATACTCATGTTCAGAGAAATCATACTCATAGGAGAAATTGAGAAATGAATTTTACCTCCGAAATTCGGGGCAGTCTATGCAGACACGCGCAGCATAAGTATGTGAATACGCGAATGTGCTTAAGTATGTGTAGAGCCTGCAGACACGTGAAGTCTAAACAACAGGACCGATACATAATTTGACTGTTTCAGATAAATGAGTCAAGAAAATGAGTTGATAGTATTTATCCTTAAAACTTTAGTTTCATGGGTTGATCACAAGTCGTAACTTGTTTGCCTTCTCATACAAGTTGGACTTCAAGTTTGGCACACATTTTACTCGTGTTCTTGTTTCGGGATGGAGACATAAATATTTTTTTAATTAAGTATCCATTATTAACAGTATAATCATTATAAGTATCCGGTATCCAGTCAATTTATTAGGTTTTATTGAATATATAATGCATTAGGTTTCATTTGAATATAGCTTTCAGTTACAAGTACAGGGTGGAGCGCGGCAAACGTATGAATTTGAAGAGGGAATTGATCCCTTCCTATTGGTCCTAGATGGTTGAGCGTAGAGTCCGGTTGAAAGAGGGAGACGGGAAGTTTATGTTCCATGTTTCATCAGGACGGGGCCACAGCCCACACAGCAATGGTTTGCGTAAACTTCTTGCAAGACAGATTTCCCGGGCGTCTCATCTCTTTAAGAGGCGATTTAAACTGGCCAGCAAGATCGCCTAATTTGGCACTTAAGATTTTTTTCTGTGGGGATACCTTAAATCCTTGGTGTACAGCGATCGTCCCAGAACCCTGGAAGCCCTCAAGAACAAACATTCGAGCCAAAATTGCCGAAATTCCTGTGGAAATGCTCGAAAGAGTGCACAAAATTTGGAAAAAAGGCTTAATCAGTGTTTGGAGTGTGAGGGGAACCACTTATCCGATACTTTGTTTAAATCTAGGTAAATTTAAATTTCCCATGTTATTAAATCAGGAAAAATTTTTTAAAAAAATATATATTTTGTAACATTCTGTGTTTTATTACATTTTCAAATTCATACGTCTACCGCGCTCCACCCTGTATTTTTTCCTTATTTAATCACAATGAGAAACTCGGTGGGAGACGACAGAACACAACGTTAACTTATGTTTCTCGAATGAGATTACAGTAATTTGACTGTGCATGTATATGAATTATGAATGTTTCTATGCTAAATATATGTTTCTTTATTTCAGATGCTTCCTCTGATAAAGAGCGCAAGGAAGAGATGCCACCATTAAATGCAAACGAAAGTAAATATAACATAAATTGATTTTGGTCCCAAAAGAAAATATAAAAAAAACAATGTGCTAAGTATTTTTAAAAGTTTATCATGGAATGTTAATACAACAATAAAAATTATTCATAGTTTCAGCTATAACTTATTAAACCTTTTATTATAATGACTGCTTTTATATGCTTTTTTATTGTCCAAAACCCAATGAAACTACGCCAAAAGGTCAAGCCCAATCCATTCCCATGATAATACATTTTAAGATCACATAAACACTAAGAGAATAAGATAATTTTAATCACAAAATATGAGACGTACAAATAAATTCCTTAATAATCTTTTTTGTTGATTTTACAAAAATAGAGGATGGGAAGGGGGTGCACGAAAAAACACAATTTTCAAAGACAAATGGTTTAAAATTAATTGTTACAAAAAATAAACCAAATATATTTGGCTGGAATACTGTTTTTTAAAGAAGGGGTTATGCAATAAAATCTTAAATGAAATTAATAATGAGGTGCCCATTTATACGTATGAGCTGAATCAAATAATTCATTCCTTAAGATCTGGTTTCCTAGGAGAGCGGTGCCGTCATATTAAATAGCGGCAGTAATCTAGAGGCCGTGACGTCACAAACGTTGACAGTATAAACTAAATAACGTCTGTTGTTAATGGAGCGTTTATCGACAACGTCAACGGAGAAGGTAAAATAGCGGTGAAATAGTTTTGACTTTTTCCTTGTTGTGTTGAACATTTAATGCTATAAAATGAGTACAAGGGATATAAACCAGCAAAGAGGACGTAATATTGATTTATTTTGTAATGAATCAAGAGGCTCTAAATGTCGTTTTAAGTTAATATCTCTGGTCATCGTTTAGACGGCCATCATTTTACGTCCACCGCAGTGACGTCACGACGGCTAGATTACGGCCGCTATAAAACTGCCCCGCCCTCCTAGGAAACAAGAGCTTTCTCGAGCGAGATAATAACTTCCCAATAAAACCTCATATCTCGATAAGGAATAAATCGACCAGAAAGTTGTCTCATTCAGCTCAATAAAATACTTATAAGAGAATACCTCACTTTAATCATTTCATTTTAAAATTTATTAAAATACACTCCTCCTCTAAAAAACATTATTCCATCCCCTGAAATTTTGGGAAATCTTTATAAACCGAAGTTTCGTGAATAGATGAATTTTGGATTTTTCTTCACTTACACAATAGTCCAGGAGATAGCGTCCAAAAAAGTATTTGACTAACATAAAGCTAGAATTTGGAGTACAAACTAATCTTTTGGTGACTTGAATATGTGGTCGGCTAAGTTCGTTTGAGGGACGTAGCTTGGCAATAGGCACTTAAAAAAGACAAACCGATGGAGAGCGGCCATGTCCCACCCATTTTGGTGGACAATGTGATTTTTATGATCATGAGTACAAAAGTATCTTAGTAGATCAAAAATCAAGTTGATGTTAGCTTGTCTCTTGATAAGTTAGTTATTCAAGTATTACTCCAAATCAAATTGGTCACCTATCAAAGTGACAAACTAACATCAACTTGATTTTTGGTCTTCCAACGAATTTTGTACTCAGGATCATAAAAATCTTATTTTCCACTAAAATGGACGAGATATGGACGCTCTCCAGCGGTTTGTTTTTTTCAAATGCCTATTGCCAAGCTATGTCTCGCAAACGAACTTAGCCGACAACTTATTCTTAAAAGGCACTAAAAGATTAAATTATACTCCAAATCCTAAGCTTGATGTTAATCAGACAATTTTTTGAACGCTATCTCCTGGACTAAAGCGGGTATTAAATTATAAAATATTTTTTAAAAACGAGCTATCCGACATCTAATTCTATCCAATTAATGAAGACTTAATTTATCCCTTTTAGCTTATTAAATAATTATTTTCTAATAAAAAATTATGATTTGCTTCCAGTGCAGCACATAATAATGTTGACTCAATACGAGGTAATAGATCAAGAACTACCGGACGATATCGACATTTTCTGGCCAGGAAAAAGAGATTTAGAAAGTAAATCGACATTTTACTGTGATATATAATCTTAGGATATAAAAATATTTCATTCAGGCTTCAGGGAGTCTAACACCACTGTACAATTACTAGGTGAAATGATAGATTGAAAATAGCTTTTAAGAAACTATAATATTTTTCTTAGTGTCTATTTTTTATTGTATCATTTTCACAATAGTAAACATAATAAATACATTAAAATA
Organism: Gerris lacustris; assembly: GCA_951217055.1. Lineage (NCBI taxonomy): Eukaryota > Metazoa > Arthropoda > Insecta > Hemiptera > Gerridae > Gerris > Gerris lacustris. Next base: position 16,001,101 of record OX578277.1, on the reverse strand, counting down.
AATAGAAATTGATGTAGATATAAACACTCTTAATGTTAGTAGGTGATTTCTCAGTTGAACTCAAAAATAGAAATTAAAAAAACTGTAGGGGACCCAGTCAGAGATTTTTTAAATCCCGAGGGATGATAGTCATTAGCAACTGTCAGTTGCTACCCTGTCTGTTGCCATCTCATCGTGAGCAACTCCCTTGAGAACAATCAATGCAATTGCTTCGAAAAGTCGAAAAAAGAAAATATTTGACGTGGTCACCTGCATAAAACATTTTATATTTGTTAGATTCTGGCCGTGGAAGCCTAACATCTGATTATACAAAAAAAAAAAATATTATTTTGTATAGTCTGATTTTAGTCTTATATTAATGATAATACAATATACTATCATTATTTCATACCTAATGTATTGTGTATTGAGATTTTTAGGAAAAATTTAAATGAGTTAAATTATTAATAATGTAAGAGTACAACCAATACTCAGTAAGAGTACAACCAGTATTCAGTGAGAGTACAACCAGTACTCTGTAAGAGTACATCCAGTATTCAGTAAGAGTACAACAAGTACTCCAGTAAGAGTACAACCAGTATTCAGTGAGAGTACAACCAGTACTCTGTAAGAGTACATCCAGTATTCAGTAAGAGTACAACAAGTACTCCAGTAAGAGTACAACCAGTATTCAGTAAGAGTACTACCAGTACAATATAGATTAGGTAATCAACCTTTCCTCTTTATACAATATAATATAGTATTGTCTTAGCCCAAGTGATTTGGTGTTAAATATATCTCTTGTGTAACAGCCTGATAATAATGAGAACAATTTTTTTTTTTTATTTGTTTGGCGACCATTTCAGACTATTTCCAATTTCACGGCTGGTTTTATCATGTTCGCTATAGGTTTATTCCAACCAAGCAGTGAACCGTCCGCGGGATAGTCACTGGCATGCGCAATGGATAAAACCCGTTCCAACCCAACTTTTGACAGGCAGTGTTTCGTATCGTCCTCAAAAATGTCCCAACTCACACATGGATCGTTTGCGAGCCGTTTATCGTACGCTCCCAACAATCCTCAGACGAAACCAAGTTACCGGTTTTGTATGTCATACACAGCAATGCCACGGCACACATGTCAACAGGACGTTTGCCTATCTGTTAGGTTTCTTTGGATGTTTTTATGGTTCTAGAGAGTCACAAGCCCGTTCCGAACCTGACGATGATTTTATTACAGTACAAAGTAACCGCCTGCGCGTAATATCTGTCCTAAATGATTCCCGACGATCCGCGGGACGATGCAAAAGACGGTACACACAGAGGGGTTGGAACAAACCTTATGTTTAGCACCGAGGATCAAAGGAATGGCAACACTAGCAATTTTATTATGTTTCACATCTAGTTCAGGTTACTGAATAACAAGTAGAATAGAGAGTACTGAACTGACAGATTAACAAGTCAGGTTGGACTCCAGAGTAACTCCTATCCCATAACCTGTGCTACAAAAGCCTCAATTTGGGACACTTTGTTCCCCCCCATGAAACCAAAAGATGTCCACTATTGACCTAATGTGGTTGAAACTGCGGTCTAAATTAAATAGTAGTTATACTTTTCACAATTAGTATTAACTTTTGACAGCGCGGGAAAATCGAAAAATGTGTAGGGGAGCCAATGAGAGCACTGGATTTTGAATTCGAGAAGGTCCTGCCAACTAGGCAAATAAAAATGTTACTGGACTCTACTACAGGACTAGTGGCATTATGTTTTTCCTCATATAGGTTGGCTAATCTAAATGTCAAAAGTTTAATACTAATTGTAAAAAGAGTATAGTCTAATACAATTTGTTCATCATTGTGAGTTTCATTCAGTAAAATACTTTTTTCCAATAAATCATTTTTAATGTTACCACTAGATATCAGAAGTTTTTATTCAATAATAATTATATATTTATTACCTGTAGATATACTTAGTATTACTATAAAGCATGCTAACTTGTAGGTATCTTCCAGATGACTTTATAAACTTTAAAACTGCCCTGTCTGAAAACATCCTACATCAACACTTCATACAGAGGTTTAAATCGGGTAAACTAGAACGACTTGACGACGATGTGAGAATGGAATGGAAGGAATACTTCATGGAGACTAGAGACTGTCAAACGAGGAAACACCAGAAGTCAATTCAAATGAGCGCAGAGAAGAAACAGCAGGGAGGAGGAAAGAAAAAGTGCAGTTGGGAAAAGTTAAAGGAACAGTTCAAGGATTACAAGATAAGTCAAGAAATGACTTTATCTCTGTTTGAAAATGTTATTAAGGAGAAGACAAGACTTGAAGATCTTAATCTATGTTGTATTATAAGCAAACTTAAAGAAATCCACGTAGAAAATCCTGATGGTAAATCTACTTGGCAATTGTTATGAAAAATATTTAATTTTAATGACTAGTTTACATAGAAGATATTTTAGCTTAATTGTTAAACCCTAGTTAAAACGTACTACAACATTTATATCACGAGGAAGGAAAAAATTATTTTATAAATGGGAGATAAAAAGTGTTTGAGACAAAATGTCATATAATAACCGTCCTGTAATAACCCTGGCAGTTATCGGGACTAACCCCCCCCCCCCCCCCCCCCCCCAAAAAATGTCATATATATTTTTTTACTTTCTCAATAAAAAGAAAGTAATGTGGTGGCGCGAAAACTCGATTTTGAAATTTTGATGGATTTACACGTCTTGAGGTTCCGCAGATTTTGATTTTAATTTTAGAATTTTTTAAAATTTAATCTATTTAAATACGAATCTAACGATAAAAACCGTTTTCCCGGGAGAAATCTAGTTCCTAAGGAAATAGCTTTCAACGTGGACGGAGAGAGGCCGGGTTCGATTCCCTACCGAGAAGTTTTTTTATGATAAATATATTTTGATAAAATGTTCAATAATAATTAAATATACCTACGAAAACTTGAAAACTAATAAATGGAAAACACTAGGCTAAGTAATTATGAACTCGTGTATGAGAAAGTTTTTCTGAGTTGTCTCGGACCGATTTTTTGTTACGTTATAGTTTGCGAACAATAGAATAGGCGCTTATGATTTTTTGAAAAAGTTATTACGAATTTTAGCTTCCTTACCGATTCAACAAAGTGCAAAACTCACCAAAGAAGAATAATTTAGAATTCGAACCTTCGGGTTTATCCCTTGGGTCTACCTACTTTACCAGTCACTAGCTACTTTCCACAAACCAGGGTCCTTTCTTTAAAAAAATATACATATAATTTTAAGAAAATGTGAAAATAGTTGAGATTTTATGCATAATATAAAATTATTTGCTGAATGGCTAATCTATTTGATTTGTACAGTGAATGCCAGGCAAGCGTGACACATAGGAACTGTTCCAACAACAGACATTACGTCACAGATGTTGGCTCAGCATTACGCTATGTCCTGCATTGTTTCGTCGCGTCCGACTCATCAGGGGCCCGACGATGCCCACCCAACTCTGGACCTATACCAGATCTAGAAGATCAGATATAGGGCTTATCAGAGACGAGCGTGCTCTCACACCGCCATTCTTGGTGTCTCTCACTAAGACAAATTGTGTACCTTATTGCAGTGTGCAAAAAGACGGTATTACATTGCTGTTGTGTTTTGCCATCCAAGCAAGAATGGCGGTGTGAGAGCACGCTCGTCTCTGATAAAGCCCTATATCTGATCTTCTTGATCTTCTTGACATTATAAAAATGTTGCAGTGGTTAAAAATTAAAATTTAATGCCTTACATTCTCATGAAGGGATCCTTCCTTCCTAAGAACAATTTCCGAACCCAAAAGAGTATTGCGTCACTATTAACAGGCCTACAAACGTATGACAAATTAAACTGGGGGAAAATTGTGATTCCAGAAGTCGAGAACGAAGGAGATTTGATCTGGAAAGACATGGTAATCGTAAGGACTAAATCAAAAGATTCTCAAGGCCAGATTACCAATGAAGAAGTTTTAAAAGTAATCAATGGCGAACAGACAGATGATAAGATTACCCAGCAGAAGGATGAAACGGATGAAGAGGAGGATTATGACATTGTACCGGAATTTACATCAATGATATATGTTACTAAAGTCTACCCGGACCCTGGTATCGGCTACAGGCAAGATAAATGCAAACAGGAATTTAGTTCAGGTAACTAATATTTCTTCTATAGCCCAGGCTTTTAAATTCTTCATTCTATTTACAAAGAAGATCACGACTTAATTAGTGTCCAGTGACGTAGTTAGGGCATTGGGGGCCCCTCGCCAAACAAAATTGATGAGAAAAAAAAACAAAAACCTCGCGTTTGGGGGCCCCTTTCATCGTTGATTCGGGCCCGCCTTACGGTGGGGGCCCTCCCGCAATGCAGACCCGTGCGGGCCCATAGTTACGCCACTGTAGTGTCTAGTTGTATATATCCAATTGCTTGTTACTCTCATTTTGAGAATAATCCCTCCAATTTGTTAAAAATGTAGATTACGTTTCATGATTGGTATCCTACGAAAGGTCTAGAAGTAATAATGCCGCAACTTATCTATATATGTATTATAATAATTTACACCCTATTCAGCTTTAATTTTGTGCCCATTTTAAAAATAATTATTTCTTCTCCAAGTCCACTTATAGATGGCAAACTGAAAATGTCACAAACCAACTAGCTATCGGTTTATTATTAGGCATTTTTTTCAAATATTAATGACAACTTTTTGCATTGTATTTAGTTAATCTATATACTTAATTCTGTAGCGCAATCTACTTGTGTTATCGAATTTGTTACTCTAAAGGATCGTTTTCCTACATACGACTTCAACGGTAGACGCTATCGTAGAGCGATGGTCGCTCAGCGTCTTTCTCTAGCGATAATCGCTAGAGGTGCTAGCGAGGATGGCTGAGTCATTGCAGCCGCCTGCTCTAGGAGCAGATTATAATCATTAATATACCTTATATAATATAATGTAATAAAGTTGAATACAATATAAATATTTATTTAAATAAATAGTTAAATTGTCTAAATATGACACAAAGCGAAGGATATTTCTTGTAGCATTTGAAAAGACATTAAATTTGCCTTTAATCGAAATTAGGAGTTTATTCAATATAAATACTAATCCTGCAGAATTTTAAAATCTAAGAAATCCATGACTATGTTTCTTGCCGTTTAGAATAATGCGTAATATTATAGTTGTCGATTTTTTCCCTGCCAGGTGCTCGTAGTGAGAGATATATTCTTTGGGAAAGGACAATAACTCGCGCTAATGAGCTCCCGACTTCATTGGTTCCCGCTCTTTATTTCCCGCCGGTTTCTTCTAATGGGAGAAATGACCGGCACTTATGTAGATTGTTACTTCCTTTATAACAAAAAAAAAGAGGGGAGTAACAATCTAAAGAAGGTGCTCGGAATGGTCTTATTTACATTGTTACTCCCCTTATAAAAATAGAAGTGTGATATTCCTAAGTCCCAAAGTACATTGGACTTCAAACAAACATCCCTTTGTCTTAATAGTAATTCAGTCAAAGTAATTTATATTCTAAAAAAATATAGTGGAGTAACCATATAAAGAAGTACCAAATGCCCTCTCACCAAAAGTGGGTAGAAGGCCTGTAACTATAATACCCGAGCTTGGAAATCAAAGTTGTTTTTTTAAAATTCATCATTAATTCACGAAACTTCAAATTCACATCTATTTCTTGTTACATATTGATGTGTCACAATAGCCGCTGGAGACGCGTGAAGGAAAACACTTTTATAATGTTGTGCTAGCTACTATCACTCAGTGACTAACGCTCAGCGACTATCGCTCAGTGATTAACGCTCAGCGACTATCGCTCAGTGATTAACGCTCAGCGACTATCGCTCAGTGATTAACGCTCAGCGACTATCGCTCAGTGATTAACGCTCAGCGACTATCGCTGGAGTCACGTCAAGAAAATATATAATGTTGATAAGTAAATATATAATATAAGAAAATATATAATGTTCTGGTTTCACAAGATGCCATTGCATTTTTTATTTATTTATTTATTAATTGACCAAACTATATTTAATCATACCTCTAATGATTAAAGTCCTTCGCTAATATATAATCTATTTTGTGAAATCTGCTATTTTCTAGCATCTGCTTCTACCTATTAGTATTGATTTTATCTAGGTTGTGATTGTATGCCCTCTAGCATCCTTAGATTATCCTTTCTTGCTACGATTCCCTAGCCCTTCTTGTTCTTTATAGATTGTCTTATATTAATCTAGAACAATAAACCCTGAAGCTTTTACCCATTACTATCTCTATAGATACTGAACCCTACGTAGCTCAGAACTTATTTTATACTTTTATCTCACTCCCCCCCCCCCCCCCCCTTATTTTATTTTAACCAGTGCCTTATAAATTCTACCTTGTTCTATACCAGCGTACGTAATTATCTAGACTTACATTGTCATATCATTGTTATCAGATGTACTTGTTCCTGAAATTGGAATGAAAGGAGGTTGTACGGGTTATTCAATGAAAGACTACAAACCGCCTGACGTACCGCAATGTTCATTTAAAATATCACCCAAGATTACAGGTAAGTTGTTGATTATGCTCAGGTATACTTATTTGTTACCTTTTGCCTATTGTACTTCTTTTTCAACAAGAGGTTAAGAAAATTCTTAATTCGTAAAATTGTTTTTTTCCACCAACCGTTACTATATTTATAAATAAAAATCAAAGAGCGAAATCAAGGTTGTGCCACCGTAATACTTCCTCTTTATATACGCAACGTATTTGAGAACGTAAAGTAAAAATAAAATATTTAATAAAGAACCGTTTTGATCACTATAACTAGGTGGTACATTCAACGACTAAGTAAAGAGATCTTAGCCGGTCTGTATTAAATTATAGCTAAACTTGTTTTGTTGCTGTTGATTTTTAGGGTTTCGTTGGAAAAACCAAAAAAAGAAACCCTTATAGTTTCGTTCATGTGCGTCTGTCTGTCGCTCTGTACGGTTCCAATAACTTCTGAATAAAAAGAGATAAAAACATGAAACTTTCCAATATTAGACGCGTTTAGACGCGCACACAGGAAAAATATAGCGAACTCAAAATTATCAGCTGTTTAAATCTAAAATGGCGGATAACTCACGTCATGCGATTTTTTTTTTTTTTTTGTTTTAAAAGTTTGAGTGGGTATCAAATGAAAGGTATTGAAGAGTAGATTACAAAAAATATATAATACTCGTAGAAAGCGTTTAATTTTCCACGCCATTTTCTCAAAAAACATCAGAATTTTGCGCGTCCCCCCCCCCCCAAAAAAAAAAATATTTCTGCTGTGACTAAAATATGCAAAATGTGCGGTCTGCTGGGCCATAGAAAAAATAAGAATAATAATATAGCAATTTGATCTGAATAACTGGAAATCCAAATTGAGTTGCCAGATCGACTATAGTGTCGGGTAAGCCACATGTGGCGTAGTACTGTCCTGCCTTGCTCTGCGTCTCAATTCACGCGGTCTTATATATGTCTGCGGTCTGCGATTAAAAAAAACTGTGCTGCCCTGTCCTGCGCCACCTGCGTCTCAATATTCACCCAGGTTTATGTGTGGATGAAAGTTGTGGCATCATTAAAACAACTTGGTGGCCTCAAGACTTTCTTATTAGTTAACTTTCAATGAGTGACAAAAAGTCGAGGAATTTTCTAAACACAGAGTCATCCTTCCAATCCAATATAAATGTCTGAAATTCCTCTCTGTCCCTCGACAAGAGCACAGGAAGAAGATTAATTCTTTTTAACTGCTGTAGCAGTAGCACTACAATTAGTACCTCTTTCTTCAAGAAGAGACGATAATAACATCGATCTTTCCTCCATGACGTTTGACCATACCGAAGCTACTAAAAATTGGATTGGAAATTAAACAATCAGCTCGGGTCGAACTCGAACTTCTCTAGCTGAGCAACTGCAGCCGCGCGGCTATAGTCGTTTTAGTCGTCGCATTGATTGACCAAGTGTTCTTGCATCGTTTCGGCCCGAAACCAGACGCAAACCCTCACCGACATATCTAAATCGAGTTTAGGCCGTGACAAAAAGAGTATTCGTTCCTGGCCCGGGGTAACAACAATGACAACATTGAAAACCCCATAAGACAATATCTCACCTTCTCCTACCGATGCTCGCCTTTGACCCAGAACGGTTCCGACTGGGCGTAGTTTATCATAAATCATTCGGATGTAATCAATCTTACTCTAGTAATTACACTCACAATAACTTTGAGATAAAATATTTAACTTTAAATTATAAAGAAAAACATGTAACCTTTAAATATCATACAGTTTAAAAGTAAATATACGTTATATATACATATTATTACAAAAACACGTATTTATTTCTAACATATCACACTTATCATTTAATACTAAGTACATATTATTACAGTATTATATCTATAAATGAAATCAAAAATAGAAAAAAAAAGGATTTTTTTTTTTTTTTTAATCAGAGTTTACATAAGCTCTTCATTCTATTGTCTGTGATATAAGCCTACGCTAACACTCTCACGAGAGTAAATATTTGGTTATTTCTTTTTGAATGAAAGCAAAGCAAATAACTAATATTTGTAAGGCAAGTTAAGTGGTTGTTAGATAAGTGTAATATAATTATTTAGGAAAAACCCAAGCACAACTATTAAAATAGGTTATCAGTACTTTCTTTATTTGTCTTAAAGACAAATAAATCATGCAGAGATTTCAAAACAACTTTTATAATTGTTATTTTAAATGTTCGTTTTAAAATATTATCTTTATACTTTCACTTTAATTCAATTGTTTTTATTATTGTGTTACAATATTTTTCAGATGATAACTCGTTAAATAATATCTCATCGGCTCAAGTAAGACTGAACTTCTTCATATTATTGTGTACTTATTTGAAAATAATTCGTTTTATAAAGAATCTATGTTTTAATGCAGTCCAGGTAAGACTTCTTTAATTAGTCATCTGGGAATGCTGACCATTTTATTTTGGTGGGAAGCTTATCTTAGTGGGTTTTGTTTCGACTCTTCGTCACTAATATTTTGAGCATCTTTAAGAGTGTAGGGGAGACCGGGGACGGTTGAAGCATTTTTTACAAAATCGCTTCCTGCAAAAACATTTTAACCTCAATGTATTTGACAGTGGGCCTTAATTGAACTTTAGTTATCAGACTAGAAATGGACGAGGTTATAGTAAGATTATCTGCATTACAAAAATATTTATAGGCACTTTAAAAATTCAGGAATAATGTTTCAACCGACCCCATACCAGGGGCGGTTGTAACAGTTATTGGGGTTAGTTGTAACACTAACAGAATAAAGAGAATTATGTTAGAAATACTTATTTATCGAGTCAAAATCACTGAACGTGAAACAAAAAAATTGAATAATAGGTCATACGCAGAATAATAGGTGTTTAAGATAAATGAAACCATAATAAATATTCTAAATGTAATTTGTATCATATATTTTGTAGTTCAAGGTTAATTAAAACTAATACAATTGACAAAGTAAAAAAAATATTCAATTTAAATTATTTAAATGAAGCGTTAAAGTGTATTTGAGACCAGAACATAAAAAAGAATTACACCTGTTGAACTTCCATAACCAAAGTTCTTACGTTAAAAACTGTCATAACCACAACTATTTTAGTTTTGGTTAAATAAGCAAAAGAGTAGCAACAAAAATGCTTACTTTTGGACGCGAAAACACAATACCCCCTCTCAAAAACTTACGATAAACTCGAAATGACACCAAACACAAAAGTTCAGATTCCGCCACGGACGCCGCGAACCTTTTCCTTGGTTGTTCCCAAATATCGCTCATTTTTCTACCCATTAATTGGGTTGTTTCGACCGTACCCTGTTTCAACCGTCCCCGGTCTCCCCTACAGTAGATGTTGCTCAGATAAAAGTTACATGTCGCACTAGCAAGATCTAAAGATAACTTCATAATTAATATATCTACTTATAGAAACGTTCCTGGGGGTGCAATCTGTCATGGGCGCCAAACACTCTTGCTGTTTTTCCCTCATTTTCCAAGATATGCAAGGATAAGAGAAGTAAAACCTAGATTCTTCCCTGTATCCGGTATCTTCTCTATTCACTTTATTCAGTCAGTGGGTTCACTTTTATCAAAGAAACATGTTTACTCCTGAAACGGCTTTCAATATTAGACGAAACGTTGGTATCTAAACCCGCTAAGATGTGGTCACCATCGGAAGACCTATCTCTTTATTAAAGAAATCATTAAAACTTTTGCTCTAATATAATCAATTAAATGAATCTCTTGACGCAAAAGAAGAAAATTGATCCGAGAGCAAAATTGATCAGACTAACTTTCTCATATAATATCGGTCCCAGATCCCTGATAGTATGAAACATATTGTTATCTATACAGACGGATAGACATGACGATTCGCTAGCTGTGAACAGTGTGAACCCATCTTTAGGATCCTCCTATAGAACCTTCCAAGTGAAGTGAGAGTCCCACCCGGCACTACCGTCTACTCCAATCATCCTTTTAAACTATAAACTCATCATGATTAACTATTAATTTGCTTAATATTAAATAGTTATTGTATTAAGTTGGCTTCAATGATAAAGCCACGCGATGCCTAGTTAATATATTATTATTTAAAATGTGTTCAACAGGTGGTTGTTTACTTATTGTTTTCGATTTTCAACAAAATTAGATTTATTTCCATCAATATCTCGGAAACTAGATTTTTCCCGGGAAAACGGCTTATATCGTTAGATTCTTATTTAAATGGACTTCATTTTAGATTTTGTTTTTTATTCACGTATTTTCAGAGGGTTTGGGAAGCTAAAATTTATTTCTCGATTTCACCTAGGGGTATAATTTTACTGCGAACATGTATGCCAAATTTCATCAAAATTGGCCCAGTAGTTTATGCTCAAAGCATCTGCACAGACTACAGACAGACATTTTTTAAAAAACCACTTTTTTGGACTCAATGCACCTCAAATCGTGTAAATCAAAATCTTAACATCAAATTTTCGTGCCATCACAATACTTTCTCCTTATATGAGAAAATAAAAAGATTAATCTCATCATTTTTAAATGATAATTGTAAGGCAATAAAGTGGTTGTTATGTTCGATTCATGTAATTTAATTATTTAGGAATACCCCATTAATACACATTGTTTTAAAGCTTTTTATAACACTAAGATTCGGAAAACACATGTGTGATTATTGTCTCTTTATATAGTCATAAAAAGATCATAAGGTTTTAAAACTGCGATTAAATTATTATTCTTCTAAATAATTATACAATGTGTTTATGGAATTAACTTTTTTCTTACTTGGATTAACTTCTACTGAACAAATGGGTTGAAATTATAACAACTTTGATAATTATGACTGTCCATCATTGCAGAAAAGGGGGAAAAAAACATTGAGGCCCTTAAAAAAGTTTGATGTAGGTCATGTCAACATGGTAATCCTAAGTCCTAAGTACGAAAAAAAGAGGAAAAGTTAAAACATCTTATGGTTTAATGGCTATTTTCCTTTATTTAATAGCTGTTTCTAAACAATATTCGTTTAAAATTATATCTGGTTTATAATTAAATATGATGGAGAACAAAATACAATTTACAAGCGAGGGATATCTGTCTAAACCACTCTCATAACAAATTGGGGGGGGGGGGTTACTAAAACTAAAATTGAATATTTTCAAAAATTACTAATTAATCACCATTAATTATAAAAAATTATTTCATAATTTTGTTAGGGTATTTATTAGAACAATATTCAATATTATGTCAATTTATTTCAATATTTTATTTAATAAAAGTTGCAATTTAAAAAAAAAACTATTTATTTTTTATGTTCAGTTTAAATTTCCTGTTGATCTAGATGTCTTTAATACAAACAACCTCTGAAATTAATCATTTATACGACAGGTGTGCAGAGTAAAATGTAATAGAATTTAAATTCTCTTCGATAAAATAAATTATATTAACTAAATATTATATTATATATTATATTAAATTAGTTAGTTATATAGTTATTAGTTATATTAAATTAGTTATATATTATATTAAATAAATTATATTATTAAACAGGTCAAGTGTGTGCTGGTCAGCACACAGAGAGGGTCCGAAGGCAACACAGTATTGTTTAAGTAGTGTAGTACCTATTGATGTAGCTTTTTAAAATGCTAAAAAGCCTACTTTGAACTACCCTATGGGTCTGATATTCTCAAAACACATAAACAAACTTCTTATAAAGTATTTTTCGTCAGTAAACCTGACTAAAAACATATAAATACGTCCAAAAGAGCATAAATAAAAAAAACATATTTTGTCAATAAAAACTAAAATAATATTTTTTTTTTTTCAAAGTTTTCAAAAAGTGGTATCTTCATTTTTGTTCAGGAATTTTTTCAGAATTTTTGCACTTTTTGAAGGGAGGGACACTTTTCACACCAACTTCAAGCTCACCTACGCTCGCTCTATCAAAGTTATATCCAAAAAATTGTATATTTTTGTAATCAGCTCGACGTACCCTTTCATGTGATACCCCACTCGGTCTCCAGAAAAAACAATTATTTTTTAACCCTTAAGTTTTTTTACCCTTATTTCTTTGAAAAAAATATTTTTTTTAAGTCGCTATATTTTTAAAATGTGAGGGTAGGTGGTATATACACATAAATGCCAAATTTCAAAGTGATCGGACGAAAGGTGTAGCCGTGAGAGCAGGCGACAGACAGATACACGCAAGAAAATATTTTAAGGGTCCTTGGTTTTGCCTACGGACTCTAATTATATTTAATGTTTAAAGTAAATTGAGATAAAAATGTATAAGATTAATTGACAATGTTATGTAGTACATCAAAGCAAATGTATGTTTTCAAACAAGATGAAAATGTCAAATCGTACTGAAAATGTGATGGATTTCAGGAATTAATTATAATTTGTATAATGACTCAAGGAGAGTTTAAATATCGTAAAAATCGTTTATTAGAATTAGAGCTGAATACCATATGAGATCGCAGAAAGTAATTCATATTGATATAATATACAATACAGTAAGGGTAAAACACTACTACATAAAAAAATAGTTATTATGTCCCTTACAGTTTGCAAAATTAAAATAATTTCGGATTTATTATAATATAAAGCATATCTTGTTTCTAAGCTTATTTTTTTAAATCTATAAATTATTAATCGGATTCTTACTTGAGAGTGTGGGCTAATTCGTATTGTACGTGCCAGAAAAATTTCCTAAAAAGTGGTTAGACGTGGTTAGAGGTGGTTAGTGGTGGTCGGACGTGGTTAGAGGCAGTTAGAGGTGGCTCTAAATATGGGCCTGGCACGTACGATACGAATTTACCAGAGTGTTATTTTTAGGGTTTCGAGGTCATCCTAGAAACCCTTATGCTTTTGGTTGTTCGTCCGTCCGTCCGTCGCATCTTGGAGTATATCTCCCAAAATTCTGTAGCTAGAGATTTAAAATTTGGTATACAAGTTAAACTTTTTTTGACCAAAAATAGAAAAAATATTAATTTATAAATATCAATTAGTACCTGTACCTAGTACAATCAATTAGAAATTCATATTTTACGATTTTGGTAGTATTCATACTACGGAAAGATTAAATTTTTTAATTTAAATCAAATTATAATTATTATTAACTACGGGAAACAGACAGAGAAAAATACACTCCAGCGCCGGGATTTGAACCACGGGCCTCTATATTTCCAGTATAGCGCTCTAACAACTAAGCTACGCAGGGGAATGATTTTCTCTTTTTTTGGTAGAGCGCTATCCTGGAAATATAGAGGCCCGTGGTTCAAATCCCGGCGCTGGAGTGTATTTTTCACTGTCTGTTTCCCGTATTTAGTAATAATTATAATTTTACCCCCAAAAAAATTTAAACAAAACACAAAATGTACCCCCCCCCACCAGGATAGGGTTTAAAAACAAGGCAAAAATAAATAAATATACATATCTGTGGTCCAATGAAATTTCCGGGAGTTGATATAAAAATGTCAAATTTTAGGGGGACGTAACTATGGAGCCCCAAAATGTTTATTATTTGAAAATTTGAAGTTAGGTATAATATCAAAGGTATTGGAATGTAGTTCACAAAAATATATCGTGTTTCCAAAATGGCGGCCATTTTACCCCCGAAAAAATTAAAACAAAACGCAAAAAAATGTCCCCCCCCCCCGCTACCCTATTAGGACAGGTCCTAAAAATAAGGCAAAAATACCCATCTCTACGGTCCAATGATATTTCCGGGAGTTGACATAAAAAAGTCAAATTTTAGAAATTTTAGGGGGAACAACCAACTAAACTATGGAGCACCAACATTTTTATTTTTTGAAAATTTTAAGTTGGTATCATTTAAAGGTATTGAAATTTAGTTCACAAATATATATCGTGTTTCCAAAATGGCTGTCATTTTACCAAATAAGTGCATACCGAAGATTCTAAAGGATAATATATGCCCACCTTGTTTCTCAAAAGTGAAACTTTTTATACATATTTTAGTTTAAAATAATAATAATAATAATGTTGTCTTTATGAATTTTTATGACCGAAAAAACCCTTTTAGTATCTTGCTGGCAAGTACTTGACGGGATTTTTTAAGTATATTTTTAATTTGATGGGTTTATAAACTTAGTCAAGAAACCTTGAAATTATTTTACTAATAAGCGAGAGTGTTTAGATGCCACAGTTTCCACGACCCTCCCCCTCTCCTCCTTATTCATACAACCCCCTCCCCTTGAATAATTACTAATTGATTCCGACAACTGGAGAAACAGTTTTGAAAGTTATAGGTACTTTCCGGGACAAGCAGAGGTATTTTCATTCTGTGTCTTATCGTATCTCTGAAATTTGAGTTATGCTTTAATAATATATATGTTTACATCCTGTAGAAAAGTCCTTTACCAAGTATTAATTTCATAACTTCAGAATATTATTCTGGGCCCAATTCCACATCTCTTTTACTTTTTCATATAAAGATAAAGTAACTTTTTCATATAAGCGAGTGTTTAGATAGACCAGTTTCCTTAGAACACAGTTTTCTTTAGATAAAATCATATCCCGAGGTGAAATCGAGAATTGAATTTTAGCTCCAGATTTGGGGGCGCTATCCCCCAAAAACTCTGAAAAAAAAAAACGTAAAAAAAATATATTTCTCGAAAACGGTTACGTCGATTTATATTAAAACAGATCTCAAATGTAGTCCATTTAATTACGAATCTAATGATATAAGCCGTTTTCCCGGGAAAAATTTAGTTTCCGAGATAAATCGATTTTGTTGAAAATCGAAAACAAAAAGCTTCTGGGATCTGGGACCGAGATTCATTCGGAATCTAGTTTCGGAGATAAATTGATTTTGTTGAAAATCGAAAACAAAAAGTTTCAGGGATCTGGGACCGAGATTATATGAGAAAGTTAGTAGTCTGACTTGTCTCGGACCGATTTTTTATTTTGCTCCTATTCCCCTCACCCCCTTTAAGCTGGGTCCAGAACAATAACAATTTTGTGTGTGTTTAATTTGCTGTGCGCCGAAAATATTTACGACGAAAAATTGCTACTCACAGTCAATATTGATCATATCAAAGCTAGATATCATGAAATTTGGAAATAAGACTTATTCGGACATAACCATGTAGGAGAAAAGATTTTTCAATTTGACTTTTAAATTCAAGATGGCGGCCATCTATAAATATAAAAGAAAAAGTATTTCACAGCAATCTAATCTTAACTCAATCTTGAAACACTTGCTTTTATTTAGAATAACATGACGTTTCCTCTTATTTATTGGTTAAATTGTATACATACTCGAACGATGATCTATCATTAAAAAAAAGGGAAAAAAAGAGAAATCAAATACCTTAAACTCCGCTACGTTCTTTCATCAGTTCCAAGTGTTCTTCATATTCATTTATACTCTTCAAAATAGTTCATAAAATTAACATTGAAAGATATTATTGTCAATATTATTCTAAATAAAATTCTTAAATTTGACATGGAAAAAATACGATTAGGCAAATAGCTTACTAAGAACTTAAGTTATACTTGTCGAAAGAAGAACATCGAAAGTTTAGATATTTTAATCATAACACTCGATACATTTACAGCGTTGTAGACGAATTTGAATATCTTATTTTAATTAAGAAATTAATTTATTAAAAGATTCGACAGAAATGAATGTACTTACGTAAAAATACGTGATAATAACCAATATAGCCGGTAAATCTTAACTTAAATCATAACTCCGGCTTTTTACGACTACCAACAAAAAAATTGAAAATAACCTAAAATTAATAATAATTATTGTATATAAAAATAAATTATTAATAAAAAAAAATATTATAAATATAAAATGAAATATTATTATTAATAATAATAATTTATAAATATGATATTTAAATATTTTTAGTTAAACTGATTAAAAAAAACTTTATGTATTTTGCTATGTCATTTTAATATTTTGTTTATTATGATATTGGTATAACCTCTCTGCTGTTATAATTTTAAAAAAATACTTTTGTTTTAAATTTTTTTGAAAATTAATAAAAAGGTTTTATCATGTTAAAACAAATAATACTGTAGCGAAGTAGGTATAAGGAAAATGTGATAAAGTGGTTTTTAATTTGCTGAGTTGAAAATGACGTACGATAATTTAGTTTGGTAAATTTCACGTACCGGACCCAACTTTTGTTTTTTGTGTCCGATTTTAATATTTTTCTCTGTTAAATAGTCCCATTTTACCTTTTATTAAATAACTTTAAAACGAAGAAACGCACATTTCATGTAGTAGTATAATATAGAAGTGACTTATTTGATGTGAGTTATTTAGGCTAAGGGATATTATCTTATCACTTCTATATCCTGGAGAGATAATAATCCTTTGTCTTAAAACTTTTGGACATAGGAACATCACTCTTAAAATAACCAATTAAAAAAAAAAAAAAAAATCATTAGAAGGAACAATCAGACAATAAAACAAATAACAAAAAGGAATAACAAAAATTGTCTCTCCACGTAAATCCAAACAGGTCTATTTAACAAAGCAGCTTTCAGCCTTCATCAGTGCCTGAGACCAAACAAGAAATTAATGACGTAAAAACAATAATGAAAGTAAAAACAATAAAACTTAAATAACAATAAAAAAACAAACACGCAAAGAACAAAAAGTTAACAATAACGAGATCTACCGTAAACCTACTACAACCGATACCTACAGTGATCCATGATGACTCTAATCACCCTTGGGCGCATAAGTTTGCGGCCTTCAACACTATGGTTCATCCGCTTCTAACCTTGCCACTAGGCCCTGAAGCTTGTAGGAAAGAGATTAATACCATTAAAACAATAGCCAACAATGTCTATAACGACGGACTATAGTTGACAGAATGATCTTAAAAAAGAATCTTAAGTTAATATTACAAGCTATGGGCGTGGTTAGAAGGGACATGGTGTTCCATTCCTTATCTTGGCTCTATTTCAGACCGGCTTGCAAAAGTCTTAGCTAGGTATGAATGCAACGTAGGCTTCAGCACGAAGAAGTCTTTACAAACTGAGTAATGTGAAGGACCCAGTTAGCGATAACAGTAAAAGCGGTGTATTCGTTATTATCTGTGGCGACTGCGACACTGAATACGTTGGTCAAACGGGACGTAACTTTAAGATTCGAGCGAAGGAACACCTTCAACGATCTAATAGTACGTTTAATCAGCACCTTAACAATTATAATCACATGCACGCACCAGTGACTGAACAAGCATGGGGCGACCGGGGCAGTCGCCCTGGGCACGAGCCTGCCGGGGCGCCAAATTGTTAAAAAAATTAGTATAAATCGGCTAACTGGGCTACAGCCCAGGGCGCTAGATTTTGTTAAAAATGGGTCTGGGGCGCCAGATTGCCTAATTTTCCCCAGGAGGCGAACGTGCCTATGTCACTGGCACATGCAGCACAAGATCAGCTTCCTCCATTATGCACAGAAAGGTAGATCGTAAGCTAGATTCTTTTGAGAAATTAGAAATAAAGAGTCAACACAGGGTCGGCGAGAGGAACCTTAACGAGGGAGGGGATGGTTCGCTTCTGATTAGGACTCTGGCTTCAGTTTCTACGAGAATCAGTCTTATGTTGATTTCCGACATGATATTGGCTCCCTCTCACAAATCAATTTCTAATTTTTTCATGTAATTCTTTCTTCCTCAACCGGTAAGCTGTTCTATTAATTTAGTTTGTTTTTAACTCAAGGTTTTTCCACTTTATAATGTATTCATTTAGTTTTTACTTTTCCGACTGATTTTTGCGTGTTTCATTTTATTTATTTTTTTTGTTTTTCTTTTTAGCTTGATATTTGCCTTTATAATTATTAACTTTTTGTTCTTTACGTGTTTTTTCTGGTTTTTATTGTTATTTAAGTTTTATTGTTTTTACTTAGTCATTAATTTCTTGTTTGATCTTAGGCACTGATGAGCCTTATGAAGGCTGAAAGCTGCTTTGTTAAATAAGCTAGTTTGGATTTACGTGGAGAGACCATTTTTGTTTTTCTTTTAAGATGAACTCCATAGGCGCTCCTATATCAAACAAAGAAAAAAAAGTTGGGTTGGATGTGGCAGATTTACCCTTAGTTTAAATCTGCCTAATAGGGAGGGGCCTGGGTGGCTCGGAGGCTAGAGCACTTGCCGTGCAATCACGCAAGTTAAGCAGCATCGAGCCGGGTCAGAAGGTGACCGTAGCTCTGGGTTCAATTCCCGGACCAGGTGCCCCGCTCCACCCAGCGTTGTTTAAACAAATGGGAAGCTCCTCGAAAGAGTGGCGCCACCAGGTTTCGGCCTGGAAACCATGATGATGACACTCCTGGTTGTATTACAACCAGGAGGGGAGTCATGGTTAACGACCATATATCTTCACACGAGTGTTTAGATTTCGGTCCCTAACCCGGGTTTGTTCAATGGGCCCATCAAACAAGGCCTGCGTCTTCGGGTGTAAAAAGCCCCCCGGAATTTAAAAAAAATAAAAAATAAAATAGAAACCTGGTTAAAAAGTAGGATTAAAAAAAGAAACATGGTAAAAGGGGCTTTTCGTCAACCTATCTCACAATCTTTTTATATTGCAAACTTTTGTTTATAGTATAGTCATCAAGGTTTGCGTTCGATGTTTAGCTCAACCTCATGTTGGTTCGATTCTATTCAGAATATCGAAAACATCACTGCCCATATACAGCTATTGACATCCCAACCCTAGACACTTATCTCTATAAGTACTGGACCAATTTGAATGAAACTTTCACCAATTACCTTTATCTTGGTTAGTCAAGCTTGTCGTATGCACATACCGCCTGATGTTATATAAAAAAAATAGGTAAGCAGTCGCCACAAATGTAAAAAAAGGGGTGATCACTTAGCACACTCCTTAGAGAATACAAAGAATCCCTTCAAAACATAATAGTCCCCCCCCCCCCTTCTTAACATAATAGTTTTATCAAAAACTTTATCATAAAATATCACACAATTCAAAAAGATTTAACACATTGAAAAAACTAACTCTATAGCGTAACAGACCGTGAAGGGCCTAGGCTTGCTAAAGGGCTTATAAAACTATAAATTGTAATGGAGGACATGGGACTAGTGTGTAGCTTCATCAGCAGTATAAACCTTATAATTGGCATTCTAAACCGTTCACACTTCAAATATTCAAATAAGCAACTATCCATTTATATGGCGATACTGGGTGAACACCGAGCAAATCTGGGGTGAACCCAGATCTGTTATCACCCATCTAAATCGTGATGATACATGTTGCCATTAAGCTCCCGAGCCCCCCCCCCCCCCCCCCCCCCAATAAACAAATACTTAAATATTATATTTATCTTTAACTTCTTACCTTAGACAGTTGCTTGGATCCTTGAAACTTATTATTTGCCATAATTAATTAAAGGTACTTGTAACTTAAAAGCCCTCCCTAAAAGTGGTTTCTCTAACCACCTTTAACTTATAAGGAGGACTCCAAATTAAAAGTTATTTATAATGTCCCTTTCCCTTTTTAAAATAATTTGGGAATAAATTTATTAAAAATAAAATAATTATATACATGTAACAATGTGGGTGTGTGTATGTTCTTTATAAGCTCTTCCATTCTTTGAAGTTTCTAGACCAAATTTTGCACAATATTTAGTATCCCTCAGATCAAAATACTGGTATGGTTTCATCCAGTCATCCAGTGGTTTCATGGTTGTTTCGTCCAGTGGTTTCATGGTAGCGGTCATTTGCCATTTATGAGCTACTTATATGGACAAATTTGACAATTAATTTATTAACCAATAAAGCTTGGAAAATCACAAATTTTGCCACAGACCTTGCTTTGATGATAGACCACTAAGAAAGGATTTATTTTATCAGCAGTTTTTATTGAAGATTGCAGATAAAAAAAATCCTTGATAAATATTAAAATTATTTTTTATTTTATTTACAGAACACGGGAGATGCAAACTTAAGTGCGCCATCTGTAAAGAGCTCCACTACAGTAAAAAAGAATGATTATGTCACATTTCACACAGATTGGTCTAACTATCCTTACACTGAAATGCTTGACATTGTGTTCCATAGGTAATAAAATCTAGACTCTAGACCTTCAAAGTAAAAAAAGTTTCAAATCAAAATAAATATAAAATAAATTTTATATATTATATGTAATAATCCAGGAGATAGCTTGCAAAAAAGTGTCTGACTAACATCAAGCTGGAATTTTGTGTATAAGTAAATCTTTTGGTGCCTTTGAATATGCGGTTGACTAAGTTTGTCTGGGGGACATAGCATGGCAATAGGCATTTGAAAAAAACAAACCGGTGGAGAGCGGCCATGTCCTGCTTTATGGTGGACAATGGGATTTTCATGATCCTGAGTACTAACTAAGGTGGTAGTTTGTCACTTAAGCCTCGTTCACATGATGACACTAATGTCGCGACATTTAGTGTCATCGTGTGAACGAGGCTTTAATATATGACCTCTTTGATTTGGAGTAATATTTGACTAACTAACGTATTAAGTGACAAACTATTATCAACTTGATTTTTGGTCAACTAACTAAGTCCGTACTCAGGATCATGAAAATCACATTGTCCACCCAAAAGGGCAGGACATGGCCGCTCTCCACAAGTTTTTTTTTTTCAAATGCCTATTGTCATGCTATGTCCCACAGACGAACTTAATTACCACATATTCTTAAAAGGCACAAAAAGATTATCTTGTAACCAAAATGCTAGTGCACATAGACACTATCTCCTTTAACTAAGAAACCCTCTCTCACATAACTGGAAAATAAATGTTGTACTTGTAAAACTTTAGATATGTAATGTGGCTAATACCTCTGTCGTGTGAGGTCTATACAGATGCAAAATAAATAACTTAATTAAAAGAGCTTGACACTGTCACGTCCCCCTGGAGTGTACTAAACTGATTATAGTAGGAATTAATTCCAACACTTATACTCAGATACGTAACTATATTATTTGGTTAGAACTAACTAAAAATACCCTTATTTTTATGTCTTGATCAGGCACCATCAAGGTTATGTCTACATTACCGATGTATTTGAAATAAAACCAGATTCACTGAGAGAAATAAACAGGATATTTCACAAGACAGGTAAATACAGTGAAGAACAAAGTACCAAGAATTCTATAAGCTCCTATGTCTACCAAGATTCACAACTGGTTCCTCTCTGCTGCCAACCTCAACAGCAAGACTCTGATTCTAATTTTGAAGATTTCCCCTTCATCTTATCACCTGCTTTGACATTACTCGGTGAAGACAAGATAAAAATTAAAAATCAGTACAAACCTACCATGGGACTTCAATCAAATTATTTAAGATCCAATTCCCACCTGCCAAATTACGGGAATATCTCGACATCCTTCTCCACTGTAGAAGATGCTGAATACATTAAAATCCAGAACCTTCAAATTGAAAAGGACAAAGATGATCATTACCAGAACGAGTCTGACAGTTCAACAGAGGATTTTGATAGTGAATCAGATACAAATTATTACTTAGATCGGTTCAAATCATCTCAGGTTTCATCTGCTGGTTTCGACAGTCATAATGAGGACGTTGAAAACAAATATCCAGTATGTGTGGATTACAATGATGTGCCATCAAGCAGCTACAACAAATTTCCAGATGACGACGATTATTCTGATATAGTGGATTTTATAAAGAATTTTCGTTTCGGCGAAGAAAAACTTGAAAAACCGACAAATTACCAAAAACCTTTAGAAAAAACTGTGTCTAAAGAGAAAGGTGTTTTCATCGATCTGTTATCTTCACATAGTTCTCAATCAAACGAAGAATTTATCAAGCTTAACAAAGAATGCGATAATTTATCTGTAAATTCAGACAATTCTTTATCGTTGAAAGATGTCAAAGGATTTATAGGGGAAAAAAACCACTGCAGCCATGAAATTAGAGATAGTTTGAGTGCTAATGATCTAATTAACCCTCTGCCTCCAAGATGGAACCACAATATATCAGGAGAATTCTATGATGCTATCATTGATAAAAGGAGGTCTGTCATACAAGAGTTTCGAACTTCCTTACCTCTGGCGTACCTCTACTTGACACTCAAAACGAAATTTAGTAAGATCAACATCACGGGAAACCTAGCCAGATATAAGAAATGCTTTCACGCCATCGACCAGGAATATCAATCAATTCTCATTAAGCACAATTTAAACAAACAAGACCGACATAATGTTAAAGATCAAATTCCACACCACCATATACTCTATGAGGAAATTTTTGGAAAATATAAAACTTTTAACAGAGAAACATTATCAATGGCATTTTGCGATCCTTTTATTAGACACTTGATAATACGAGAATCATTCCAAGATATCGGTATAAACTTATCTTTCTTTCTTCTCCAATTTATTGAAAATGATCACTTTAACTTACTCTACCAAGAAAATAAAGTGGAGAAAATCAACCATGAGAAAATAATAGATGAAGTCGGAAAATTTTTACAGGCATTCAGGAAGTCCTCAAGATACAAACGTTTCTTAAAAGAAATCGTGGTCGTTCATTATTTTGAAACAAAAAAATATTTTTCAATACAAAAGCTAATGCAACAAGATTTGAAATGGGAAGCAATTTTTAAGATTCCTAGAAGAATCAAAATTGAAGGTAATACCTTTGTAAATGTTAATTACAAAGACTGTGTTCTTCAGGTAAGAATTTATTGTATTATTCCTATTATTATCACAATTAATTATATTATATTTAAAATTAATTATTTTCCTAATAATTTAACTATGCTCCAAGGAAATGAAAATAATAACGTAAATAGGGGGCCGGTGTAGCCGAGGGGTTAGCGCACTCGACTCTGAAACCAAGGTCTAAACCCCGGCTGTGAGTTTGAATCCCAGCGGGGTAGCAATGTATTATGAGGCTCTTCAAAATAAAGTTTTACTTCTAGGCAATAAAGTTGCCACTTAAATGAGAGTTTTTTATGAGACTATGTTCAATTTTGTCGTATTTTAAATGTTAATAATTATTATATATATATATTTCATTTTAACAAGCATCTCAAATTCTTTCAGAATTGTTCAGAATATTCATACTTATTCTTCAAATTGATAAAACAAATTAACAACGAGTTTATCGAGAACAATCTTTTCAGACAATTACTCGAGCCTGAATTACACCCAAAACATATAAACGATTTATCTTGTACAGAGGTAATACATAAATATATTAGTTAATAGACAAGCTGTTTTCTAAGACCTTAGTTAAACCACAAATAAATAAAAAATGAAAGAAACTTAATATTATCTTGTTTGTTTTTTTATAGATGGAGAATTTAATAGTTAAATATTGCTCGGAATTTTGTGAAACTTCTCTGGTAAGCTCATAGTTTGATCTTTATTATAGCCTCTAAGAGAGAAAATGTAACATTTTTTTTTTGTATATTAATTTTTGCTTGCCTTTCTCAATTTAAGGTCCTCAGTTCTTTATTAGGTTTAAGAGAGTTAAGTCCTGCACTTCAGTTTTAAAAACTCTAAATATTTAGAAGAAATAACATTTTGAAAAAAAAAAAAAAAAAATACCTCGAATACGCTCTAACTTTTTATAAACACTCTACTTATTATAAACACCAACTAACAATTATAATTGTTTAAAATAATTTTTCAGATAGCTGAAGTGGAAATGGACATACTAGTGATAATGAGAACAATATGGAAATGTGAAATACTTGGAATAAATTGTTGCAAATTGTACACAAGTCATATCGTTAACAGGTTTCCTAATGAAACAGCTAACTATTTTAGTTATTTCTTCCCTAATATCTTCAAAGTCGAAGCGACTTTTCAAGACAAAGAAATTTGTCGATACAACAGAGAATTCCATTACTGGCATAATAATCCCAGAAAAACTAGTGAATTATTAACGAGAAATAATCTATTTTATTTTGAAAAATTGTTGACAATATGTCTCTTACAATCCGTACTGACATATTACGAATATAGGATTCATGGATGAACCAAAAATAAATAAATAAAAATTTAAAAAAATGATATATTAAGACGGTTCATTTGTATTTATTTCTACCAAAATAAGTGCACAAACGTTCACATTTTTTTTTTATTTATTTCTTTTTTCATATCTTAAATAAAATTCTTATTAATAGATATATAAATATTAACAATACTTAGGTACACAAGGGTCAAATGTAGAACCCATCATTTTTTTAATATTCATAAATTAAAACATGATATAAAAAATCACCTATCTTGAAAAAAATAAAGACATCGACATGGACTCCTCCCGTGTCATAAGAATAATGTTTTTCTTTTCTATAAATTCAAATTGGTTATATTGACAAAAATCATTTAAATTAAAAAAATATATATTATATAATAATAAAAATTAAATAAATAATTCAGTTGTCTAATTAAAAAAAAGTTTAAAAAAAATTACAAACCGAAAAAAAAAAGAAGGGAGGATTGTATTATTTTGACATTCCTTTATTTTTATATTTTATCTTTTCTATTAATTCATTAATATTACCTTTCTTTGAAAAAAAAAAATTAAAAAAAAAAAAAATTAAATGCTAATTATTCATTAAACTAAATTATAAAAGTGCCATAATGCAAAAAAAAGAGGAAAAAAATTGGATTCTGTTTTTCACCTAATAGCCATTTCTCAGGTAACATTTAAGTTCCATATTAGTTTAAAATATACATTAAATTATTCACGGATCATTAAGATTTTTTTTTTAATATAAGAGAGAAGAAATTATAATTAAGTTTGTTTTAATATAATGTAACTTTTTTTTAAATTTATTTTTGCACTAAATATTTCAGTACGACTACTTAAAATCCATGAGCTTAGTTGTAAAAAAAAAACAAAAAAAAAACAATAAATAAATAAATAATAATAATAAAAATTAAATCAGTATTATTAAAATTAAATAAAATAATAAATATAATATGTTTTTTTTTTTTTTTTTGTTTTTTTTTATGTTACAGCCAGATCTATAAATATATATTCTGAAAAGTACTCAGAGTAAAAATCATGTAAATAACTTTAATTTACTAACACCAACTAATCTATGATTTTTTTTAAAGGTTAAATTTGTCTTAATAAATAAAGCCAACAAAATTCCTAAAAAAAAAAAATAATAATAGTATTGATAATAAAAAATAATAATAAATTTCATTTGTACATCAAGGACATATTTACATAAGTTTTTTTTTCATAAATCAGATTTTCTTTTTTTTTAATTTCATTTTTAAATAAATAAGGATTGGAAAATAAAATAATTAATTGATATCACTTTTTTTCAATCAACGACCGATATAAGGGGGAGGCCGAGATGAAAAACCAATCGATTCAAAGTCTGGGGACAAAAATCAATTTTAACAGATATTAAAAAAAAGAAAAATTTAAATTCCTTATTGTCTAACTTACAAATAGCATAGTATCGACAGTTAAAACTTGGTGTGAAAACACAAAATATGTTTTTTTTTAATATAATTGGATCGAGTAAATGCGATATAGATCTACTAACTACCCGATCTAATTTTTTTTTTATAATTATTTATATCAATTACACATCATTTTATATAAATTCTCTCTTAAGTGAGAGAGATAGAGAAAGAGAGAAAAAAAAGTTGATTTTTTTTTTTAAATCACGCTTTAAATCATTGTGAAAAAAAGTCAAACTTCCTCCTTTTTTTTAAAATGAAAAAAAAAAAAAAAAAAAAAATATCAAAACCGTTTAGCGGATTGCTGACGTGCGGAAAGACAATGCATGATTGGAGGGTCTTAGCTGCGACGGGTACGTTGAGACGCCTTGAGGATAGGCTTGAGACGGGATTTCTTGGATTTCTTAGGGAGAGCATAGGGTGTAGCGTCCGGAAAGGCCTTACGCTTAGTCGCAGTTGTAGGTGAAGAAGAAGCTAAAGGTTCGGGAGTTTGAGTCGGCACAGGTGCAGTAGCTACAGGAGCCACTGATATAGTAGAGGTCGGCACAGGCGGCTGATCTGACACCAGGTCAGAAGGGCCTTCCAATGCACCACCTCCTCCTCCTTCTATACCCCATCCTCCCACAACCCCTCCCACCATCAGACCTTCCATCAGACTGCCCCCGATGTTCTGACCGCAAGCCGGACACAGAGACAGTAGCGGTGATTTTGACCTCCAGTACTGAAGCTCCGTTTTGCACTTGTTGAGCTCCTACACAAGCAAATTTAAAACAAATATTACTTATCTGAAACATAAAAAACTCAAAAGGTAAAAAGACATTCTCATTCACCAGAGTTTTAAGAAAAAATAAGATGCATGCTCTAAAAAAAGCCAAATACTTTTATGATATTTTAACCAAATCAAATGGAACAGATGAAAAAATCACAGTTTTCAAACACTTTACTCTTTCAGCATTACAAGTTAAAAACCAAAACAAGTGATACATCATTCTAATGTTACATTATCTCTCCTTTCCTACATAAGGAGGCTTTTCCTCCTTAACCCTGAAATGCTAATGGTAGTCGAATCGACGAGCACAGTTTGAACCTTAACCTTTTACGCTCGTGTGCGATGGTGATGGGTACCCCATCCTTCTGCAGTGCTTGCACTGGTTAGTAACACACCTGCTAGTGAAGCGGTAGTAGTCCTTTTGAGCATACACTCGTTTTCGGGCAAATTCCTGTCAAAGCTACTTCGTAGATAGGGCTTTTGGCCTGCGGCATGGGACCTGGTGCATTAGTGTTCACTCAATTTCAGATTCTTTTGATGTTCTTACAAAGTTTTTTGTCATCAAATGTTTGTATATCTCACTAAAAGATTTAATAATGAGTTCTTAATAGTTCTCTTTATAAAAGTGTAGTTTCAACCATAAAAATGTATTTTCTGCATATGTTAGTCGAATCGACGAAGGTTTAGTAATACCAGCCATCCAATTACCATTAGCATTTAAGGGTTGAAAAAGTAGAATTCCTTAAACCTTAATAGGAAGAAAATTCCTTCATTTGCGCAAACCCTAAATAGGAAATTTACAGCGCAGATGTCCTTAAAATTTAATAAAAATCAAAGTGAAATCTAATTGAGAAAACCAAATTAAAATCATTTATAATTTTGAAAGATGTTTCAGTATCTCTACCCTTTCAATACTCTCCGGTACAACTACTATTTTCTCTTTATTGTTACCAAAGAAAAGAAAGATAAAACATTACCTGCAAGAGAGTACTGAATTTCCGAGCTGATTCATCGTTCTTCTTATCGAGATCATCCATTCTCGATGCCATCTCTATAAATTGTTTCTGATTTTCAGCGAGTTTGGCTTTGCACGATTTCAGCTCTCTCTTATACAGGGCCAACTGAGAGCTGTACCTGAATACATTGAAATTATCAAGAGTTAGATGCTGATTAACAGCAGGTCTTCAGATATTTTATACTAACATTTTTCAATTCATAAGAAAGAACTTTAATTCAGTTTAGTTCAAACTTCAGTAGTGATATTGTTTTTTAGGCCAGTTCTACATAGTAAATGTGGATTCTGTAAGAAAGATTATGAAGATAGTTTGTAATTATTATTATTGTTATTATTTTATTTTTTAATTCATTTTTTGGTTGTTTTTTTTTTTTTATATAAAATTGCAAGTAGTGGTTTATGAGTAGAAGTTTTGGGGGGAAGAAATCTTTCCTACATCATGTTTTTTTTTAACTCTTAGCCACAATAAGTATTTAGAAATTCTGAACAAATTACACTTCAATAGAATTTATTGATTCCACAATTTGTTTTTTCAGGCAAATCTAATTTCAAAAAGATCGTAAGCTAATATAAAAAATATAATACAAATACTTTGCAAAAGCTCTTTCTCATCTCTTTCCAAGCTTATTCTACAAAAACATTTATTTATTAAAAACAAAAAATAGAACAGTATAGTCTTACTAAAGATTGACACAAGAATTAAGAATCTGTCTATGTTTATCCGTTGAGTGGAAGCCATGCCAGCATATTTATCCTTTTGAGTGGAAGCTATGCCAGCATGTTTATCATTTCAGTGGAAGCTATGCCAGCATGTTTATCATTTCAGTGGAAGCTATGCCAGCATGTTTATCATTTCAGTGGAAGCTATGCCAGCATGTTTATCATTTCAGTGGAAGCTATGCCAGCATGTTTATCATTTCAGTGGAAGCCAAGCCAGCATGTTTATCACTTCAGTGGAAGCTATGCCAGCATGTTTATCATTTCAGTGGAAGCTATGCCAGCATGTTTATCATTTCAGTGGAAGCTATGCCAGCTATTTACGCTTGCACAAGTCACTTTACCAATCCACAAAGTCCATGTGCTTAAAAACAAGAATTTGCACTTACCTGAAAATACATGAGAATATTTTCTGTGTTTCAACTCCCTATCTTAAGGAGTATTCATTTTTGTCACAAGACTAAATTTTGATTTATAATCCCATGAAGCCTTAAGGTTAGGACACAAGAGAAAAAAATACGAGTGGTGTCGCGGGACACCCGGTAGGAACGAAGTTCCATACAGTTTTCATTAAATATAAATTATAAAATCACACTGCTAAGTACGTATACGTTGCTAACTACTTATACATGGCGGAGTTAGAAAAGAAACAAAATTAAAAGTAACGAACTGTTTGTAAGCAGATTTAAGGCAAAATTAAAATAAAATCATTATTTGTATCATTAAAGCAAGTGTCTTACTATAAATATATATTGAATATAAGAAAAAAGTTTATCATTATGAGTTTATAGTTAAATAGTATGTTTGTTAAAGGATGTTGGATTGAAATAAGACTGTTTTCTACCTACCTGGCCTATTAATTTAAAATATTATAAAATATACCTCTTCCCTACTCTAAAGCTTCTGCTTGTATCCAGTTGAAATTTTACATGCCTGTTTCAATTGTACTTTAGACAATGTGTAAGAAGTTTTATTAAAATCGTTATACGTTAGAACGGAAGATATCGGTAAAAACGTTGTTTTCTTCATTTTAAACGTTTGGGTCCACTTTAATAAATTTAGCGAACTTTAATCACTTCATAACAGTGTCGGTGTTCGTTTTACTAAAAAAAAAAATATATTTAAAAAAGTTGTTTGTCTCATTAAATAGATGAAGTTAGAATTTTTCTTAGATTAAGTACGCAGTATTATAATAATATACATATTATATTGAAATAAGCGTCAGCATAGATCAATTTTACTTTTAACAAGACCGTGATTATATTTTCTACATTTACAAAACTAAGTGACATTTTGACATATAAAAAAAATAAACAAAACAAGTCAAGGAACAGGCGGCTTCCTTAATAACATTTTTTCCCGTCTTTTTGAAACTTACGTTAACGCGAGCGTTGCGTGTGAACGCTTGGGCGGATAACGTTTTCCAACGAACTCAGCCTGGGCATTGGTAAATACATGTTTGCCTGTCCCTCTCTCTATTCTCTTTCCCAAATCACTCTACACGTTTAAATTTTAAAAAATTGTCTGACTTGGCAAATACACTAAAATTAAATGCAGTGTCGTATACAAATTTGTATACGACAAATTTATAAATTGTGCGCGACACTCAAATGAAGAAATAATATTTATTACTTGATTTAAGTTTGTGGTGTGTATTTGCCAAGTCAGACATTTTTTTTTATTTAAACGTGTAGAGTGATTTTGGGAAAGAACAGAGAGAGGGACAGGCAAACATCATGTACTTGCACTGGATAAATTAGACCTAGTAGAACTTACTCGGACTGTAGGAGACTTGGCTAAACCTATGATCTCACAACTTTTAACGCGAAACTTGGCTTATTATTTTACACTAGTGTTTTTGTTGGGATAAATTTTTTCAAAAAACAGTAGGCTTACTGTTCATAATAGTTGTTGAAATGTGTACACAGAAGTGTATGTACATTTTTACACACGTATGTCATAAAATGAATGATCCTAAATAAAAAATAAATATAATATGTCTTATGACACCTTTAGCTTTAAAAACGACCCATTATTTATTAACC
The DNA here is from genome assembly GCA_951217055.1 of Gerris lacustris. Lineage (NCBI taxonomy): Eukaryota > Metazoa > Arthropoda > Insecta > Hemiptera > Gerridae > Gerris > Gerris lacustris. The sequence continues at coordinate 15,970,564 of OX578277.1, read as the reverse complement.
TGAATCCCTCACGCCCCTTTTAATTTAGTTAACAGAGGTTCTACTGTAATTCATATTACAAAGTTAGAATCGATATCAATAATATTTAAATGGGTTAAAATCATGAAGTTAAAATTCCTAAGCTGTTATATCTTATTGAGGGTTTATAAGTCTTGGGAATTTAAAATCCACTAACTTTAGTTGTGAAAGGAAGGCCAATAACTTTAAAACACTTTTTCTATTCTTATTCTTTTAGGGATTATATATCCCTAAAGACCCATAAAGGAATAAGAATAGAATGAAACATAAGGAATCAACTAAAAAGAAAATAGATAAACACTTTTTTGTTAACAGTGTTTTCAGTAAAATATTGTAGAGTTGCTTAAGCTTTAGAAAGATATTCCACAATAAGCAGAAAGCAGCACTACATAATTAGTTAATTATTGAAGCCATAAAGATTTGATAAGTCTAATAAGGGTGATAAAACAAACTTTTTCATTCCCTGGTTGATCTTCCTAATTCTTTTTCTGAGGACGGTGTTGGACTGGGGCTGGGGTGTTTGCTCAGGAGGCCTCTCCTCTCCTTGAGATGGTGATTCATACTCGACCTTACTGCTAGTGTGTGGAGGGGAATCCATGATCCATGTCTTCTTAGCACCTGATAAACATATCAATATAACGTTACAAAACTTCTCCACTAAAGTTATGGCTCCACTTTTGAGAACAATATTTTTAAATAGTCTGATTTGATATAAATCTTAAGGCGGCTTTCACACCGAAGTAGCAAGTCGCAGGTTGCATGCGCCCTTGTAGTAGGATGCTAGCAACTTAAACACCTGACTATCTAAGGAGTCGAGGTAATTGAACAAGAGCCTACACACCGAAGATGCAAGTGCGACGTGCATCTTCGGTGTGTAGGCTCTGGTTCAATTACCTTGACTCCTTAGATAGTCCGGTGTTACTAGGATGCATGCAACCTGCGACTTGCTACTTTGGTGTGAAAGCCTCCTAAAGCTTCACAGATTAAATATATTTTAAACATGATAAATATATATTAAAGCAAAGAATACGGACATTTTTTATCAAAAAGTTCAGTAAAAAGACTGATATGAATAGGGTTTTGCCTTTTCGTCTTTCTTATTTCTTCAAGTCAGGCCATAAGTTTTCTAATCTAGGCCAAATTAATGCAGAATAGACAATTACTAAAGGTCGACCAAGAAGTCATGGAAATCTGAGGAGTGCGCTAGTGTCGTTGTTTTGGTGTCATGTATAGTCAGTTTTTAATAAAATAGACCACTGTCAAAAAACACAGTGTTGTTCTTTTGTTATTAATAATTTTATTTTTGATAACTTCTATATTTTTTAAATATTTTTTTGGAACAGGCAACACTGTACCTGATAAGAAATCACAATAATATACGATAATATCTTTATATTATTATTTATTGATTATTCATAATAACATTCTTTAAATCTAAAGCGATTTCTTTCTTTCTTAATCAATTTTTTTCTTCCTCTTTATTTCTGGATTTTAGTTGTTACTTTTTTGTGTATTATTTTTGTACTATTACCTCTCTCGGATTGTTTTTGGCAATTTTCTCTTTAGTAAATTAAGTTTCCTGTTAATAAGAACATGGATAATAACACGAATTCAAAATTAGGAAGAAATTATAAAAATAATGAGATTCTAAAATAAATTTTACTGGTTATTTTATTTATAAAAAATATAATGGGGAAAAGCAAACTAGAAATTCGCTAATATTATTTTTATTAATTGTCACGGAGAGCAATCATTTTTACAATAACAAATACGTTTACAGATACATACAATAACAGATAAATACAATAACAGATACATTTTGGTTTGTTCCAACACCGTTATTTGTAGCGTCCTTTGCATTTGCATCATCCCGTGGATTTGTGGATCGTACAAAGATCGTTTTATTTACTCCCTAGTCTATGGATCGTTTAGGACAGTTGTGACTAATTCGTACTGTATAAAAACAAATAAAACAGGAAACTAGGAAACCTAACAATTTGCAAACCTTCCTGTTGTTATTCGTGAGATTTGACATAACTGCGCATGTCATACAAACTAGAAATGGGTATTGTCTTAGCACCCGACTGTACTGACTTCGGCAATATTCGGAAGTTCCGACTTTAAACGAAGCTAAGCTTTCAGTTTCTCTTGTGTTCATGACTTCTTGGTCGACCTTTAACTAAGTACATCAAATAGATCTCTTTGGATTTTTATAATAAACAAGTGTGATAAGAAACAAGTGGATAATAGCTTGGAAGAGTTAAAGGAAAGAATTAAACATGCCACTGCCACTATTCCACATGAGCATGTTCACAAGGCTTGTATAGAATTCATAAATTGAACCGAAATTTGCGTAGAAGTAGGTGACAATACATTTGAATGATCATTTCTTTAATTTTTTAATTTTTTTTCAACTCTGTTGATTTTTTGTGATACTAAAATATGTAGATGTTAAGATTAGAATTTTTAATTACTTGTTGTTATGATTTATTTATTACTTTTCCTCATTACTAATAGTAGGAAAAGTATTGTTTTCACCAAACATTTTTTTTTCGAGATTTCAACGGAATTATCCGTTTTAGGTGTTTTAAAGACCTCCTGAGTGGTTTTCAGCATGACTTATGTATGTGTGTTATCATCGTAGCGCCCAAGGTATTTAACCTAGAGAGTTGAAACTTGGCAGACAAATCAGTCCTAACCTGTAGTTGTACCGCCCGGAAAATCAACTTTTTCCGCCATCTTGAACCCAGTTTGCTGAGTCAGCAAAAATTTAAAAAAATCGTAATAAATCAAAAATGGTCCTGATCGAGTTGAAATTTGGCTCGAATGTACCTCTCTGTATGACAAACAAGCCCACTAAATTTAATTTTGATATGTATGAGTGATTTCATATTTCCTACCCATAAGTTAAACTTGAAATTCGAAAACAAATAAAATAAAAAAAGAAACCTGTGAGTCCATTAGTGGAAAAGTCAAGGAAATCAGTAGAAAAATATGAGATCTCGGGTAATGTGGGCTCAATGTGCTCTTTGAAGTACTCCATGGCCATGGTTGAGAGATCAAACAGTTCATCTGTAACTCTGTAAGGACGGGTCAACTTGGGTGTTACTTTGATATAGTTCAGTATGCGGTAAACTTCATCCAGAATCTAGAAATACACAACACAATATACATTTATTAGCATTACCAAACATGGCATTATATTCTTTTTAACATCAATATTATTATAAATAATTATTTTATACTATTATAATTAGTAATAAACTAATTTCTATCAGTCTAAATAAAGTTAGAATTATTTTATGTATGGCACCAAGGTTATTTGAATGAAAGTTAACCAAAAAAAAAATTAGATGGTTTTTATCAGCAGCTTCAAAATAAGTTAAGCTGTACAAAAACGTCACACACTTAAATAAAAAGAATACGTCAAAAAATATGTCAATTATTTCATGAATTAATTCCTCCTTAGAGTCCACCATTTTATAGTAAACTAGGCTTTTTACAGTCCCCATAAGTGAAAATTAATTTCGTACAATCTGAAGAAAAACCTTCTTCATTTAAACAATTATGAAAAAAATATACTGCTGTTTATGTGTTCATGGATGGAAAAATTATGGACCAATGTGAGTGCCGATCTTTCCTGCCACAGAAAACTGATGCTGAAAGGAGTACAGTTTAGTATGTGGATTTTGTACCGCCTATATGTGAGTGTTACAGGTGGAACTTTTTTTACCTAACAGATTTAACCAATTTTACTCAATCCAGATTTAAATCAACTGATTTATATCTCTGAGGAACTGTAAAAAGCCTAGTCTATGATACAGTGGTGGACTCTAAGGAGGAATTAATCCAGAGAATAATTGGCACAATAAAACAGAGGAATGTGAAAATAAGAGACTGCGTCCAGCAACGCTGCAGTAGATGTCATGATAAAAACATACTACGCAAGTTTAATTTAACAATAAAAGAGAACTCCAGCAACGCTGGAATGTGTCCAGCAACGCTGCAGTAGATGTCATGATAAAAACATACTACGCAAGTTCAATTTAACAATAAAAGAGTTAACTCCAGCAACGCTGGAATGCGCCCAGCAACGCTGCAGTAGATGTCATGATAAAAACATACTACGCAAGTTTAATTTAACAATAAAAGAGTTAACTCCAGCAACGCTGGAATGTGTCCAGCAACGCTGCAGTAGATGTCATGATAAAAACATACTACGCAAGTTCAATTTAACAATAAAAGGGTTAACTCTTAGTTGTGTTGTTAGTGTTAGTTAACAATAGTGCCGATTGTGATTCAGTATGGCCTTGTATCTTCAAATAGAGCATTTTTGATATTATAATAACAATGTTCAGACAAAAATTCTCTATAATCTTGTGCACCCTTGTTTTTTAAATCCTGCATATCTTGATCGCTAAACTACGAGGGTGTACTCTAGGTTGAGAGGATTTATTTCCCCCCCCCCCCCCAAGATTTTGGCTAAATGTCTCAAATCCGTCTAATTTGAAGATAAGAGGTCTCACTGTGTCAATACAGTTATTCTCTCCGGTAAACAGACTTCGTCTCTTTATTGCTTCAAGTTAACAACACAATACCCAACACCTCTGAAGATATTTTTTGATGTGAACGTCAAACTTTAAATCCATAATGACACAAATTTCACGAGAAAACCAGACCATAAACGATTTTTCTTAAAAATTAATAATAATTATTACCATATACAGCAAATCTGAAAAATAAATCACATTAAACATCTAATAATAATTATATAAGCCAACTATATGGCTCAGCAAGAAGCCCTGTTATTATTCAAATAATATTGGACATATGTCTGTAATAATTGACAGGGATGATTTTCCTTAAAACTAAGGCCTCTTATTTTTAATGAATAATAATACTTATTTTAAATTGATTGAAAGGTTATTACATTCATAAGTATTAAAACTGTGTATTATTTTTTTTAAGTATCACACTGAGATTCTTAAATATTTCAATTTAGCTGATATTTACTTCTGATTCTCATTAACAGCATCAGACACTTAGTATGAGGTGTATATTACTCGTCAGGGAATCAAATCCAGATGTGTGTTTGTACAGGGTGGAGTGTGGCAGACGTATGAATTTGAAAATGTAATAAAACACAGAATGTTACAAAATATATATTTTTCCCCCCTGATTTAATAACATGGGAAATTTAAATTTATCTAGATTTAAACAAAGTATCGGATTAGTGGTTCCCCTCACACTCCAAACACTGATTTACCTTTTTTCAAAGTTTTTGTGCATTCTTTCGAGTATTTCCACAGGAATTTCGGCAATTTTGGCTCGAATGTTGTTCTTAAGGGCTTCCAGGGTTCTGGGACGATCGCTGTACACCAAGGATTAAAGGTTAAAGTATCCCCACAGAAAAAAATCACAAGGAGCCAAATCAGGCGATCTTGCTGGCCAGTTTAAATCGCCTCTTTAAGAGATGAGATGCCCAGGAAATCTGTCTTGCAAAAAGTTTGAACGGACCACTCCATTATAGCGGCTGAACCCACGTGGAACATGAACTTCCCGTCCCACTCTACAAACGACCCTACTCTCAACCGTATAGGACCAATAGGAAGGGAGCAATCCCCTCTTCAAATTCATACATCTGCCACGCTCCACCCTGTACTACAGTTTCTAAGTGCCTTTCAGACAAAGTTATCCCAGACATGATTATTGCAGAAAATAAGATACATATAAAAACAATAACTTAAAAAAAAAAATGTAACCTCTCCGGCGAAAAAGCAGCAGTGCTTTCTTTCAATGTGTTTGCCAAAGGACATCTGAAGGAGAGTGAGCCTCATATGAAGTGTTTCAACAATGTCAGACTCGCAGGCAAGGGGATGGTTCCTCCGTGCAGACTCTCTACGGGGCATCTTAGACTTGATCTCGTGAAACCGAACAAGCATCTGGTTTTGTAGCCTCTGGAATGTGGAGTTCAGCGTTGAGCTGCATATCAAGTTGAACTGACGGTTCACCTGAAACAATAACAAAGTAATCTTAACATTTTTCCACATATAAAATAGCTTTTGTAAATACACAGCTCAACACAATTAATCCAAACCCTTTTCAAATTAATAAACATGTGTAAAGTAGCAAGAGACTAGTTAGTTCATATTCTCTTTGCTAATGAATCTAGATTTTGTTTGAGGAGTTCAGATTGTCAGAATAAGTTGTGGAAGTTTGGGAGCGATATGTGCAATGTAATATTGTACAAACCCAAAGTTTTGGTGAAGAGCGTGCCAATAAAATAAATTTAGCCAAACCTCACCCTGCCATAACTGTAAAACAATACCTTCAACAGGTTGGAATCTGGACCAGGGCCGTTTCTAGGTGATTTGCCACCCTAGGCGAGAATTAAAAAAAAAAAAAAATGCCACCCCCCCCCCCCCCCCCCCCCTCATTTACTATCGTCATCCAGGCTAGAAGAAATTATTGTGTTAGATATAAAAGAACTTGTATTTATAACAAAAATCCCATCAAACATTAAATAACTAAATAAGGACTGTTATATTTTATTTCATTTTAGATATCTCTTATAACTTTAGTGGAATTTAAGTTCTTTGTTTTAACTTTCCTTGGCTTTTATTACCGTCCTTGCCTTTATTTTAGGAAAAGTCTTTAATAAGATCTCCATTGTCCAGCTGGTAAGTAATGCCCTTTTCTAATAAAATTGTGGCTAGTCCCACGAGTCTTTAATGGCTCATAGGACTGCGCAGATAGGTTTCTATTAATTTGAGTTTTTCATCAAAACAAAATTTTATCACTTGTTTTGGCACATTTTCAATCAAAAGAGTTCTTAATTTGACTCCAATTGACTTTATTTAGTCAAAATAAACACATAATAATAATTGATAAATAATATTATAATTATAATAATAATTAATAGTAATTGTTCGGTATATGCTTTTGAAAACAATTTGATTTTTTAATTTTTCCTATATTTATTTTTTTCTCTCCTAATTTGCTCAATTTTTTCGTGTTTTGATTTAACATCCATTTTCCCCACTTACTTTTGCCGCCCTAGGCGGCCGCCTAATCTTGCCTATTAGTAGAAACGGCCCTGATCTGGACAATGGATTAATGCTGACCAGATCTCAACCATACATAAAGGAAGGCATCTTAGAGAACAACTAAATCCACCTACAACATTGAGGCTCCCAAGACTGCCATACAGTAGACGTAAGGTCTTAGTACTAGTACCAGACGGGTAGACGAACCACTTGGGTAGATGAACTACTTGTTCGAACCTAGCAATTAGGCCATCACTTAAGCCCTTTTTACTATACCCGTAGTAGAGAGTTCCAGCCACTTCACACATCATACCTCTGTACATTGTACCGCTGAAGCGAGTATGACGTGATCACTAGTGAGCCATTAAAATCAAAGCGTCACGGCGAGGAATCGAACCCACAATCTCGTACCGCTCATGATTCAGTTAGCAGACGTGGTAAGTAATTTAACCCACACGGCCACGCTGGCTCTCTTATAGTAAGAAACTCAGACCTGCTGGGATTATTCAATTCTGTTTCCAATGACATGCGGTATGCAAACCGCAATACACAATAGAGGAAAACATTAAATTATAAGAGTTCTTTTTATTTTTTAAAAAAGTTTCCTTCATCATATTTAATTTTTTTTTTTTTTTTTTTTTAATTAAAAGTATTACATTCTGGATGTATCTTTATGTTATTGGTTTTTACCTAAATCAACATAAGATATGGGAAAAATCGTCAAAATAGTAAAAGCATTCACTTTGAAACATGTATGCTTTCATTTGGTTAAGCAGGGTACAATAAAACAAACAAACAAAAAGTAAACAGGTTATTCCCATTTTGGGTATTATTGTTATTGTTATTTTTTGCTTGATTCAAAGTTGTAAATTCTAATCCTCTTATTTAAAATATTCAAAATACTTTGATGTTACATAGTTTTGTTTTATTATTCTGTTCCCTTTTTACCTATGATTTACAAAGTAGTTAAGTCAATACTTTTTTGAATATTTTATAAATGTCAGTTGTATAGCTTATAGATAATTAACCCTTCGTCCCATGCATTATTTGTCAAAGAAAAATTTGACTTAGGCGAAATAATTCTTAGAAAAACTCTGTTCACCCCTTAACATTAAAGAACTTAATTTCAACATAAAAGAAGAACACATAAAAGGCTTAAAAAATAGCTCCTCAATCTGAGCAAACAAAATAAAGATGCACCACCCAAATAATTCTTCAGTTCTATATTTTACAAGATTTTCTTCAAACATTTAATATTTGCTTCACTAAACCTTTATAAAATAATTGCATAAATCAACTTCTAAAATCATGTATTATAAACAAACAGATTATATCACACCCTCATGCAGGATGTAGACTGAATGGTTTAATTTAAGTTTTAAAAGCTAAGTGAAGGACTATATTTTAAATTAAAAAAATAGCTTTCAGTCCAGCCATTCCTCCCACTAATTAATTTGATTTTTTTTTTGGGGGGGGGGGGGGGGGTCCCGATAAACTAGTCCCGATTAACTAGTCCCGATAAACTGCCAGGGTTATTACAGGACGGGTTATTATCAATTACATTTTAATTGATGTTATCAATTAAAATGTTACAGAATTTACTAGAGCTAAATACATAATACACAAACAGTTAAAAATTACCAGTTTAATGACAAACCATCTTATCAGTTCAATGCTTATGACAAGTAACAGTGGTTGTTTATGCAGTTTACACTTGTTTGCATGAAAGCAGTGTACAATAGCTTGCAGATTATGCCATTGAAAATTCCAAACAAACCATCTCATCTGTTCAATTCTAATGACAATAACTAATATAAAGGTCGACCAAGAAGTCATGGAAATCTGAGGAGTGCGCTAGTGTCGTTGTTTTGATGCCATGTATAGTCAGTTTAATAAAATAGACCACTGTCAAAAACCACAGTGTTGTTCTTTTGTTATTAATAATTTTATTTTTGATAACTTCTATATTTTTTGCAACAGGCAACACTGTACCTGATAAGAAATCACCAATAATATACGATAATACCTTTATATTATTATTTATTAATTATTCATAATAATATTCTTTAAATCTAAATCGATTTTCTTCTTTTTTAATCTATTTATTTCTTCCTCTTTATTTCTGAGTTTGATTTGTTATTTTTTTTTTATTTTTTACTTTTTTTATTTTTGAATTTTAGTTGCTACTTTTTTTGTGAATTATTTTTGTACTATTACCTCTCTCGGATTTTTTTTTGGCTATTTTCTCATTGGTAAATTAAATTTCCTGGTATTAATAAAGACATTGATAATAACGATTTCAAAATTAGGAAGAAATTATAAAAATAATGAGATTCTAAGATAAGTTTCCCTGGTTATTTTATTAATAAAAAAATATAATAGGGAAAAGCAAACTTGAAATTCGCTAACATTTTTTTGATTAATTCTCATGGAGAGCAATCATTTTTAATAACAAATACATTTAGGTTTGTTCCAACTCCGTTATTTGTAGCGTCCTTTGCATTTGCATCATCCCGTGGATTTGAGGATCCTGCTGTTATTCGTGAGATTTGACATAACTGTGCATGTCATAAAAACTAGAAATGGGTATTGTCTTTGCACCCGACTGCACTGACTTCGGTAATACTCGGAAGTTCCGACTTTAAATGAAGCTAAACTTTTAGTTTCTCCCGTGTTCATGACTTCTTGGTCGACCTTTAGCAGCAGTTGTTTATGCAGTTTACACTTGTTGTTTGCAGATTATGTTATTGAAAATTCCAAACAAACCATCTTATCTGTTCAATTCTAATGACAATAACTAATAACAGTGGTTGTTTATGCAGTTTACACTTGTTAGCAGGTTATGCTATTGCAAATTCCAAACAAACCATCTTATCTGTTCAATTCTAATGAACAGTGGTTGTTTATTTTCTCTGCAATTAACTACTTAATGAATTTAGCTCTTTGAGTTTTACTAATACAACATTTTGTTAAAACAAACAATTTATTGAACATTTTTATATTTTGCTCTTTATATTATATCCTGATCAACAAGATATTAGAGCATTACAAGACATCGGTAAGTTAATCAGTGTGAAGCATATCTCACCACTCTGAGATTTGTACCAGATATGGTAGTATTTAGGCCTTTTACTAATAAAAATAAAATATTAGGAATTAACAGAGATGACGAGGAAGATGATATTCCTTTATATTATTTTAAAGAAATGTCAATCAATTTTTCATATCAATTTAAGGCAATGGAATGCAGCTACCATAAACCAAAATGTCTTTAGTCCAAAAAAGAAAAAAAGTGCTTTAATTATACAGTGTCTGCTTAAAAAGAGAGTAACATTTTAAATCTTCATTTTTTTACATTAGTCAAACTACTTCTTTACAAAACCTTGCTATTATCTATTCAATGAGAGGGTAAAATGTAACCTTCACAGCCGTAGATGTCTCTCCATTCCTTACAATAGCATTCAAGTAGAAACTATTGACAGGAAGGAGGAGGGATTACTATGCCATAGTTACTTTATAGACATGTCTGGTACTAAGGAGGGAGGGGGGATAGGTAGCCTAGACTCTCCCACTGCATCACTAAAAGGATTTTGTTTCGAGGATTTTTATTTCTTCAAATTTTAGAAATGGGACATCACTTTGATTTTAAGTTATTTTGAATTCAATTTTAATTTTAATTATAAAATTAATTTATATATACATTGGGTTCTGACACGTCAATTTGAAAATTATTTTTGATGAATCGCTTTTAAGGATTTTTCTTGATTCAATCATTTCAATTGAAATTTGAACTAGGTCAATCAATAATTAAAGACTTATTAATTCCAACTAATTTTATCATAGGAAATGCATAATCTGTGCAACCTTCAGTGTGTGTTTAGTGGGTCAAATTTTCGACACAAAATTTTGATGTTTTCTGACTAAATGGCATGCAAAATTAAACACTTTCCACAAGTGTTAAATATTTTTGGAATCTACCCCTTCAATACCTCTCATTTGACACCCCACTCAAAATTTGTTTAAAAACAAATCCATGACAGGAATTATCCACTATTTTGGATTCCCAGTATATAATCAGGTCAAATTGCTATTCTTATTTTTTCTATGGCCCAGCAGACCACACATTTTGCATTTTTTTTTATATATATATTTATATTTTTATATATATATAAAATATTTATATTTATAATATATATTTTTTTATATATATATATATTTTTAGTAGCAGCAGACATGTTTTTTTCCGTATGACATGAATTTTTCACCATTTTGGATTTGAAGAGCTGATAATTTTGAGTTCACTATATTTTTCCGGTGTGCGCGTCAAAACAATCCCTTTAATACTGGTAAGTGGGATTTTTTAATCCTGTAATAGATATAACTACCCAAGAATTGGAAAGTAAAAGCAACAATTTACTAATTTCATTGAAACATTTTAGTTTTTGTTTGGCATAAAAGGGGGAAAAAATCAAAACTATTGGTTAGGTTAAGATTTTTTATTTTTTTATTATTATTTTTTTTTTTTTTTAAATAGCCTTGAAACTGCTGTTATAACTAATACTCTGATCTAAGGGTTTTAAATTTATTTATTTGTAACAAGAAAAACAGTTATTGACCCATAACTGTACCTGTAAAAAGTTATTATTTTATAACTTTATCGTAATATATTATAGTACTCATTTAACAAGAATAAGTGGATGGATTATTGTAATATTGTGAACACTAAAAATTAGCTCTAACGGCTATCAGAGAGTCAAAACTTTTATATTTTAATACCTTAAAAAGTTTAAAATAAAATTTATCAAAAGTCTATACATGCTTTATAATTTATAAAAAAAGTAATGTAATTGAAGGAAAAAGTTTTATTCCTAAATATAAAGCCTCAACAACAAACAAATTGGATAAAATAGAGAATGCAAATAAATTGAACTCAGTTTTCTGCTCCATCGAAGCATTTATTTAAAGCAGAAAAACTAGAATTATTAAAGTAGAATTAGACTATTTAATAAAAAAAAAAAAAAAAAAAAATGGAATAATAAAAATGACAAGAATTTACTAAAGAAGAACATGTAAGTATGATATAGGGATATAATACAACATAACAGGAATACAGCTACAATTTATTATCTAAACAATATTATTTGTCAGATTGTATAAGTGAAGTGATATTATATCAGTAGATTGTTGGGATTTCAATTGACAATGAACACATTGTTGAAAGTAATTTCATGGTTGGTGTAAAATTACCACATTCCACTGTGTAATGGATAGTGCTTATACTACATAATAAGCACACTGAGAAACTTAGTTACCTGTAGAGCCAGAGTAATATTAACCTCTGATGAACTAAGGTCATGTACGACATAGTTCTACTTCCACTAGCATACTATATAGTATTATACACTTAACAGAATAAATAATTACCTATATTAAATAATTTGATCTAACAATCAACTTAAAAATGAACAGTTTATTCAAGAAAGGGTATAATTATAGCCTTATAATTCATTTTAGCCCCTATTACCCACGAAACTAAAAACTAGGATTGAAGAAATAATTCATTCCTTCAATTTTTCTATAAATCCTATAATTTTTTTTAGTAATAAGCTTTTTTAAATGTTATCATACTTAAAAGGTGAAATTTCAATTTACAAATAATTTCAAGATAAAAAGAACTTTTTTGTATACTACGTTTTTAAATTTTCTGTTGAATCGTATGTAATGTTGATAATATAATTGTTATTGAGATACAGTAGAGTCTCGCTAATCCGGGTTTAACGGGACCGAACCCAGTCCGGATTACCGAAAGTCCGGATTAAACGGAATCAGTTTTAATGTGTTTGTAGAACAAGCTTTAGTAGAGTAAAACTATTCAAATCGAGATGTTTATCGTAAAAATTACTTCTATTAGTCTCCAAAACATGCTTGTACAACGTAGGTCCTCTATTTAAGTTAAGAGCAGTTCTGTCACCGGTCATGTCAAATATCAAATGAATTAAAATAAAATGACAATCTATTACGCAGGTGGGAGGTATAGAAGGGACTTCCTGAGAAACAGGCTGAGTTCCGATATGAAATTCGAGGAGCGATAATCATTTCACAAAAAGTTGAGACATTAGACATTGTTGGCTTGGCAAAATTTCATGGAATTGGGTTGAGCCGCCGCTACAAGTTTCTTAAAACCCTTCCACTTCCAGATCTCAGTCACATATAATTGTACTTCCTGGAATACACTTCCCTTATATCTTCCGCCCTACATTTCTATGGAACCGAAACAGATTTATCGATGTTCTTACTTATTCTTAAATCTGTTAATTTTTAACAAAATACCGGGTATTCCTCGTGTTAGACTGTTTGAATATACACCTATAAACTATACTAGGAACAATTTTATACATTTTAATAGACAATAAAAGCAGAAACTCCAATTATCTTAACAATTAATAAATCTTAACACGCCCTGGTTCTAATCTGTACATAGTTTTTGGCCCGTCCGGATTATACGGATGTCCGGACTAGCGGGGTCCGGATAAACGAGACTCTACTGTATATAATATATAATGTTAGTGAAAAAAAAAATAGTTCCGAATTTATTTACTTCACATAAATGACAACCATCCAGAGAGCTGATCTTAAACCTATAAAAGGATAAATCTTTGTACAACGGATCTCCCCAACACCAAATCTAAAGCATGCCTTCGATATATTTGAAATAATATAATCGATAAATAATATAATCGATATTTCCTGTTTTGCTGTCATTCAATGTTTATCTATCACAAATTTGAGACCCGTCAAAATGAAGATTGCGTAAATATTGGATATGGCAATACAAATAAAATAACTTGCGGATTTTTTCCGAACTAACTTTCCGCACAGCAAAATTTGCTGAAAACTAATTAAATTCTGCTGAAAGATGGCTAAAAGTATTAAAATAATGCATTGTCATCGTGTTCTGAGCTATGCTAAAAGTTTCAAATGTCTAGCTATTCGGGAAGTTAGTTAGAAATCGATTGCCAGATTTGTACCGGACAAACAAACAAACAAACAAAGAAGAATGCAAGCTAATAAAAACGTAGTAAAATAACACTGATAGTTGATCAAACTAAAGCATGAGCAATTGATTATTTATTACCAATCAATAAATATATATTTAATTTAGAACAGATTCGACCAATTAAGTGAGTCATTATTGAAATGATGAGTTAACTGATGATTAAAAATTTGAAAATTATAATTTCATTGATGATGACCAGCTATGTGGTTAAAACTGATCTTGATTATACAGATTTTTTAATTGTATTAAACAATTATATTGTATTTGTTTTTTTGGGTAAATTCGTATTGTACGTGCCAGGCTGAGATTTAGAGCCACCTCTAACTACCCTTTAGGAAAGTTCTCTTCGGGTTTTGAAATTTGAGGGGAATTTTTTTAATTTTTATTATTATCATCACTAATGCATTTGAAGGACCAATACGAAAAAAAGAATTATGGAAAAAACCTATTCTTAAAAATCATACATTAATTAAAATTATAAATTCATCTTTAATTGATTTGCCAACACCTTCCTCTACTTCAATTTGATGAATTTTTTTTTTATCATTATTAGGTAATATGTCTAATTAGGAATTCACATTTCCACAAAATCTTGGTAGAGGCAACTAATTATGTAAGCATTATTGAGTAAACTTATTATATTCCAGGGTATAAATAATACCCTAGAAAATAAACAGTCTGTATTTTAGTTGATTGTAAAAACAAACTGAATGTTTGAAACAGTGAACCAATGAATAAAATGAGAATAAATTATATAATTATATAGAAGTATATAAACATTTTGTAAGTGTTGTTTTAATCAATACCTACATAATCACATTCTAGGGTTTCAGACAATGCATAATATGCAATAAACATTAAGTTTATACACAGTAGAACACCTCATATCCCATGTGTAATCTTACAAGACCAAACTTCTGCCATATAATGATATGCATTCACAAAATCAAAATGACCACTTTAATTTTTTTTTTTTTTTTTTTTTTTTTGTTATAAGTACATTCTATAGTACGTATTTACATTTGTTTTAAAACAATAAAGCTCTCTATTTCTAACTAAACTTTTGGCTATTCTTTGTTCCTCAGATTATTATCTAACCTTTTTTGGTGATCTGTCCATGCACCGATAGAAGACGGATATGAGGGGTTCTATTGTATATCGATGGTGATGCAAAGTTTCAAACCCTAATCCCTACTACAACAATAAAAGCTTATGGAATCTGTAGAGTAGCTGTATTAATCAAGAATGGACTTACTTAGTCTTAAGTGTAAACTTGATCAATGTACTGGCAAACTACAAAAATGATTAGGTTCTTAACTACACTTGTAAACATACTCTGACTCTAGGTTATCTTAGTCAGTATATTGGCAAACTAAAATTAAATGTAGGTTTTTAACTATGCTTCAGTCCCCTGGGAGACGGATGTGAGGAATTCTACTGTATATTGATAATGATACAAAGTTTCAAGCCTCAATTCTTACTAAAACAATAAAAGCCTGTGAATTTGTAGAGTAGGGGTTTTAATCAAAAATGGACTTACTTAGATTCTAAGTGTAAACTTGATCAATGTAGTGGCAAACTACAAAAATGATTAGTTTTTTAACTACACTTGTAAACATGCTCTGACTCTAGGTAATTTTAACCAGTGTATTGGAAAACTGAAATTAAATAATATAGGTTTTAACTACACTTGTAAACATACTCTGACTCTAGGTAATTTTAACCAGTGTATTGGAAAACTGAAATTAAATAATATAGGTTTTAACTACACTTGTAAACATACTCTGACTCTAGGTAATTTTAACCAGTGTATTGGAAAACTGAAATTAAATAATATAGGTTTTAACTACACTTGTAAACATACTCTGACTCTAGGTAATTTTAACCAGTGTATTGGAAAACTGAAATTAAATAATATAGGTTTTAACTACACTTGTAAACATACTCTGACTCTAGGTAATTTTAACCAGTGTATTGGAAAACTGAAATTAAATAATATAGGTTTTAACTACACTTGTAAACATACTCTGACTCTAGGTAATTTTAACCAGTGTATTGGAAAACTGAAATTAAATAATATAGGTTTTAACTACACTTGTAAACATACTCTGACTCTAGGTAATTTTAACCAGTGTATTGGAAAACTGAAATTAAATAATATAGGTTTTAACTACGTTTGAAAAATACTCAGATTCTAATAGTAATCTTGATCAGTGTATTGGCAAACTAAAATTAAATAATATAGGTTTTAACTACACTTGTAAACATACTCTGACTCTAGGTAATTTTAACCAGTGTATTGGAAAACTGAAATTAAATAATATAGGTTTTAACTACACTTGTAAACATACTCTGACTCTAGGTAATTTTAACCAGTGTATTGGAAAACTGAAATTAAATAATATAGGTTTTAACTACACTTGTAAACATACTCTGACTCTAGGTAATTTTAACCAGTGTATTGGAAAACTGAAATTAAATAATATAGGTTTTAACTACACTTGTAAACATACTCTGACTCTAGGTAATTTTAACCAGTGTATTGGAAAACTGAAATTAAATAATATAGGTTTTAACTACGTTTGAAAAATACTCAGATTCTAATAGTAATCTTGATCAGTGTATTGGCTAACTAAAATTAAATAAAGGTTATAACTACGTTTCAAAACATTCTCAGATTCTAATAGTAATCTTGATCAGTGTATTGGCAAACTAAAATTAAATATAGGTTTTAACTATGTTTGAAAACATTTTCAGATTATAATAGTAATCTTGATCAGTGTATTGGCAAACTAAAATTAAATATAGGTTTTAACTACGTTTGAAAACAATCTCAGATTCTAATAGTAATCTTGATCAGTGTATTGGCAAACTAAAATGAAATAAAGGTTAAAACTACGTTTGAAAACAATCTCAGATTCTAATAGTAATCTTGATCAGTGTATTGGCCTTACTAAAATTAAATATAGGTTTTAACTACGTTTGAAAACAATCTCAGATTCTAATAGTAATCTTGATCAGTGTATTGGCAAACTAAAATGAAATAAAGGTTAAAACTACGTTTGAAAACAATCTCAGATTCTAATAGTAATCTTGATCAGTGTATTGGCCTTACTAAAATTAAATATAGGTTTTAACTACGTTTGAAAACAATCTCAGATTCTAATAGTAATCTTGATCAGTGTATTGGCAAACTAAAATGAAATAAAGGTTAAAACTACGTTTGAAAACAATCTCAGATTCTAATAGTAATCTTGATCAGTGTATTGGCCTTACTAAAATTAAATATAGGTTTTAACTACGTTTGAAAACAATCTCAGATTTTAATAGTAATCTTGATCAGAGTATTGGGAAACTAAAATTAAATATAGGTTTTAACTAAAATTGATATCATTCTCAGATTCTAATAGTAATCTTGATCAGTGTATTGGCAAACTAAAATTAAATATAGGTTTTAACTACGTTTGAAAACAATCTCAGATTCTAATAGTAATCTTGATCAGTGTATTGGCAAACTAAAATTAAATAAAGGTTTTAACTACGTATGAAAACATTCTCAGATTCTAATAGTAATCTTGATCAGTGTATTGGCAAACTAAAATTAAATATAGGTTTTAACTACGTTTAAAAACATTCTCAGATTCTAATAGTAATCTTGATTAGTGTATTGGCAAACTAAAATTAAATAAAGGTTTTAACTACGTATGAAAACATTCTCAGATTCTAATAGTAATCTTGATCAGTGTATTGGCAAACTAAAATTAAATAAAGGTTTTAACTACATTTGAAAACATTCTCAGATTCTAATAGTAATCTTGATCAGTGTATTGGCCTTACTAAAATTAAATAAAAGTTTTAACTACGTTTGAAAACAATCTCAGATTTTAATAGTAATCTTGATCAGTGTATTGTGGCCTTACTAAAATTAAATATAGGTTTTAACTACGTTTGAAAACAATCTCATATTTTAATAGTAATCTTGATCAGTGTATTGGCCTTACTAAAATAAAATAAAGGTTTTAACTACGTTTGAAAACAATCTCAGATTCTAATAGTAATCTTGATCAGAGTATTGGGAAACTAAAATTAAATAAAGGTTTTAACTACGTTTGAAAACAATCTCAGATTCTAATAGTAATCTTGATCAGTGTATTGGCTTTACTAAAATTAAATAAAAGTTTTAACTATCTACGTTTGAAAACAATCTCAGATTCTAATAGTAATCTTGATCAGTGTATTGGCAAACTAAAATTAAATATAGGTTTTAACTACGTTTGAAAACAATCTCAGATTCTAATAGTAATCTTGATCAGTGTATTGGCAAACTAAAATGAAATAAAGGTTAAAACTACGTTTGAAAACAATCTCAGATTCTAATAGTAATCTTGATCAGTGTATTGGCCTTACTAAAATTAAATATAGGTTTTAACTACGTTTGAAAACAATCTCAGATTCTAATAGTAATCTTGATCAGTGTATTGGCAAACTAAAATGAAATAAAGGTTAAAACTACGTTTGAAAACAATCTCAGATTCTAATAGTAATCTTGATCAGTGTATTGGCAAACTAAAATTAAATAAAGGTTTTAACTACGTTTGAAAACAATCTCAGATTCTAATTGTAATCTTGATCAGTGTATTGGCAAACTGTAATAAGTATTCAAGCTAGAACCATTTTACATACAATCAAAGAATATGTTAAAAATGAATTTATAATTATAGAACATTATCATAAAATAAATGTAAGATTCTAATGTGGGTAGAATGACATAATGCCAACTTCCACACTCATCATTTTTAATCTAGATTTGTATTTAGAAGTTGCAATAAACTTCTTCAGTTATTTATCACTGTTAATACAATAACATGCTGTCCCTAAATAATGGTAACAGCAAGCTTTTTACAGTAAATACCTACCATTAATCAGTTAGGTCTCACTTTATTACATCCTTTCTACACTAAGGATATTGTTTTTAAAAATGGTGAATAAGTAACACAATTTTAGAGCTAATTAAATCAAAATTGTTGCAGCTACATGGAATTGCTGTGATCATACTACCAACCTTGTCTATAGTCTGGAATTTAATACTCTAGCATTTAAATAATATTAAACAATACTTTAATTTCGGCCAGATTAAGGCAGAATCAATATAATATTGATAGCTAAAGCCTATTATCCGTGAATCGACAGGCACTCAGAGATAATCTTATGACGACCAACGTACCTACCAAAGCATGTTTCGAAATAAGAAATAACTTGGTCAAAAATGGTGTTAAATATAATAGCACAAATAAGGCATTATACTATAATAACAGAAGTAGAAGAATAAATAGAAAAACTCACGAGGCGCATCTGGGAGACGTTTTTATATCCAACATAGCTGAATATTTTGTCGAAGATCTCCTGGGGGAGATCCAAAATATGCACTGCTGGAGTCGATTGACGGCTATGCTCAGGCAAATTCGGAGGTTGTGGTAATGCCTGAGCAGGGACGACGGCAGTGGACGAACTGGGCGAAACTTTGGACGAATTTTGAACATTATGTCTCGTCTTTATCGGACCAGTTTCGCTGATACCGTTCTCACCCGAGCTGCTTATATTACTCGATTGTCTCGTCGACACCATTATTCCTCCTCAGAACTATTCTCAAATGTCTAAAAAAAAACAGTAAAATAACATTTCAGAAAAACCACGAGGCAACAAATAAAACAAACAAGCATACTCAATTAAAAATAGTGATAAAAAGCTGTTGAACTTTCCAAGTTCGATTTCCGTAATTATACCCTCGAGATATTCGCACCGTAAAAGAGGGAAATAAAAAGGAGGTTTAAATTTATAATTGCTGGAAGGTTCGACAAAATAATAGTAAAGTTGTTAGATAAAATAAAGCAAGGATAAAAATAAAAAAAGGACAAGCTTCAATCTCAACCATATTTGATGCCTTTGACCCATTACCTGGACAGCTTCCCCCGAGTTCGATGTCTTTTAAATTATACTTTCAAATGACCATTTCTACTAAAGATATCTTTATCGAATCTATGAGGTATCACAGGACAGGTCCTGAAGTAAATATTAAAAGCTAAAACGACTCTACAAACTCATTAAAATGGTTAAAATTACTAAATTAAACGAGGGGATCGTATGAACACAGCAACTTTACCCAGGGTAACGGAGTCGAACCAAGTTCGCACTCAGAATTGCCAACGGATAATTCCGGGTTCCCTGCGGTCAGATCTTCCGTCTTTCTCGAGCTCTCAAATTATCACACGATTACCATGGAAATTCTTTTTACAAATAAAAAACAATATTTTATAAAGGCCGAGCAACAAATAAAAATAATAAAATTTAATTATTTTTATTAAGTGAAATTTTTGTGGTCTCAAGTAGTGACAACCTGACAAGTAGGTTCGAAAAGTTCAGGTATCGATGTGAAATGTCGACGATGTTTACTTTGAGTTTGTGTGTTTACGAATATTTTTCTTGTGATTTACCGTGTTTGAAATGAGTATTGCAGATCCTTTTACAGTTGTCGTAGTTAGTGAAACGTCGATTAAGTCTGACGGCGATTTGGCTCCACAATATGCGATGAAAGTTGCGCTACAGACACTTCGTGATAGATGTTGCAAACTTCAGTCGAGAATATCTTTTTTAGAGGAAGAAAACTTACAATTGAGAATTACCCGTGAAAAAGAGGCAGAACAAATGAAAAACAGTAGCAAAAAAGTTTTAAATCTCACTGATAAGAAAGTGGATTCGTATGATAAAGGAGAGAGTCTATGGGCGAAAGGTCCACAGAGTAGTAAGGATAAATCTCAAGTCCAAAGAAATTTCATCTCTTCGTCCAAAGGACCGAGTGTGTTCCCGTTATCTAAACCGATATCATCTTCAGTGCTGAAACACGACGGTGAGCTTTACCTCAAATTTATGTACTAATATCTACTTTAAGATCTCGCGTATATTAGATTGGGCAACCAGAGGACAAATTCATACATTAGTCTTTCGACTTGACATTCGTGTATTCTGGTCTTTATTTTGTCACTCGCTTGAAGCTTTATTCTGTATGTATAGCTATTATTATATTTGATGACCCAATTATCTAATGATGTAATATTTCCCTTCACAGAGTGATAATACAATTGATGTGAGAGTTTTTAAGGATCTGTCAATTGATGTATATTACCTGGGCAAATCATAAAATAGTTGTTAGGATGCCTTTACACACACCCAAAATAGGCTATGTAGCCATGAACTTTGATCAAGGACCCAATATGTAAAGTATCCATCTATATTTACTACGTTTCCATGAGGTTTCAAAACCGGTTTGGTTTCAAACCGAAAGAACTATTACTTTACACTACGTTTCCATGATGTTAAAATATGGGTTGAATACGGGTTGAATTCAGTTTTTGGATCCAAAGTGTCCATAGAAACCTAGATTCAGTACGGATTAAATATGATACCGATCCCGATACGGTTCACTAAATTCTGGGATCGTATCTGGATCGAGTTGCAATGGAAACACCTAACTAGATCCTGACATGCGCAGAGCGTGTGTGTGAGCGCACCTAGCGTATTTCTGTAGAAACTGTTGTCAAACCTGTCAAAATACGTACTTAATAAAAAACATGGTTATAAAAGGTGAAGGTTACAAAATTATCTAGAACCTTTACCCAAAGTAACCAAAAAAAATTTAGTTTTTAATTTTGTATTTAATACGGATTCAATACTATTTATGGACTTATAGAAACACCTAACTTGTTAAATCTGAAATTAGAATTCAATCCGTTTGGTTGAGTGGAGTGTGATGTTTTGACAGATTTGACTAGTTTCACCAGAAAACCTGCTAGGGGCACTCACACTCAGACTCTGCGCATAACAGGATCGAGTTCAGGTGTTTCCATGAAACTCGATCCAGATACGATCCCAGAACTTAGTGTATCATATCTGGATCTAAATAGGATTCAATCCGTATGAATCTAGTACTACGTTTCCACGATGTTTAAATATGGATAGAATCCTAATTTGGGATTTAACAAGTTAGGTGTTTCCATGAGTAGTATTGAATCCGTATTCAATAAGAAATAAAAAAAAAATCAACTTTTTCTTGGTTACTTTTGATAAAGGTTATAAAAAATTTTGTAACCTTCACCTTTCATAACCATGTTTTTTATTACGTATTTTGACCACAGTTTCTACAGAAATATGCTAGGTGCGCTCACACACACGCTCTGCGCTTGTCAGGATTGAGTTAGGTGTTTCCATGCAACTCAATCCAGATACGATCCTAGAATTTAGTGAATCGTTTGGGATCGGTATCGTAATTAATCCTTATTAAATCTAGGTTTCCATGGACACTCCAAAAACTGAATTCAACCCGTATTCAATCCGTATTTTAACATCCTGGAAACGTAGTATAGGTTTCCATGAACAATTTTGATCCAAAACCTGTATCTAATCCGTATTGTGACATCATGGAAACGTACGTTTTTAAGTGTTTCCATGAGAAGTTTCCACAACTATTTAGAAAACTTTAAACTCTCAGAATATTTGTATACTTAGGGTGGCTATAAAATGTTAAGTTCAAAGCAGGACTTTCGTCGAGCTATTGCAGCCCTCATACAAAAGGGGCAGAGGGGTCTGGGCCAATAAAATTTTCTCTTTCGAAATCAATTGTTAAATCAGCACTATTTGGCCCTTTATTTCATACTGTCTTTTTTTTTTAGCGGATCCTTTTTTACAGGATTTGTACCATTAAAGGATCTGTACATTATTATTACGATTTTGGTTGTGTCGCCCCAATAAATCCAATAATTGTTTTTTTTTTTTTTTTTTAAACTTCATATAAAGCATCACGTTTTGGGATAATGATGGAAGGTTATGGTTAGTTAGGTTAGGTCAAAAAGTACTAACCTTAACCTAAAAGAATTATAACCTTCCATAATTTTTCCCTAAGTTTAAAGAAAAAAAATAAATTATTATTTATCAATTTGTAATTGAATTTATCGAGAGGCTACAACTGAAATCGTTTTTGTAATGTAAAAAGGAACAGTTAAAAAAAGGGGGAAGTAAATCGGACATTTAGAAATAGGTGGGGCATATAGTGCAGATTTACCCCTCACAATAAATAATATATTAGCTATTATTTTGAAAAGCGAAAAAAAAAAACAACAAAAAAACGCTAGGTCTTCACTCAAAGTATTTGTATTAACAAATAAAAAGTTTCAGCTACTAAATAGCCGTCTTCAGATTCTAAATTAGTTGTTAGAAATGTCATCGGTATCGAAGTGAATGACCGAGTTTCACTTGATGATGAGTAAAAATATCACACAAGTTGATTAGCAAACTGTTGATAAATAACATATTTACTAAGATTGAAAATGTCTTTTAAACTGATTAAGTATTGAACAATTTTTTTTATTTCATCTAGACCTTGTGGTAATGGTCCCTTTTTTTCCAAAACACGGGATATTTTCGGCAACCAACGAGACACCTTTGATTGAAAGCTTAAAATAACAGGACGTATGGTCACCCTATATGTACTATGTTTCCATTACAGTTTTGAAAACTGTTTTGGTTTCAAACCGAAAGTGTTTCCATGAGGAGTTTTCACAACAATTGTGAAAACTTAGGACTAGTTATAGTTAAGTCAGGATATTGTATCTAAATAAACTCAGTTAGTAGGTTTATCATACACCTACTGCGCATGTCTCAATCCTGTTTTCAATTCTATACCCATTTCCATGCTATTTTTTTAAATCAGTTTCAACACAGAACCAAAAATTTGCTGTTGTGACCTTGAACTCGAAATGTTTTGAAATCACCGTTTTCATGGAGTTTTGAATATCAAAACCATTTTCAAAACTGTTTTGAAAACTCATGGAAACTTAGTAATTCTAACATCTAAGTAGAAACTACTTACTAATTTCAAAATAAAAGTAGGCCCCAGTATATTTAGTTTGTTGATAATTTATTGGCAATCTTTGATAGAATTCAGATGTTTCTAATTATATTTAGTGAAACATTTGATTTTGAAAAACTAAAGAGGTCTGCTAAATATTAGCTATTGTAGTTGTCTTACAAATTTAGCTCTAAAATTTAAATCATTCTTTGTTATAATGAAAGTTTTATATATACCACAGTGAAATTAAAAATTTTTGTATTTTTTTTTTTTTTTTTTTGTTTTAAGTGCTTAATTTTATTTTTTTACCTCTATTATAGATATCAAAGTTAAAGAAGACAGTTTAGAAGAAATATCACTGAGAGGAGTAGGTGTCTATGGAAGAGCAGGAAACTCCTCAAAAGTAAGCACATAACATTATCATACTATAAAGAAAGTTTTGTACTTAATACATTTTTCAATTAATCCTAGTTTAATTTAGTAAATTAAAGTAAACTTCTGGGCCGAATTGGATGAAATTGGCATACAGTTTTGGAAAATCATACCCAGAGGCAAAATTTAGAAATTTATTTTAGGTTTAAATTTGTGGGCACCACAAAAAAAATTGTCATAACGGTTCCAACAATTTTGATTAATAAAATCTAAAAAATAGTCCATTAAAAAATAAAATCTAACTACATAAGCCGTTTTCCCAGGAAAAATATAGTTTCTGAGATATTGATGAAAATCATTTTTACGATTTTGTTTAAATTGAAAGTTTTGTTTAATTTATCAAACCAATTTTCTGAAAGAACTTACCTGTAGGCGAAATTGAAAAATGAATTTTAGCTCTAAATTTGAAGAAAATAAACATTAGAGTACCATGGGGCCCCAAGACAAAGAGACTTGAACTAATAAGGTCGAATTACAGTAGAAGCTCTCTTCTCAGGTCTTGGATATACTGGCTGCTCTCAGCTGGTGACTCCTTGTATGACTTCAGTGTCACCTTTCTGACCTGGTAAGTTAAAGACAAAAGATCTGTTTACCCTGTTTTGATTAGATATCTGTCAATAACTGTCTTTGCAGTTAGTTAATCAGTGGTCATATTGCTGTGGGAACATTAAATTAATAAAAATATAATCATTTTAAAATTATTGTGCTTATTACAAGGGAAAATTTAGTTTAACCAGCCATTTTTTTATTCGGCCCCAAGAGAGCGGGTTAAAAGGGTTTTCATTGTAGTTACAAAAATTAGTCCGATAAATTGAACAAAATTTTTTCACATAGATATTGACATTGTATTTAAATCCCATAATATCTCATTTAATTGATTTAATTTTAAACATAATTAAAAAGAGTTTAACTGGTGGTTGTTTACTTTATGTTTTCAATTTAAACAAAATCATACATTTATTTTCATCATTACTCGGAAACTAAATTTAGATAGAACTATAGGATGGATTTGTATTTAAATGGACTAAATTTGAGATTTTTTTTTGTGGACCTCTGGAGCAAATTTTTTTTTATGGTGAACCTCTGGAGCAGGATGAAGCTTTCAAGTACCCGGGGATCAACATGTCATAAGATGGGTATATAAACTCCGAGGTCAACTCTCCTGTAGCAGCAGCAGGCAGAATGTTTCACTTTGTAAATGCTAGCTTCCTCAGAAAACTTGAAATATCAGAGAAAACCAAGATAACGATGTACAAATCTACAGACTATCTTAACCTATGGCTAGTCACCTCCCACATGAAAGCAGGATTCAGGCACAAGAAATAAGATACCTGTAGCAGAGAAGACAAAGCGGGACAGAATTTGAACCCATACCATAAGGGACTCACTTAACACGTTGAGGACGGGCGGACGCGCCAGCGCGTCCAGTGTGCAAAGCCAAGAGGACGGGCGGACGCGCCAGCGCGTCCAGTGTGCAAAGCCAAAAGGACGGGTGGACGCGCCAGCGCGTCCGAAATCCTTGTATGTATGTATCATTAGGGTGGGGGTAGAGGCTCTTGGAACCGTTCTATCAATGTCTCTCTAGCTTCTTAAGAGTGTACATGTACCTACTGTGACCTTCGGCTCCGGTTTTTTTATATAAACTTTTCGAGTAAATCGCCCCTGAAATTCCCCTACACACCTCCCGCTAATATTGGATTTTACGTCTTGTTCAAGGTAAGATAATGCATAATTATAATACTTTTTCTGATATACTGTTATATAAAAAGGGAAAAAAGTTTTAACAATATCTTTATGAAGTTGTAATAAATTTTTTTGGGGCAAAAACATGAATATACACATTATATATATATATATATATATATATATATATATATATATATAATGTGT
This sequence comes from Gerris lacustris, assembly GCA_951217055.1. Classification (NCBI taxonomy): domain Eukaryota; kingdom Metazoa; phylum Arthropoda; class Insecta; order Hemiptera; family Gerridae; genus Gerris; species Gerris lacustris. The sequence continues at coordinate 15,944,223 of OX578277.1, read as the reverse complement.
ATATTCATGTTTTTGCCCCAAAAAAATTTATTACAACTTCATAAAGATATTGTTAAAACTTTTTTCTATATATATATATATATATATATATATATATATATATATATATATATGTGTGTGTATGGAAAAATAACATGTGTTTATAATATATTCTTACTATTATCTAACATTTTAAATTTATATATATGTATATATACATATATATATATATATATATATATATATATATATATATATATATATATATATATATATATATATATATTGTTATAGTATTAGCTAAAAATTAAAAATTTAGCGTATTATTTGTTGTATTTATTAGTTTCATAATTTAAAGTTAGTTATAGATTTTTGTTTTAATTACCATGTTACCTAATATAAATTTTCTTTTTTTATAGTTAGATATATATTTTTGTTACACTTTATTTTAGATAGTTTTTTTTGTAGTATTAGCTACATAACTAATTTAATGTTTCCTTTTATATTGTATCTATTAGTCATATATATTTATGTTAGTTATAGCTTTTTTTTAATGCACAACACTGTCTTATATATATATATATATATATATATATATATATATATATATATATATATATATATATATATATTGTTATAGTATTAGCTACATAACTAATTTCATGTTTCCTTTTATATTGTATCTATTAGTCATATATATTTATGTTAGTTATAGCTTTTTTTTAATGCACAACACTGTCTTATATATATATATATATATATATATATATATATATATATATATATATATATATATATATATATATATATATATATATATATATATATATATATATATAGTTATAGTCTGAGCAATAACAAATTATAGTGCATAAATATTTACGAGAATACTTGTTGTTTTTTTATATTATACAGTTATACATAAGAAACAAAGTTTTTTTTTTTTAATCCTCAGGTATTTGTAAATTTTTAAGAGTATAATAATAAGAGTTATAATGGTTTTTGATTCTTCAAAGCTAAATAGATTTTTTTTAAAAAGAAAACATCTAAATATTAAGATATTTAATCTGGTGCTTGTTAAAAAATGCAATGCCAAAAGGACGGCAGGACTCGATAACGCGTCCGTTTTAATTGTGAGTCAAGCTAAAGGCCGGGGAGGACGCGCCGGCGCGTCCAATCAGTACGGCCCATGCATATACCTCCGTCCTACTGAATAAACCAGCGTTTTTACCTCCGTACTCAATGTGTAAACCAACGTTTTACCTCCGTCCTCAATGTGTTAATCTGACACCCTTGATGGATTGGGTTAATTAAACCCATAAAGAGGTTCGGGCATGTTATATGAATGGATGATAGCCAATTCCCAAAACAAGTTTTTGAGGCAAGGAGGAAGAAGGAGAGTGTCTTGGCAGGACGATACATCAAGAGCCTGCTACTAAGGCGAGGCCTGTCCAGGACTGATGCTTTAGTAGCAGTTAAGGATTGGGACCGGTGGAAAGCTTTCTGTTGTCTCCCTACCTCAATGTAAAAGGGCCACCGACAATAGTAAATAATAGAAGATAAGTAAAGTAACTAAGTATTTGACACCTTCATATCTTTCGCTAGAAACAAGTAATTGAAAAGTTGGTGACTAAAAGCAAGTTTCATCTTACTAGACTGCCACCAACGCAAGATACAGTCTAGTGTCATGAATTATACTTTTTATCATTAAGTCCAAACATGGATGGGCAGGGAAACCAACCCTTGGATGGGATTGGGGCTGGGAAAACAGGCAGGCGAGGGCTAACTCCAATTAAAATAACCAGATTTTGTTCCTAAAGATTATGTTTGTAATGTAAGAAACAATGTGCTAAGGCCAGTAAGAATTGCTGTGGACAATCATGCCTAAATGTTCCTGTGATTATTACAAACGGCGATGATGAAGACGAAGAAGCAGTTTCAATAACTGATAAATCATGATTGCCATGATATTGGGCATTTTACCTTTGTTATATAAAGGGAATCTAAAGATAGAACCAAAAGATCATGTTTTTGTATTTTTATACAAATCTATGTACAGTTGAATCTCTCTAATCCGACACATATGGGACCATGCCATGCTGGATTACTGAGATTTGTCGGATTACTGGATGTTTTTATAATAAATAAGCATTAAAACAGAAAAAAGACACAATCAAACTAATGTTTATTACGTGAGATATGAGTGTTAACCTACAGCCAACATACAGCGACTGATGGTTTGTTTTTGTTTGCCCTAGTGCCCCTGTGATTCCCAGTTTCCCCCTCTTTTAGTTATCTTATCTTACACATGGCTAGTGGGGGACTAGAAGCTAAAAACCATGAAAAATGTTTGTGCCGAAAGGTTACAATCTATTCTCTATGGTTACATTTGAATCTCTTAAACAAGAGAAGGTGTACTCGTAAACATATGCGTTAAACTGTATAGTATGCTATAGGTTACTGTTTAGTATTTTTTCTTTATGATAAATTAGTTATAATTAATGAATAGATTTTTTTTTTTTTCTGTATAAAGGCACCATTTAAGTACTTTGTGTTTTAAGTTAGGGAACAGCTTTAAAATACGGGTACCAAGCCCGCAAAATGTTTTTATTCTATTATTAACACTGTTTTGACTAAAAGAGATATAATTTATCTTGCAGTGGCGTATCCCATCTAGCAGTTAGCTGGAAATGAACAGTAACAGTGGAGTCAAATATTAATTCTTTTAATTTGTACAGCCAAAAACTTATGAAACAGAAATATTTACAGCCATGAACCTAAATGTAACAATTTGGGAAATGATTATATTTTTCTTAAAACTATTTTGAACTTTGCTTGGCTAAGACTTATAATAAAGAATACTAAAGAGAATGTTCTTTGTTAGAATAAAGTATTTTGATATTTTACTTTAGCGGAATAAGCTTCAATATTCAGTAGGACTTACAATTTATTATATTTTTCTTTAACAAAAATATTACCCATTACTTTTAAAATACCCTACTTAATATACCTCTGAGTATAAAATTGATGTTGATTTAATCACATAAATATTTGAAATCAACAAAACAGCTCACTTAAATTTCATGGAAGCTGCATTATTGCCTTTGTTGCATTTTTATTGTTATAAAAAATAAAATGAAAGAGAAACGACCTATTTCGTAAGGTTGTAAATATATTTAATTTCCTATGTACTACTTTTACGTTCTCGTACGTGTTTTTGTAAAAGTCAAAAATTGGTGAAGTACGAGCTCTCTTTGTCAATATTTTGTAGAAAGGGTGTGAAAAAATTGTGATCAAAACAATCTTTCTTATTTTTACCAAAACAAAAAAAAAATCATAGCACTAGGCACATTAGCAAATTACTACAATGAAAATTTGCTAAAGAAAAAGAAAAACTGAAAACTGATACGGTATACGATAATTAAAAACTATTATTATAACCTTTTAGTTCAACTATAACCTGACTATAACCTTCCGGCACAAAACTTTTTCGTGGTTTTTAGCTTCTAATATAGGGGGAGGGGGGCCTCACCCTCAGTGCCAGATTACTGACTTGCCGAACTGACAGAGTGTCGGACTGCATTTGTATTTCTTATTCACCTATCTATCATTTGGCTTCAAAGTGTTGGGTACTAATTTTGTCGTTAAATTGAACCAATGAACCATTAAGATTACAGACATTGTATTTTCTGTGGAATTTTGAAAACAATTTGGGCTTTGTATTTTGGTGATGTGGTTCAGAAAACCATGTTACTCCACAAACATTTACTATTAATTAATTTTTAGAAATTATTTTTGAGCAGAAACTGAAAAAAGTGGCCATACTGTTTCGTGCAGAAGGCAAAGGTATGCCAAATTATAAAACTTGTCGTTGGTACGCACATCATCCAAAACTACATGGCCTTTTTGTCAGGGATACTTGTGATTTTACTTTTTTTTTTTAATATAATGGAATTTTGTTCTTTACAGGATGAACTGGAAGGGCATGTCAATGAGAATGAATATGGAGAAGAAAATTTGGAAAGTATTGATATGGCTTTGAAAGAAATTGTTAAGAAAATGAAAAAAGATCAGGAAACACTGAGACAGCAACAGGAGGGATTAAAAAGTGCCTTGGAAATCTTCAAAAAAGTTATGAAAGGTGAGTTAAATTATAACGAAATCCCAGTTAATGTATTTAAATGTATTAATATGATGCAGGAAAATAAACAAAATATGAGGATGTATACTATTTGCAATGGTATGTGCTATCAGATATTGCAAATGGGGCCTTATATTTTAACATGAGTGGTTCAATTCTTCAAAGGTGGTTCATGTATAAATTTTAATATCAAATCATAAGATACAAACTGACATGAGCTCAGTGTTTATGACTATCTAATGGAGTTAAATTGAAGATATGCAAATTTCTGTTACTGTAGTTAACTACGCACTTGACACTATAGTAATAATAATACTAACTTGATTATAATATCTAAGTCTCTTTATTAACATCTTTTATATTAATTAAATTATATGTGAATAATTTAATTAATTAAATAATGCTAAAATGCCTTTGATTAGAGGCACGATGATTTCAATGCAGTGACAAAATATAGCACATTAAATTAAATAATTTTCACCACTCTTTCATCCCTTCATGACCCAACATTTAAAAGCATACTTTTTTATAGTTAATTTAATTTATAGTTTGTTTTTTAATTATTTTTATTAGTTTTGCTTCCGAGCTTACGGTAACGGAAGCTATGTGATCGTTTCGAAGAACGAAAATATTTTAGGTCTCCGATTTCATAAATTCCAAGACAGAAATCCGTTTCAGACATCAGTGTCTGTCTGTCTGTCGTTCGATATTTGCTAAACGTACGATTATAAAAACTACACGTGCGATTTTAATGAAATTTAGATGGTTAGTCATAATTAGCCCATTGTTGGTCCCATATAAGTTTAAACTTTCTGCGCTTATTTCTTTATCTTCCACATGTGCGCAAACATACATCTATTTACACCTATAGCTTCAAAAGTACTTATCTGATTTGTATGAAACTTTTACAGTTTATCGAAAATAACCCGCAGATATCCCAAAATTAATTTGAACCGTCTGCGCTCTTTAACTTTTGCTGAATTGATACTTTAATTCATTATGTAAAAAATTGAAACAATTTTGACAGATTAAAAACCGGGTAAACAATTTAACAAATTAGGCAATAATGGTTTGTAAAAAAGAGCATAAAACCAATACAGTATGTGGATAGGATGCGAGGAAGCTATGTGCCACACCAATTGGCAGTCTGTTTTATTTTTGTCACCAGTTATGTTCCATTCTCTTAAAAAAACAAGAACTAATAAATTATACCTTTATTACTTTAATAAAAAAAGAAAAAACTGTTTAATCTTGTTATGCAGTAAAAATATAATTTACATGTTATGTCTTTTTTTTTTAGAGAATTCTGTTTGTAAAACATGTTTGAAAAGAGAAGAGAGCGTTAAAGGAAGAGAAAATAAGATAGTAGGGACCGAAGAATCTCTTGTGGGTAGGACCGAAGTGGAAGGTTACCGAGCCAGGGAACGTATCCGAGTTCCCATTCCGCCCGAAGAAGCAACTCCTCCACTAAAAGACCGAATCTGCCCGCTCTGTGGAAAATACTTTCACTGTTCCACACCCTTTGACACATTTAACGAACACGTTTTGAGTCATTTTGTCGAAGAAGAGGATGAAGAGAAGGTATCATCTAACTTTGAAGTGGTCACGTGACGCTGTCCTGTCACTCATAATCACATGCACTCGGAACTAAGAACCAACTTCAACTTTAACTATCACCCGACTTCATCACACGCCCTTCCAAAGGGCTCCAAAATAACGTAAGAACTAATTATCTATTATATTCGTCTGTGCACTTTAGTGTAAAATCAGAGTTCTAATGGTGATTTATTATTATTATTTACAATGAAATGATGATGTAGTGTTGTAATACAAGTGATACTGTCATGTTTCTCTTTTATAATAGTCGCTTATTAGTCCCATAATTAATAAAACACAGTATTTAACACAACTTTTGTGGTTAAAAAATAAATCAAATTAAAACTTAAAGTTTTAGATTTACCGATGTTTCAGAAAGATGTATTTCCTTCTTTAAGGTATAAAATAATACAAGAATGGGGGTAGTAACAAATATCAGTGGCATTTATAGGTATGTAGAGTAAGTATTACATTATCATTTTAGGTATATACCTACTGATGTAATACTTACTCTCATACCTATATAATATTATATTGATGATTTTTTTTTTTTTTTTTTACTACCAACATTCTTGGGTTTTTACCCTGAAGAAGGAAATAACTTTTTCCAAATCTACGGTAAATCCAAGGATCTTATATAAAGGGGATAGAGGGTTGAGGCAAAAAAGTGACCCCATGAAGATATGAAAAATGTTAGCTCCAATGCAGGGGGTGAGCACTATGCACACCCCCTGGGTTGAGAAGTGTTGCCAAGAACTTGGAAAAAATCTACATCGAACTACCACTTGCGCGCGCATAGGTAGGCCCAATTTCTTCCCGACTGTTATCCAAACAAGGAAGAAAAAGCATAACCTGATCGAATTTCTATGAATTTTTCCCATTCTTCTTGATCTTCTACAGTTATAACCATTGTACAATCATACGGGAAGGTAATCGATCCTACTCGGATCTTACTAGATTTTCCAAGTTCTTGGCGACACTTTTAGTGCCTAGTGCTCAATCCCTATTTTATAAGATCCTTGCTCCAATGGGACAAATTACCTTCCTCTTGGTTATAGGTTACCAAGAATTTGTTTATAGTTGTCAGGTTATAACCTGTTAAAAAAGGTAATTTGTCCCAGTTCAAAGGTCGTAGAGCATGCGCAGTATGATTTTTTCTCCAATTTCTCTTACCTTCATGGGGTCACTTTTTTGCCTTAAGCCCCTTCTTAACATTACATCCGCTTTATATAAGATCCTTGGGTAAATCTAAAACATTTATTTTAACTTATGACTGATCCTCTTTATACTCAATTTCTATAGTATGATTAATTTAAAATACTGGTACAAAGCTTAATTATAGTATTAGTTATTTTTCATTAACGCGCCAATAATTGCTTTTAATGCATTATACCAAAGATTATTTTAAAATTTACCTATTACTCTAAGGATATATTTCTGTTCTAAACAAGTGTCAGAAAATGATATCTTATCTTTCATTCTGTTAACAATTTGCTCTAGGCCTGTGTCGAATACTTAAAAATTAAAATTACATCTCTGCTATTTGCATAAATGTGAAATGATTAAATTTGTGTATCTACTTCTACTAATATAGCTCTGAATTGGTTACTATAGACTGTTACTTTTAGGAACAATTCATGAGATATCAGTGTTCTGTGTTTTTTTAGAAAAAAAAAAAACCTTATTAAACAAATGCCACTATTAATTAATTTTGAAGAGAAAATACTGACGTGCTTTCAAAACTATTCATTTGTCAGTGAGGATAGACTCAAAACATTACAAATTTTGACTCTGAGTCTACAATGAGTTGATTGTTTCCTTAATTCTTGCTTCTAATTTTTAAAAATTTAAATTTAAACTTCTCAAACTATTATAAAATTACAATGACAGTATACTTGTGTCACATAAACATTTTAAAATAATATATGTTTGATATAATTAAAATAATTTTAGTTGGAAGTTGAGCAAGGGATATTAATAAGACTCAAGTGTCTAGATGTTTTATATATATATATATATATATATATATATATATATATATATATATATATATATATATATATATATATATATATATATGTATTATTTATTTTATTAGTAATTACATCACTCTTAAAACCGGTGGGGAAAAATAAGTTTAAAAAAATTCTGTGCAATTAAATTAAATTATTGAATAATAGATGTAAATAATTTAAAGTTTTAAGTAAAAAAAAAAAATATATTATTTTATTCTAAATATAGTAGATTTTATAAATATGGAACGTATTACTCTTTTGAATCTTTTAGGGATTTCATTAAAATTAGTAATTTATCTTAACTTTAAACTCTTTAAATATAAATATTAATAAAATGAAGGTAGGATTATTAAATGTGTTTTTATATATAAAATTAAAAGTACAGATGAAAGCAAATAATTAATTTTAACCTTTGAGTTCTTTTAAGAAATTATATTTGATTGCTTTTTAATGTTTTATGCTTGATCAAGAAGTGAGAAGCTATAGATTTAGGAGCTGTCAATACAGTCCTAGTTGGAATTAAAATTATTGAAATACGAACTAATTATAGAGTTCAGTCGGTGAGAACCAGCAAAAAAATATTTGATCTAAATATGTATGACCTCAGATAATAATTATTATTCAATATCCTTTTGATATCAAGCGTACTTGTTTTAATCTTCAGAGATAGATTAAAAAATCTTCACAATTAAAAATAACAGTTCAGTAACATTTTACGTACTTAATCTATTCATTATATTGCCAATTCTATGTTTGTTTTGGCCAATGTGTACATTGTTTATATAAGTTTCTTAAGAGTTAAAAAATAATTTTTTCAGAAAAAAATCAAAATTTTATTATGTATTAAAATCAAATTAATCGTTAAGATTCTTTTGTTTAGATTTATGATTTACTGAAATTAAAATAAAAGCAATTAGTACTTATTATTCATATTTTTTTGTCAATATTTAATTAGTAAGTTAGTTTTTTTTGTAAAATTGCTCAGTTTTTAAGTGTCACAGTTCAACCTATTCAGTTTATTGTATTATTAATGTATTCTATAGAATATGGTGCTATATTTATTAGGGTTTTATTTTCTTATGTTCATTTTTTTATGGCATGGTTATTAATTATAACATTTTCTTTATGTAGCTTGTATGTTATTGATACATGTGTCATTATAGCTTGATATTCAAACTGGTAAAGTATTTAAATATATATTATAAAGTAATTTTTAGAAGTAATGTATAAAAAGAGATTTGAGATTAAAAAGAAACTACAAGGCTTTGAAGAAAAAAGTGAAAACCGGTGATTAATTCTGTAAAATGCTTAGCTCTATACTAAACTACTGTAAATGATAAGAGATAGAATGGACAATAAGAAGTGATAAGACCCAAGATCAACTATGATTTCTGATGTCTGAAATAAATTCCTATTCGGGAGATTTTAGTTTAAAGAAAACATATTTTCCAGAATGATTACTATGCTTCAATTGCCTTCAGTACTCTGAAAGCAATAAATCCATAACTAAGTTTGTCATAAGTTGGCTCAGACCGATTTATTGTATTTTTTTTTTATTAAATTGGCTCTTGAGAAAACTCAAATTATATTACAAAAAAAAAAATCAGATTAGCTAAGATGATCTATTATTTATTTACTTAATTGTTATTATTTATTATGTATAGTTTAATTATTGTATGCCAAATTTATTTATAAGCCATTTTAAATTAAAGCAATAGGTGCCAAATGTGGATTTTGGCAAGATTAAAGTGGACTAGCTTCTTCTGTCAATGGCAACTTATAATAAAAAAAAATAGCTGTAGTAAATAGTTAATAAAATTTTATAACTATTTAGTACTCAATTAAAGTTTTGATTCTATCCACTCCCTAACAAAATATTTTACGTCTAAAAATTATTGGTGGTTTGATTACTTACTGTGTTTAGATTTTGTAGATGTTTCTGAAGAACTGTCGCATAATTTTTTATCAATATTATTTTGGGGGAGCTTTATATCATTAAATAGCCATGCCATTTTATAATCCCATTCAGATTTATATTAGATAAATTAAATGTACAATTTATTATTTAATCTTATTATATTCACATATATTGTAATTTCATTTTATAAATTATTGGACAATAAAAAAATGATTTTTTTCTTTTATATTATTTATATAGGGTAAAAATGAATTATTACAGAAGGAAATTAAAATCCAAAAACCTATGAGTAACGATAAAATCAGTTTTACCTCTAACTTCTTGCAAGCCTTCAGTAATTGTGCTACTTATTCAATCACTGATTTTTGCAATCTCGATATAAACAAATGTCCCTGTGCCCAGATACTTGGTTTTGGATCGAGATGTTCCCTCAATATTTCAGTTAACTCAACATATCTCTTCTCCCTAGGATCATCTGGTGCTCATAGGACAAAGATCCTTCGATGAAGATTTGGGGGTAAGGAGTTATTTAACAGTGACAATTGTTTTATATCATCCCCTTTTTACCCTTTAACTTTATATAGCTTTCAAACCTTAGCTTATAAAGTTAGTTACCGTTTTTTTCTATTGACGCTCCCTTTCTCAAATCCTAGCTTATTTGTTGTTTTATGTATTTGTAATAATAAAGGGTTTACTTCAAAATGAGTAAAGTAAAGCGTCGATTATCCGAACTGACTTCATGGGGAAAGAAATTCACCGCTTAATTAATTTTTAAAAAGTGATCTGCTTTGTTATGTTATCTGAATAATTATATTTTTTGACCATATGCAAAATGATAGATGAATAGACAATGATGCTTTTTGTACAAAAGTGATTTATTTATTTTACATATTTCCTTTTATTTCTCCTATTTTGGTGAATTTTGATTATCCGAACAACCCTACACAACATTAGTTCAAATTATCAACGCTCTACTGTATTTTCAATTTCAACAAACACAGTTTCCTCCTCCTCTCAATCTGTTGTTTCTCTAATTTCGTCCTGTATCTTGTTTAATTTATCCCACAGCTTTTCTAGGGTTATTGCTCAAGCTTTATAAAACTCGTTACCTTTTCGAACTGTTGATTCCGTACATTTAAAGCCTGCATGTGACAACCCTAATCTTTTCTAGAAGAAATCATGTATTTTGTTTTATCCTCGTTAATTTCGAGGCCTATAGCCTGGGCTACTGTCTCTAACTGCAAGTAGATCTGTACTAGCTCTCTACCCCTTCTGCTTACCATATCATCACACTGAACTAGTCTATCACAGATTGTTCCACCAAGTCCTATATGAAGCTGTCTCATTACTTTCTTCAAAGCTAGATTGAATAACATGGCTGATAGTACATCTCCCTGTTTTACCCCCTTTGTCACTTCAAAACCAACTGAGAGCTGTCCCTCGACCTTAACTTTACAAATAGTGGCTGTCAAAGTCATTCTCACTAAATTTACTAGCTTCTAAAGCCTAATCCACACCAGTAGACGCGTTGCGCAACATGTCTATAGACAGTCTCAAAGACGGTCATTACCATTATTTTTTATGTAGTTGTAATATTAAGAAAAAAAAAAAAAAACACCTTTATTGTAAGTTTATCAAATCAAACTTTTGAGCTTGATTTAACTCACAAAAGACCAAGAATAGATCTCAAGAAAATTAAAAAGGTAATACACTACAACATTAGATTCTTAATGGAATGTTCTTATTGTCCCTGACAGCCACGAGACACCGCTAGATATACTTATGTAAATTTATGTCTGTTGGTTTGATGGCATCAAAATTGTTCATGTAAATTTATGTCAGTAGGCCAAATAATTCTACATACTTAAACGTAAATTTATGTCAGTAAGACTTAGAGAACTTAAGTGTTAATAAAAATGATTCGTACATTGATAGTGGTGCAACAAGTCACTATTCATTTTTGAAAAACTTATTTTCAGATTTACAACCAATAAAAAATGCTAGTGTTAAGGTACTTATTCTCTGACTTATGACATTTTTCTGGTTGATGTTAGACATGACTTTTATACAGCAACCGTCTGCATGCAAAGCTATTGATAGGTGGAGGTGTCACTTCTTCTGCGGCTCTGGTTCCAGCGTCCTAACTCGTCTTCCTGCGTTCTAATTCAGCTTCGGGATGGATTTGGTTATGTGTTTGCTACTGGAGAGAAATCTGAGGATGAGATATGAATTATCTACAAATATTGTCCCAATCAATCGATATATAAGGCCAGTGTAAAAGAAGGGTGCAATCAAATTTTAATTACAATGCACCTCATTGACAATACAATTAAGTTCCATTTACCTTTTTAATTGATAACTTGCATAACTTTCTAAGGAAAGAGAAGCTAAAATTAACAAAAGACACAGCAAGCCACCTCATACAAGAGCTGTACAGAACTTTAGTGAATGGACAACAAAATACTGCGAAATACCGAGAAATCTGAACGAACAGCGTTAAGGGTAAAACAAAAGGTTAGGAGATGATGAGAGAATGTACACATGTATATATGTAGTAATATAAAAGGAGTGTGTTTATGATACATTTTAAAACATACCTGTACATGAGTAATTAATTTTTAATGTAATTTATTACATAGAAGTACTGTTCCCTGTAGTTCCAGGTAGTGGTGAAAAAGAGAAGATATTTTATATTTGTTGATTTCCTAATTCTTTAATGAACTCTTTTTTAACAGAAATATTCATCAAGTCTAAACATAAGAATATACCTATAAAGTTATACACAGTGGCGTAACTATGGGCCCGCATTGCGGGGGGGCCCCCAAATTTAGAAATAACTAGAATTACTATCCTTGTACCAACGCCGAGGGGGGCCCCCAATCCTGAACGCAAGAGGTTTTTTTTTTTGCTCATCGATTTTCTTTGGCGAGTGGCCCCCAAAAATTTCTTGCGGGTGGGGGGGGGCCAATGGTCTAGCTACGCCACTGTTTATACAAGGAACGGCTTTAGTTTGGTACTCACTTATTTCATTGAAAATTTGACATGACCTAGGTGGAAATGAAAATAAGACAAAGGTATAGTCTTTTCCTCAATAGATAATTAGACAAGGGTTATTATTACATTTATAAACAGAAGTGTGATGTTCCTTTGTCCCAAAGTACTTTGGACTAAATATCCCTTAGTCTTAATACTAACAGGGGTATTCAACTAAATTTTTGCCTCATGTCTCCTATTTACTTCGGTTCTCTATTAGGGGCAGACTAAACTAAAATAATACCCTGGGAACAATGTAATACATTTTAATAGACAATAAAAGTAGAACTAATGATAATCCGAACATGCCCTGGTCCCAATTAGTTTGTATTTCTAAGCCTCTACTGTACTACAAATATTATATTAAATAAATTTTAAATGAAAAGGTCACTGATATTTAACAGCATATCTTGTGTAGTAACAGCATGACAGGTTAGTTATGATTTGAGTTCTATGATAAATTAGTTGTTAACATAGTACTTGTATATTTGGAAATTATGTTATCATCAGATTCAGATCATACTTAAAGCACCAAATAAATAAAAAGAAAAGAAAATAAAAATTTTCTCTACATAAAAAAAAGGCTCTAAAGGTGAGAGGTACAGGCTTCCAACAGAGCTTGCTCTACCCCTACATCAAAAACTTAGCAGTATTCAATTTAATGATTTTAATGGAAATAACGTCACTTCTCTGTCACTAGTCATGTTTTTTTAAATTTACGGCCAAAATAGAACGGAAATGTATTGAAGTGTACTAATACTTTGGTAAAACTAATGACTGATTATTGAGTAATCATCGGGAACACATAATCTGAGCAATTTTCAGTTTTTTTGGTGTTCGGGAAGTGGGTCAAATTTACGGTACAAGATTTGTCCCAGACAAGCATGTGAAACTAATTAAAACGTGAAAAAATTAGAAACAAATTTAACTCGAGTGTGATCATTTAAGTATCCAAATTTTGGCTTATTTTAGCCAATCAACTTTCTTCTTGTTTTGTTATACCTTATTCTTTCAGTTTTAATTATAAAAAGGGGGTTTCTTGTGTAATTGAGACATAAATCTAATCTGCATATATACAACTATCACTTAAGAATGGTGTAACTATTACAGTAATCATGATGAGCAACAAACATACAGTAGAACTCAAATCAAGTTATTAAATAATACAAAATTAATGGTGTTCAAATCATTATCATTATTATTGAAAAAGGGAGAAAGGCCGATAGAAATGGATCCTGTCAAAAAGAATGTGCTCTAACCGCTTAGGTACAATAGAGGAATTTCTTGAGGATCTGAATTCAATTGCCAGCAGCAGGAATGCATTTTTATTCCTATTTCTCCCTTCTTCAATAATATTGCTTTATTACTAGGGTTTCATCTATTTTAAAGCTTTAAAATAGTGATATTAAATTTCTGAAGCTGATAATAAATCTTTTAAATAAACACACTAACATTTAATATCTTTCTCATAATATTTTTTTTAAACATTATTTACTTTAAAAAAATGTTGATTTACAGATAAAAAAAATACTGCAACAAATTCGGAATAACACCTCCCACTCAACATACGTAACTTACAGATTAGAAAATTAAAAAAAAAAAAAAAGAAACAAGTTCAAAATTAAAGACTTAAATTATATAAATACAATTTTTTGTTATCTCTCATTACAATAATAATAATAATTCAGGCTAAGTCCTTTGGCTTGACATCAGGAACCAGCTCAGATTTGTCAGTTGTCCGTTGAAGCAAATTCTTGCTGAACCACGATGGCCTTTCTTTTTCCATTTCAATTATTCTCTTGCCCTGTAAACAAAATATTGTCATTTTAGCTTCAAATTTTCAAATAAAATAACTAACTTCTAATAAAAAGGGAGGTATAGGTCTAAGTAACACCTTTTAATTTGTTAAAAATATATGGGATTTTATAAAGATATAATCGCGTTTCCTCTCTTTCTTATATCCTAGTATTCTTAAGGGTATAACTAGGATATCAAATTAATGAATGAATACTCAGAGATTCATTAGAATGAAAAATAAGTGGTTTCTACTAAGATTTTGTGGAACCTACTTCTAGGAAAAAGGATTCAAGAGCAAAATTCATGTTTATTTTCTTAAAACCACAATAGCTAAAGTTTAATGCAGTTTGTTTTTGGTAACTTTACTAGGACATCATCAGAGAGATGATTGCCATTAGAATTTATCCGTATCACATATACACTCTGAATTATGGTTCCCTATTGCCCTTAATTTATTTGAACTTCTGAAATATAATATTTACCTTCCAAAATTGATTGGATGAATCTCCCTGTTCACCCTGATATAAGATTACCACTTCCTTATCAACTGGATTCAATTTTAGTTCTCCCTCAATTTTATCTTGCACCTCCATAGTTTCATCCATTACTCTCTTGTAACAAGTAGCTGAAACATCAGATAAAAATAAATTATTTTTATACATACATAATAATAACAATCCATGGTGTAACTCCCATGGAGAGCCTAGGTTTGCAAAAGGGCTTATAAAACAATATAAGCAGTGACATCAGGGTTTGGCATGTTACACCATCTGCTGTAATATCCATGTAATTGACATTCACAACCGGACGCCAATTACGATAAGCTTAAGTAGCTACCCACATTTATGTTGGTGATCTAACCTGTACCCTCCAGTTTCCAAACCAAATAAATAAGTTTATACATAAATGGGGAAAGATTTTTAGATTTGGTAAATCTATTTGAAAAGTGTAAGAAGTTTGGAGGATAAAAAATTAAGTTATTATCTGTTAAGAAAACATTGAAAAGTCAGCGTGTTTCACATGGCATTAATTTAAGAAGCCTAAAAATAGTACCAATTCACATCTGCATTAATCCTTGTCCTCTATAGTTCTATAGGCTCAGCAGTTTTATAAAAAAAATTGTCGGTTGCTAAATTCTGTGTATTATTTGCAATATTAAATTTTAGGTTTTTGTTAAGCATTTAATTTGTTACTCAAAATAAGTTATTTTATAACTGTAAAGTTATAAACTTTTAAGTTTATAAACTTTTTATAATGTAAACCAGATGGTAAATTAATCATTAATCCAAAAGATGCTGTTCTCCAGTAATAAAGAAATACAGCTCACAATCAAAAGTAACTTTATGGTATAAACAAGGATTAGTTATCTTGTCTTAAATCCTATGCTGAATTTCTATTTCACCCTTATCTCAACTCACTGAAATTGAAGATGGCCACTAGTAGTTGAAAGCCAGCTTTTTGCAATAGATATTTTTGGGTAGAAGTCTTATTTAGCCATAATCAAAAGAAACCTAATGGTGCATTCGCAATCACTAACCAGGTTGACTGAGAAGTAACCACAGTTTCTGGAAAGACCAACTGACCGTAATCATAAACCTTCAGCAGATTTGGCGGTTGACGGGAGCAGTTGCAACCACTTCGACCGAATCCACAATACAGTGAGTTAGTTAATATTACCTTCTATAAAATTTAATAGGAATTTAATTGTAATTTAAAAAGTTTAAAACATGTTTTGCCTCTAGTTCTTTTTTAATACAGTCGAGTCTCTGTAGTCCAACACTCCGCCAGTCTGGGGCACAACCAGTAATCCAGCACTGAGGCTAAGCGATAGCTTTACTCTCCCATATATATTAACCTCTCTTATAAATTTATTATCTCTGGCTTTACTTTTCTCTCACAACAAACAACCATCAACAGTCAATTTTGTAACCTCTCTTTATTTGTAACCTTTTTAATATATTTTTTAAAAATAATAACTAAGGTACTCTTTTAGAAAAGGGGCCCCCTTTTTGTGTAGGAAATATACAGGAGAGTTTATATCCCTTAGTCTAATTACCTATTAAGAAAAAGGGCACTTTTTTACTTTAGCACCCCCCTTGGTTCTAGAGAACCAAGGGGGGCCACCAAGGAGAACCAACCTAAGAGAAATAGGGGGGTGCTAAAGTAAAAAAGTACCAAGAAAAATGGATATTCAGTCCAATATGCTTGGGGACAAAGGAATATCACACTTTCATATACAAAATTGTGTATTCGGTCGTCTAAAAGTATATTAGATTAAACGTGGTGTTTGAATTTGAAAAGCTCCGACTTTACCGCTAAAATTAGATTGATTTTTTTTTAATTCACTTCCTCTCGTGTCTATCAATATATATTGAGTATCACCAAATATACTTATATAGATTGAACATTGTCATTTACTGATATAATTGTTTATTGTTTATAATCATTGGCGACGGATGTTTTTACGAGCTTTTTTGAAAAAGTAAAACAATTATTTATGGAAATGTTTGTGTGGTTTTGGAAATCCCCCAAAAAATGGGGGCCTTCTAAAAAAGCGCCATGTTGGTATGTTACTATGATCCGCATCGTTTCACTATAAACTTAAAACTGCTTCCCCTTCCACTATTCTCAACCCTTCCTTCCCCACTATAATCACAGATTCAGAAAAATTTACTAGTTCAATAAAAATGAATATTTCGCCCCATCTTTAAAGCTCAGATATATATATTTCTACTTACATAAAAATGTAAGGCACATACACTTTTATAAAACATTTGCTTTAATTTATAAAATAATAGATAAAAAAAAAGGAAATAAACAATTTATAAAATCATATTAATGTTCATAGGTAGAGTAGGTCTCCCTGAAACGAACTCTCCCAAGACATAAGCACTGTGATTTTAGTTTAAAAGTAGGGGGAAATTCATACACATAACTATATAAATTATATTGGGAGATAAAGAGGAAACTTACGATTTGATGATGTTTTGACATTAACCATTTCAGTTACATTCTTTTCCGGTTTAAAAATAGCAGATAGGAACAATTCATGTACAAACAGACTCCTGTCTGCCCTGTCCTGGTCAAAGGACTGAAGACTATCCTCCGATATGTTTGGATCGGCTATTTTACATATAAATTTGTGTGTAGGGTTCTCAGGGGGAGGTTTCTCTGAATTAGTGACAGGTTGAAGGATGGTAGGAGCCACCGCTCTGACAGTCTGGAAATTCTTGCGTTTAGTCTGTATCCGTTCTGGAACGGTTGCAGTATTTTCAGTGGTTGTTTCCGAACTCCTGCCTGAAAGGTGGGATATGAGCTGAGAAATCGGATCGACGGTTTCTAACGAAGATACTAAAGTTGTAAAAGAATTACCGAACCTCGAATTGACCAAGGTTCTTAAATTTCTGTGAGATCTTGTACTTCTATACAGGGCAGGAGGTATCCTCCTGATTTCGGGTCTGTTTGAATTCTCTTGAGAGGTCGTCTCTCGACTCTGACCCGAATGTTCTAGAGATATGTGGCCTGCCAGATAATCCGTGACTACGTTAGGTTCTCGGATATTCATGGCTATACATATAGGACAAAGGACGTCCATGAAGGTCTCGTAGTGGTCCGAACTGACGTGGTCTACGAGGCCCTGCTGCGACCATCCCATAACAGAACATAGTGGGCATGTGAAAGATTGTATCCTGCCGTTAGTTATTTCACCGCCGTAATACACGTCGAAGTCATGCCTTGTGATAAGCACCTGCATCGGGTGATTCTTGGAGTGGCCGCGGTTAGTCCTGGTGTCCGAAGATTCGTAACACTTGTTACACAGGTCATAGTCGAAGCACAGTAAACACTTGTACCTCAAACCTTTGAAATTACTTTTTAAACATAAATCACAACTCACATTTTCATGTCTTGACATTTCCACGGTAAATAAAACCGATTATAAAAAACAAAACGGCTCCGAACTGCGTGAATCTAATAGGAACACAACTTCCATCCAATGTTACGTCGAAGGGAAACGTTCCGCCTGTTAACGACGAAAACGGAGACAATAATTACATAATAAACCCACTATGGAAGGCAAACGCCGTATAATAACGATGTCATGGATACTTAAAGTTAATATTTATACGAGAATCAACAAAATAAAAGCGCAAAATTATAAAATCATCAGCTGAAACATGTGAGTAGAAAAAATAACAGCCTTAAAAAAAATGCATAACCTGACAGTCATTTAAAACATCAGTAGGGCCAACGTAAAGAAAAAAATGTTAACTTCGCCCCCGCGAACTTGCACTTATCCATTTGATTCAAACTTTAGTTTGCCCAGACTTCGTTCTATATTTTGGCTTTAAATTATAAAGACTACGAGTAAGAATACCAAGGAGTAAGGAGTAGGAAGTTACATCAAAATGCAACAAAAAGGTAACGCCTCTTTTTTTCATTTTTCAACTTATTTTAATAAGGAGCTAAATCCTTTTTCTTTTTTTAAAAAAAATAAAATTTAAAAACAAATTGAAAAAACGTTTTTTCTTTTTTCAGGTTATAAAAATTATACATTTATAGCTTTGTAATTCACTAACTATTAAATATTCCTTTTCTCTTAAGTAACTATTAACCGATTAAATTACTTTCAATTGCTTCTGTTAAAAGAGAATAAATTAGGCATCGCGTGGCTCTATCATTGAAGTGAGCATAATGCATATATAATAATAAATATTAGATATTAAAATAATAGTTAATCATGATGAGTTGATAGTTAAAAAATATGATTGTAATAGAGAGCCGTGTAGTGGAGGAAAAGGGTGCCTTTCTACATATTCCTTTACTTACCCGTTCTGGCCATCTTCATCTCAACTATTATAAAATATATCACTTCACTACTCAATAACTACTGCTGCTATCAGGTTGAAATTTTACATGCCTGTTTCAATTGTTCTTTAGACTATGTTTATAAAGTTTTATTTTTCGTTATGTTTGAACGTGAGATATCGGTAAAAACGATACTTTCTTTATTTTAAACGTTTTAATAGTTTTAACGATCTTTATCACTTCATAGTGGTCTTTTTTGGTTTTAATGTATTATAAAAAAAAAATGTTCGTCTCATCGAATAGGTGATAATAGAATCTTTTTCCGTCCTAAATTCTAATTATCATTTGAAGTTTACGTTTACGCGAGCATTGTGCACGAAGTCTTAAGCCTCGTCCAGACTGCCAATCCGAACACGGGAAACGAGCCAAACATGTTCGGTTCGGCGTTCTAGTGTCAATTTAAACACCCTGAGCCGAGCATTGGAGAGGCCGAAATCAGTACGATCCACAACAAAAGGCCGAACATAATATCTGTCTTCTGTTTTCAAGAAATATTATTATTTTAATAAATACATTTTCTGATGATGATTATGTATAGAATGAATAAGATTATAAGAAAACTTTAGCGGTGTTTGCTTATATAAATAATATCAAAAAAAATCAAAAGGTTCGAAATAAAAGGATTTTAAAAAATTGATAAAAGGCATAAAAAAAAGGATTTATTTACAATAAAGGATTAAAAAAACAATAAATTAATCAATTTTTTTTGTTTATTTATGTAAGTAAATAGTTTTAATTGGAGAAGGTTACAGGAAGGTTCACGCCTGCTCGGCTCGTTTTGTGTGTCCGTTCACACTACCAACAGGCCGAACCGAACATCCTTTTGATGTTTCGTCAAAAAACCGACAACAACCGGATCAGAGTGCCAAGCATGTTTGATTGTTTGGCGCCTGCGCAGAGACAAATGCTTGGCTCCTTTCTCTGTTCGGTTCGGCAGTCTGGACGAGGCTTTAGATGGATATAACGCTGTCGAACAAACAGCCTGAGAATTAGTAAAAGGAACATGTATACCAAATTTCAACTAAATCGGTCAAGTTTTACTCAAGTTATTGTTGGACACGTAAACATTACTGACAGACAGACAGGATGCATATTTTGTTGAATTTAAGAAGCTCACTTACGCTCGCTTCAATTAATAAAACAACTTTGAATAATAAAATTCCATTAATATTTCTTCATAACTCTGTAGCTGGATGCTCAAAGAATGGAAGTCTATTTTTGATGTTTTAATCAGCTGTTCACAACAACTTATTCTCGTAAGATGGTAGTAATAGGTTCTTATTAAAAGGAGATTGCAGGATTTTCTAAGGTTACTTGTATTAAGGACAATAATGTGCCCATACTTAAACAGCATTTTTCAAAAAGTTGTAATGGTGACATTCATCCATTGTTCATCCAGCTACATTATTTCAAGCAAAACATTAAAACAGCATACACAAATATCCAGCTATAAACTAATTTAATTTATAGGTATTATTTTGATGATTTTTTATAGTAGAATGCTAGGCTAAAGGAAATGAATATCTATTAGGCCATTTTGCAGTCATCTCAAACTCAAAGCGTAGTCCCCCTCCACAGGACTTCATAAGTAAGTGAATGGGGGTCCCCTAACGTGGTGTTTAGCATAGTCGAAGTGGGCACATCTTGATCGTTCCTCAAACATTGACCTACAGGGAACGGGAAAAATAGAGCGAGACGCTTTGAATTATATAAAGAAAGAAACTGAAGATGTATTGACCTTCTCAGAAGAAGACCACAGCTGACTGACAAAAACATCGACCCCCCCGTGTGCGGAGGCTATTCCGCTTGTGAAGAGTAGTTTACACTAATGGAATTGGCAACATTGGCTCTTTTGAAAAATAAAATGCTACATAGTTTCGTTACCAAAGCCTTCATAAAAATTAATCAAGACTACATCGTAAATAATTCATTGCTTTATTAGGAATGACATACCCTGCAAATCACAGCTTGAAAGCTACATATTACATGTGAAAATACATACCTCTATTTTATTATAAGGTACAATAAAAAAACATATTTCAATATGACTACTAAATACATCATTTCTCCGGAAAACAAAGCCTTCAACATGAGCCATATGTTAGTGCACACCACTATATAAAAATAAAAGGATTTCCTTCTGCTATAGTTTTTCGCCCATAAAGTCACTGTTGGTAAAAAGTTATGCCGCTTTTGGTCTTCATAATGTATAAAATGAAAAAGTATCCATGAATTTTTTACACATATGTACATACAAAAAGGCCATTTAAAATAGAGTTAATTTCTTATCTAGGATTAGCACTTTTTTTTTTTAAATTTTCTTTATTGTCATAACTTCAACTACTAATGAATTACAATTTATATTAACATTATGGTATTGACTTGATTCGGGTGGTCACCCAGTGGTGGCATATTTTTTATTTATTATTACATATATATTTACATATAGACTTAAATGTTAGGTTACAATGTTTAGAAGGTCCCTAGGCCATTCTCTTTTTAGTCTCCGGCGAGGAGCGGTTGGGATAGTAAGTGAGGAAAGGGATTGGACATTTGGATTTGGGTGCAAGGCTAATTTGGTGTGAAAGTTTTTATATCGTTCTATGGCCAGGTTTCTAATAAAAGGAACATTAAGATCTTTATGAATTACAATATTTGGTACGTAGAATGGTAGATGAGAAAGTTTCCTGAGAATTTTTGACTGTAGAGATTGTAAGCGACGGATGTTCGATGGTTTGGTGGAGCCCCAGAGTTCTATTCCATAGGCCCAGGAGGGTTTTAGAATTTTGTTGTATATTTGTAATCTGTGGTGGAGAGGAAGTTTTGAGCGAGTGTCTAGCAGTTGTAGAAGGAGTTTGTAGCGATTAGCACTATAGAAGATATTTTAAAAATAGCATAGAGGTGTTATAAGAAATATAATTATATAATGATTTTGGTGCCATGTTATAAAAAGCCTCTTTTAGAGGTCATAACAGCCAAAACAAATTAAATTAGTAAATTTTTCTTTATTATTAAGGGATTAAATTAATTATTATAATTAGTTATAGTGGTTGTGTAAAAACGCTATAAAAATATGAGAATAGACGATAAATACAAAAGAATGGAGGATAGAGAAACTAGGTAAGCGTGTAGGTCTAAATATATTTTTATTAGAATGTTTTTATATTGGCCAAGGCCCATCACGGGCAGTTGAGCCACAGAGTTAGTTAGGTAGTTTATTAATTAATATAAATTTTAATTAATTCAATTAATTTTGTAGAATAATTTTGTATTGGTACAGTCTATGTGCCAAGTTTCATCTTGATTGGATTACTGGGAGAGGGTGAATTAGTCCTCCAAAGATTCTTATGACTGACAACAGGCTCAAACAAACAAAAGTAAAGTAAATAAAAAAGATTTGAAAAGGTTGTTAACTTCCTTATGTGCCTGAGAAGAGCAATTGTCAAATCACTAAAAAAGTCTTTATTAAACTATCCCATAAATCGTCAAATAATAATATTTTTTCATTATACAACATTACAAACATTATAGTTCTTTTATACAAAATTTAACAATTTTTAATTTTATTTATAACGTCCCCCAAATAAGTTGTCACTTTAATTTGTTATGCACAAAAAACGGGTTACAATGAAATAACTCCATTATGGCGGAAATTCGTAAACCTAATAGGTTAAAATAAATCAGACACAACATAATAATAATAAAAAAAAGCAATATGCATAGAAAACAAAGTATGAATAGAAAGAAAAAAAAAAAGAAATTAAGATTACAAATAAACAAAATTATTTAGGTGGAATAAATTTAAATTATTCTTTATACAAATAGGTTTAAGTTTTCACTTTCTCTTAATGATAAATTATACACATAACCAACATTACATTAAATGATTATTAAAGAAAAATAAACTCTAACATTAAATGTCAACCTGTATTCGTAATTAAGAAGTGAAAGTCTATGGACAAAATTAGTTAAAAAGATCGTGATCATTAGCTTTAAAAATTTGTAAAATGAGTAATATAAAAATAACCTTCTTTGTTGACAAACAAATTATGCTGCCCCACCTCTCTAACAGGCCTAGTAGTTTTATTTCTACCCTCACATAGGTTGGACAATCAGAGCTGTTAGACTTAAGAACTATCTCGGCTGGGGTATAGTTCTGATATTGCCACCAATATTCATCAATGTGCTTATTTAAGTGTCAGTGCAAACAAAAAAAGAAACAGCACAAAAACATCCAAATAAAAATCTATCCTGGTCTTACGGATGGAGAGAGGACAAAAGTGTTGTCTTATTCAAACGAGAACCAGTCCCTGGCAAAACATCACAATCTGAGTAGCTGTAGCAGCCTTTTTTATGTACTTGATACATAAGATAAGTTTGTGGTATCAATTACAAATTATTTTAGGCCATTCAACAATTAAATCAGAGCTTGGCACTTTTTTACTTTAGCACCCCCTTGGTTTTAAACAATACTCTGCCCTACAAAAGTCTCAAAGGTTGTGTCTTTTTGTGACAACAAACACTCGTGACAAACGAGTGTTTGTCTCCCCAAGGCATTGAGACTACTGGGGCAGTTTTATATTTAATATTCCTTTACCTTAATAGTTGATTAGACTAAGGGATATGATTACAATTATATACACAAGTGTGATATTTCTTTGTCCCAAAGTACATTGGAATAAATGAGGAGCCTAGTATCAAAGATGGACATTTAACATTTTTTCCGAATTTCAGTTATCGATTGCTTCTTATGGATTTTTGGCCGCTGCATCAGATTCTGCTACTGTGGCCTTTAACATCTGAATACCTACTCCTACCATATTTGGCATACATGTTTAGAAAAATGATACCCCGAGGGGAAATCGAGAAATTAATTTTAGCTCTAAATTTGGGGGCACTACCCTCTAAAAACTGAAAAATGTTTTAAAAAAACTTATTTCTCCAATATTATTACTCTAACAATTATTTTCCACTTCGTTTTGCTTCAAAAACAGACAAAACCTGGTTTTTGTTTCATAAGCAGATAACTCCACTTTTTAACACCATTTTGCAGCTAAAATATAAAAGAAATTCATGTTTTCAGAACTTCTAAAAAGTTTTGAGTCTATTAAGAATGTACAGAAAAAAAATCATACCTCTAGCACCTGTAGAATTTGAGCTAGTTTTTCGGCTCTCCTGTAAAATTTTGAAATGTGCTCTTGTCCGTCTATGATACTGAGCTCCTCAAATATCCCTTCTTCTTGATAGTAATTTAGGACTAAGGAATATATGCTACTCAGTATATGTTCCTTTATCTAAATAACTATTAACACAAAGGGATATAGGGGGGGGGGGGCTAAAGTAAAAAAGTACCCAGAATTCCTATAATCAATGCTATTTTATTTGTTTAAAGCATGCTATAGCTTAGAATTAGGGTTGCCATATTTTATTGTATCTCAGTACCTCTAGGATATCAGCATTTTATCATTGGAAGCCTTTTTTAATAGCTGTTTGAACATTAAAAAAAGCCTGAATTAGTTAGAATCCGAATTCAGGGTGTTTATATGATAAGGTCAGTAATGATAAAATTGCAATTAAATTAAGTTGTTTCTTAGTTTGTATATATTGTATACAAGAGAGCCAGCGTGGCCGTGTGGGTTAAACCATGTCTGCTCGGCCATCACTGAATCTTGAGTGGAACGAGATGGGGTTCGATTCCTCGCCGTGACGCTCTGATTTATAAGGCTCACTATTGATCACATCATACTCGCTTCGGCGGTACAATGTACATATGTATGATGTGTGAAGTGACTGGAACTCTCCACCGCGGGGCGTAAAAAGGGCCTAAGTGATGGCCTAATTGCAAGGTTCAAACAAGTGGTTCGTCCTACCCGTTCTAGTAGGAAGTACTAGACTACTACTACTACTAGTTTGTATATAGTCTTTAATACAAGCACCCCAAACATATCATTTCCAACCCTCACCTCTTTTCCTCATCAAAAAATGAATGAACCCCTAAACATAAAAAAAAGATTGGAAATATATCAACTTTTAAGGCTTATAACTCCCCTTGGAGGGGTTAGGATCAAATCAAAGTTTACAGTATGGTACCATCTCCAAAGTGTTCTCCACAAGATAAGATCATATTTTTTCGGTTTGTTCTTCATGTAAAAAAGTATTCCTGATAAAAGGCTACACTATCAAAAACACCTTTTATGGCACTAGAAAGACCGAATCTAAAAAATACGAAAGACAACCTATCTATTCACTTCAAGCCCTACAAGATAGGCTAGTATGGTTTTTTCAAGAGTTCAGAAGTATCGCTTGTACAAAAAGATCCTTTACTGAAATCAGTGTACATATTTCATATGAACACAAAAATGGGTTACAAGTATGGATTAATGTTGATTTATATTACATTGGTCATTGTTAGCTAGCTTTTCAAACAATATTTTTAATTTAAATGTAGTAGCTAACATATATTATCATTCCTCAACAGATGCTAGTTATCTTTAACTAATCTTAATAAAACATTGAGATAAACAGCTTTCGATTTAATTTTTATATTTAATTATTTATGTTGATGGATGGATTAGGTGTAATAATTAACAATAATTCTCTTTCTATCTTACTCTAACTCTTTAATCTAAACATCCAGAAAAAAGGTAGACAATCTTCAATAAGATTATATGATTAGTTTTATATTGTGTACTTACGACAGAGGTAACCAGCTTCATGAGAAGTTCCACAAGTAGTGCAGGGTATGAGATTCTTTTTGGGCACAAGGGGTTTCCAAACATCATCTGGCCAACCGTACTTTCTCATTCTTTTCTTTTCAACTGTTCTTCTACTTTTAGGAACAGCCCAAAGAATGCCGAAATCCTTTTCAGGCTCACATGCATTCGAATTTGAATGATTTGGTAATGCACCAGAGACAACACAGAGTTCTGGAAGCAGAAAAAAAATTATATTAAATATGAAGAATATAAATATCTGATGAATAAGTAATTATTCCTGATTATCAGCGACTCTGGGTTGATCAGGGATCATAAAATAAAATAAAAATGCAAAATGAAGTGTCAATAAATTCTATATTTCGGTAAATAGTACCTCCGATGACAACATACAGGTTTTAGACACCATAAAAGTAGGCATATATAACCACATACAGTTACAATTAGCTATTGTCCCATTCATAGAGAAGAATCTCATTCAGTCGAGCTCATTCTTAAAGCTTCATTAGGTCTGAATTTACGCTATTTTGCAGTTATCGATACAGTCGAAGAGAATAGGGCTATAGTTATGCCAATATACATTGTTATTCTGAGAGCGCAGGAAAATCGGGGAAATAAACTGGAGCGGGGCCAACGAGAGCTCGAGATTTTGGAGGGTAGTAGGTCGGGCTAACTAGGCAAACAAAAATATCACTGGATAACCATAAGATTACAGCCAAGAGGCTTTATTTTATTCCCTCACATATGTTGGCTAATCTGAGGCTGTCAGATTTACAAAACGTAATGGCATAAGTATAGGCTGATACATCATTTGGTTGAACTACAGTGTATGGTGCCCCTTCTGATAACACGTTATCTAACGACCTCTTTCGAAACTATAATCAATATATCTTGTACGTTAAACTCTTTTGTACTTCGATTTGGACCTCTACCTGGTCTATATGCAGGAGGGTTGTTTTTTCTTCAGAAAATGAGCAAAGCACCGCAAAGCAGAACGGAGTGCCCATTGATAATTCTAGGTCAAACAAAATTAACAAAATTGAATTCTAACACAAAACAAACACTACTATACTTTTGGTAAAACGAGTAAAATTTCGCAAATCATGCATTGTTTGGATATATCGATATATGATGTCATTATAACAGTCGAGAATACCGACTTGTGATATCTAGCAGGGAGACCGTAATTGTAGTTCTACCCATCATTTTATTCCAATCAATACTTTTTAAGATTATACATTTGAAAGATTGTATCCCTTGGTCAAAAAACTACAATCGAGGTGGTTAGTTTTGATTGGTTTGGTCTCTAGTTTTTAAGCCCCACCAATTTGTCTAAGCCACTCCCCAAACTGGCTCATTCTCTACAGATAAACCTTAAGTTATATGTATAAGTATGAGACCTGGTAAGGGTATGCTCTAATAGATTATCAAGTGCAATTCTTCACAATAATAATTAGCTTAATAAGAGGCACCATTTAAAACTGAGCAGTTAACCACTGAAAACTGACATGATATTCACTCAATCGCGATTCATTTAATCACAAAGTTGGCCAGTTAATTCAGAATAAAGTACATATTTGAAAATATGACACTAATCTTAACTTAAGGAAACTTTATAAAAGAAAAACACATTATATTTTTAAAAAGTATCACAGCCTTATCAGTACCTGGTGGCAAAAATTGTCTGAGAATAATTTGAGACAATCTGGTTTCTATTTGATTTAAAACACGAAGAGCGTGGTGTAACATTTTCAATTCAATATGTTTTCTCTTAAAATTACTAATAAACTATATTATTTAACACAATAATAATTAATTGTTAGTTAAAGTTAAAAAAGTTAGAGCATTTTTCTTCCGAAATAAATGTAAATAAAATATTAGGTTTTAAAACCTTCCTCTATAATACCAACCTCATAATAAGAAAAAACCTATTAATTTTTTACTAAATATTTAAAATAATTAAAGTAATATTGTTTTTAAATGAAATAAAGTCAATAATAATTAAATGAAATATATTTTTTTGTTTTTTAAAAGATTACAATTGCTGTTTTATCGAAAAATGGATTTGATTTAGTGGGATTATTAAGGCGCCTGACTTTTTCGAAACGGTCAGTAGTGGTAATCAGCTGATTGGTGAAGAAATGTCGGGTAGGGTTCGAGAAAAGAAACATGCTGACTGACAGTCCTCTCAGAACAGTTTGTACTATGGCTTGTTTAGGATCAAACCGGCTCTGTGCTCGCGGTATCGAAAAATTGTGCCAATTCGGTCGGAATACGCAGTTTCGGAGGAAATCTACTCAGGCTTTGGTTCGGTTCAAGGAGCCTGGACTTCACCCTGCCCTTAATATTAGTTTGATCGGAAAATTCGAGGTATTTATACTCATTATTATTTTAAAATAAATATAAATTAACTATATTATAACTTTTCATTTTCTCATATTACACATTTTTATCCTTAGTAATCATGTAAATAAAATTAATTTGGTCGATTCTTATCAACGAAACGTTCGAAAAGAAAACCTTTTGCTACCTTCTTTATTTTCTTTATTTATATATTCTCTTATCACTAAAGAAAAATTATTTATTTAGCATTCATATTTTTTTATCATAATTTCTTATATTATTATACAGAACGTCTGTTTACTTTTTTTATATTTCATCAAAATACAATAATTTCTTCTTATTAAATCACATCAATATTTTCTCGATTTCATCAGCTTGAAATAGTTATTTCTATATGTGATTCCTAGCATCTCTTTGTGATATTTACTATTATATATGATTTAATAAACCCTGCTCTTAAGTTGTTTGACATTTAAAATGTTTTCAAACAAGTTATCATTAATTTTCATATCCTTTTTAACATTTTCCGTAGGTTTCCATTTTTAAAACTGGTGCCAAATTCTATGGATAGTTTTTTCGCGAAAAGTGGTGAACTCTGTCGGTCAATTGTCAAACTAAATTTCTTTCTTCTCGACTTATTTATTACATATTGAATTAAAAAATATAAAAAAATCCAATTTCTTTTTTTTTACATTTACTGATAAATTTTTTCTTATTTTTTATAATTTGCGTTTTATTACTATCTTCACATAATATATTTTTAATTATTAATAACTTTAATTCCTCCTTATTTTAAAATAAATAATGTATATGAAGTCTAACTTCCATAAGTTTTAAATATTTCTGCTTGGGAGCTAAATAAAGTCCTGATATTAGAAAGTTTGTAAACCAGTAATATTAAGGCACACTTTTAAGTCCTTATTTAATATAAGTATATATATACATATATTTTCTTTCTTTTACCTTTATTTTTACTATTTTTTGTATTACATTTATTAATTATAGTATAACTATAATAAATCAGGATTTATATTGTATTTTATTATTTAACAATAGTTTATGATTTATTAAAAAAAAAATTATTTACATTTTTTTAAATTTGTTTTATTGATCAATTTATTGATGATGATCAAGTGAATCGGTTGGAATTATGCTGATGCTGAATTAAAAATTTGCTATAGAGGATGAATCAGTTGTACAATTGGGGAATCAGCTATCAACCAGCAAATTAAATTAGCAATGTTTTTCCCTTTGAGTTAAATTTTCTTTGAGAATGTTCTATGTGGTAAATACTACTAATTTTATGTACTATGTTTTCCCCTTTAAATTTAATATAACATATTTAACAAACCTAAATATGTATTACCATTTATTATTTATCACCTTCAAGCTTACCATAGGTAAAAAAAGCATTGTGATTAATATGAAAGAAACTAATTTTTTGTCTTCTAATTCAAATTTTTCCTGACTGAAATCCTTTACAGACAGATTAAAGAACAGTTTTGGTTTCGTGTCTGTCCATCCGTTTATATTTTGACGAACCATCCTTTAAATACTACTTTACTAAATTAGAAAATTAGAAGGGTACGTCAAAGATTGTCCCTTATTAATTTCATAGCTCTGTACTCATTACTTCTTCTCTTCTCCCATACAGGAATCCGGTTCAAACAACCACACTTTCGTACTTTCAATGCCTAGTGGGTTCACATTATTTTTGTAGATTTTTTTTTTTTTTTTTTTTTTTGGTAGAAGTTTCATTAACATCTATATTATTAATTAAATCTCATTATACTTTATTTTAATGTTCATCCTCGAAACCCTTATGTAATTTGGTTCATATCCCCCGAACCCTTTCACGATAGAAATGTAAAATTTTAAATACTGGCGAAACTTTTTGACCCACAACTAGGAAAATTATTGAGAAGTTAAACATTTAATATGCGCATGCGCAATATGCAAACATGTTCAAAGGTGACAATGTTTTAATTTTTGAGTTGGGTATCAAATAAAAGCTACTGAAGAGTAGATTAGAAATATATATGACATTTTATGACTATTGTGATTTTTACCGCCAATATTGATTTTTTAGTGCCAAAATTACACACAAAAATATCCTCCCCTCCCCCAACCACCCTATAATGGCTAGTCCTGAAATTATGAAATAATTCATGCTAATATTTTATGAGGAAGGGATGAAAATTGCCAGAAAAAATTAGTTTTAACTCTTTTTACTACCCATTAAAAATACTGTGACCCCCCGGGGAATCGAAACAGGGTCATCTACTCCACTCTTCTTGTTGTACTCTATTTTTTTGTTTTTGTTTTTGGGGATGGGGAAATAAAAAAATGTTATTTCAGCATATAATATCATTTATGCCTAATTGTCTACGAAACCCTAAAAAGTACTTGAAAGTAAGTGCTTCCCTGCAATTTTTTTTTAAAAAAATAAGTGGTGCCCCTAAGCTTGTTCTACGTCTGGTTTACCCTGTTCAAGTAACTTTGATCAAGTCCACTTGGTGCAAGTTGATTTAATCTGTCGAAGCACAGTGTTATTCTTTGTGGTTTCTTTCATTTGCCCATTTAATAGTTTATCTGCTGTTCCAGTGTTGGTTGTTAAGGGTATATAATAAATAAAACATACGCTTATATTATCATGTTGATCGAAAAATGGCTATTATTTTTGCTATATGTATTGGAATATAAATGTCTCCTATGTTTTCTATAATCAGAATTAGTTACTTAACAGATTTTTAACTTATATAAAATTATAATGATGTTTCAGTGACATCTATGCCTCGGAGTGAGGTGAAATGTAGCCATTCTTCGATCTACGTAATAATAATTGTTTATTTCCACCAAAATTATTGCTATTTGCTGTAGTTTTACACCCAATAATTACTGGTGATAAGAGGCTTCAAGAAGGGGGTCACATCAGTGGTGTTAACGTCATGATATGATGGTGTTTTGTTGTATATCCTTATCGCCTCACACCGGAACAGTGTTAGTTTGGGCGCACATTAAGTCGCAGAGCAAGCAGTACCACGCCACACTTGGCCTACCCGACGCTAGTGGATCTGGGCGTCTGAATTTGTGCGGTTTCCTATATTTATGAGGTTAAAAAAACTGATCTGCTCTGCCCTGCGTTGCCTACATCTCAATGTGTTCCCAGCCTTATTCTCATTTGGTGCAATGTTTCGTTTTCATCGAATCTCTACTTGGATCAAAAAAAGTTTTGCCACCGTCCAAATCAACTTCGATGAACTAGTGAATTTGTGGTAACCCTTATTTAACAGTCTAAGGTAGCGTCAAGGTAGAGTTCAAGCCAATTTGGACCATGTCTATATGGACCGAGTAAACCCGGCATACATTGTAGTTTTTTTGTTTACCTGGTAACCACCTGTAACACCGCACTTGACATTTGCTTTTGTATAATTTACCTTTGTTAATATAAAACCAGTCTTGTAATAAATAACTCCCTTAATAATACAGAAATCTTGTATTAATTATCTGATTCTTAGCTCGCAATAATTTAAATTAAAAAAAAAAAAATCGCTTTAATTTATTCCTATAATACTTAATTGGATTAAGGATTCATTTCATAATATCTTAAAATTTTATGTTAAGTCAATATTTGTTTAAATTTCCACTGGGCATTTCATACGTTCATTAAATACAAATAAATATAGTACCACAAAAGTTCATTTCTTTGAAAGTTTAACTCGAATTTTCGTGCAGAACCTATTTTTTTTTTTTCTTTTCAAATAACGAAACCCAGAAATATTTATTTAACTTAAAAAAAGGAGTCCATTATTAAATTAATGGTAAATTGGTCGTATCCGACCCTCTAAAATATTGTTCCTACTATTTTGATCGAGGTATGTTTTTACGTGTGTATATTTATATTTTTTTTAAAATGTTTAAAACCCAAGTGTCCGACGTTCTTAAGAATGTAAAAAGGGGCAGTTTGAAAAAAAAGCAATAATAGCAATTAAATCGAAGGGAAGAAACCGGATTCGAAAGATTTAACTATTTATTTATTGTTTTATTTTTTTTACCCAGTAGTAACGTTGGCGAATATATCTTCTTTTATGGATTTCAATACAGTTTTTAGTAAAATCTATAATCAGAAAACATATCTTGTTTGCTCTAGAATTGAAGTGTTAAAACAGTATGTTTACCTTCATACTTGTGCTTTTATCTAAACAGACTGTCTCAATTCTCTTCCAAGTTTGTTTTAATACTTTTATGTACCTACTACGCTAAAATGCTTAAATTAAATAAATCTTTAAACGTAAATATTGGAAGCTTTCGTTTATTCACTGATTAGTCAGCGCCCAGCTCATTATCAATCAATATTAAGCCTAATTCTTTAATTGAAGACATAATAATATATTAATTCATTCAACAAAATATGCATCTTGTCTGTGTGTAACGTTTACGTATGTCCGACGATAACTAGAGTAAAAATTGAACGATTTGGTTGAAATTTAGACTTCGGTTTCCTTTTACTAATACTCCGTCTAAGTTCGTTGGACAACGTGATCTGACCATGAGTTCACGCGTAACGCTCGCGAAAACGAGAGGTTCAAATGTAAAAATGGAATTTCAGGACGAGAAAAGATTTTATCATCACCTACTATTCGATGAGACAAACATTTTTATTTTCGAATACATTTTTTTAGTAAAACCAATCAGCGACACCGCTATGAATTAATAAAGATCGTTAAAACTATATTAAAGCGGACCTAAACGTTTAAAATTGAGAAAACAACGTTTTTACTGATATCTTACGTTCTAGCGTAACGATTTTAATAAAACTTCATGTACATCGTCTAAAGTACAATTGAAACAGGCATGTAAAATTTCAACTTGATATATGCAGAAGTTTTTGTGTTGCGTGATACATAGTGATAGATTTTATAATAGTTAAAATGGAATTGACGCGTGTAGGAGAGTTAAGGAATAGTTAAAAAAACCTTTCTCCCCTACTGTGCGGCTCTTACAATCATATCTTTGGCTTACAATTATATATCTCTATTAACATCATATTCTTTAACTATCAACTCATCACGATTAACTATCTAATATTTATTGCATTACGCTCGCTTCAATGATAGAGATGCTTAGTTTAATTTTTAAAACCTATACATATATCAATAATTATTTCAATTACAGTTATTGAAAGTATGTACGTATATAAACAATTTCTTTGGAATACCCTGTACTGTTGATTTTTTTATTGAACATTATCTAGCTTTAGATAAATTAATGAACTTATTTTATAAGTATCATTAAAGTAATATTGCGAAAATATTACTCTAAACTATTGAAAGATCTATTTGATACGAACAATATTAATAACTTCGGATTACGACCGCTAACAATCGAGGCCACCGTCTTCAAACTCAAATCTCAAATTGTCTCATTATTTCTGTAATAAATAATGGAAACAATCGTCACTTCCCTAATTCAGTTATTATATTTAATCTCATTGTATAAGAATCGACTGGATTTTTATTATGGTCATTGATTTCGTCCATTTTGTAACTAATTGCATTAGGCTATTTTACATTATTTCGGACGGGTTTATGATTATTTAATATTTTCATTTTCAACCGCGTGTCGATTTTTAACTAATTCTTCGAATTTTCGAATGAATTAATTATCAATTAAACCGAGATTTTCGTCAATCTCTTCCAATTTTTAATTTAATATTATGACTTTTTGAAGATTGGATAAGATCCTATTAAATTTACATGGCATAAGTAAAAAAATATCGAAATGAATAACATCTTTAATACATCAAAATAAAACACTAAAACGTGAACATTTTTTTTTTAATTTTATGCACTCATGTTTTTGTTACCCTCTGATTGATATTATGTATTTCACAAGATTTGTTCTTTAAAGTAAAACTATTTAGTGTCGATATAACATAATATTGTATAACTAATGATAACAAGTTTAGTTACTAATTAGTATGTTTATACGATTCACTTGTACCTTTGAACGAATTAAATTGAGAAATCTATATTTTTGTTGTTTATGATCGTGATCGTGTAAGATCTTCAATGATTCGTATCAGCGAAACCGATTAGCTACATATGTATAATATATATATATATATATATATATATATATATATATATATATATATATATATATATATATATGTATTAGTTATAATGGATACGATGTGGAGTAGCATGAGGATCACTAATAAGTAGGGTGCGTGTCCGATTAGCTAATAACTTAACTGTGTTGGTCAATAGTTTTTAGTATTTACTCGGCCCACCTTGAGTATCTAACTAATAGAAATCACCTTGGAACTGAGTTACTCTCTGCACAATATTCAACACATATTTTTTTTAAAAAAGGAAATTCATTATTTCAGATTTCAATGTGTGCCTGTGCCTACTTAATCTTAAAAAAAAAATCCGAAAAAATCAATATTTATTTTGAATACAATAGATTATCTTTATACTGGTTGTAAAATAACGTAGAATTGTCAAATTTTGGAAACTCAATGTGAGAAATCTGTGAACTAACTTATCTGTAAACTTTCTTATACACTTAATTCCTTCGTCCGCTATGTTTTCCATTTGTTAGTTTTTTTTAGATTATCTGGAAAAAATTTGCTTCCAAGCTTACCGAAGATAACGAAAGCTATGTGATCGTTCTGAAGAACGAACACTTTTTTATGTCTCCGATTTCAAAAATTCCAAGACAGAAATCCATTTCTGACCTCAAGGAACATTTTTGGTTCCGTTGTATGTCGCCAGTCTTTCACTTTTTGCGAATCAGCATATCTTAAAAACTGCTCTTCTTATTTTAATACAATTTTTGAAGTGGAGAATAATTAGCCCAGTGATTGGTCCCGTATACAATATAACAATTTTGACTGATATAAAAAGAAAAAATCGTATACTGGGTACCTGGGTACCTCGGAATTTTTCCTCTCTCTTGCTGCTTCGCATTTTTTTTCGACACCGTGAGGGGTATCATATGAAAGGGTACGTCGAGCTGATTACAAAAATATATAATTCTTTGGTTTTAACTTTGATAGGGCGAGCGTAGGCAAGTTAGAAGTGGGTGTGAAACGTGCCCCCCCCCCCCTCTATCTCGCTTATGTGAAGTGCTAAAAATCTGAACATTCTTCGACCAAAAGTAAAGATACCATTTTTTGGAAATTTCGAAAAAAAAACATTATTTTATTTTTTATTGACAAAATACGTTTTTTTATAACTATGGTCTTTTAGATGTATTTATATGGTTGTAGTCCGGTTCAGTGGCAAAAAAATACTTCATCAGAAGTTTGTTTATGTGTTTTGAGAATATCAGACCCATAGGATAGTTCAAAGTAAGCTTTTTAGCATTTTAAAAAACACCATCAATAAGGTACTACTTAAACTATACAGGGTTGCCTACGGACCCTTGCTGTGTGCTGACTAGCACACACTTAACCTGTTTATTTAATTGCTCTTTTTTTTCTACAGTGGTACTGATTTTCATATTAAATAAGTATTAGTGAAATTAAAGGTTAGTTCGCCGGTCGCCGAGCATTAGTATGGCTCAATACTACCTTAGATTTTCGAGGTTTATTCTCGGCATGTTTACTCCATTTTTACGGAAACAAATACATTGTTTTAATGAAACTTTATTCTCTACAGTCGTACTGATTTATAAGTTAAGTAAATATTAGTTAAATTAAATATAAGTTAGTCATAAATTGAGTCCACAATGAAATGAAAGTTTCACCGCTCTAGGACTCGACCAACACTTCCTAGAGTGCCAAATAACAGTGGCCGATAACGGTGAAACCTTGACATTGCATCATTAAACCCACTAATAAACCAGGTACTTTTTACTAAACCTTTAGCCAACCCAAAAAAATAAATCGAATCTTGAAGTTCGGTATTTAACTTAAAATGTTTCACAATTATCATTGGGGATTCAATAATTGTAGAAATGGCAACATAGAATTTGTGTTTCTTTATCTTTCTTCAGATATATTCTTATAATAAAGCATAATCCCGAAAAGTTTTCTGATATTAAGTACTACCGTTCTTATCTGTGCTTAATTATTATCAAAAATAGTTCAGAAAAGAGCTCAAGGTTGCTTT
The DNA here is from genome assembly GCA_951217055.1 of Gerris lacustris. NCBI lineage: Eukaryota > Metazoa > Arthropoda > Insecta > Hemiptera > Gerridae > Gerris > Gerris lacustris. The sequence continues at coordinate 15,907,699 of OX578277.1, read as the reverse complement.
TGTAGGTGTATTAAGACCCGTTTTAAGAACTAATTTTAAAGATTAGTCCTTTTTCAGAGTAGGCAGCTTGGAATTTAAGATGTAAGATGACGAAACAAAGTACCTGTTAATAACAGAAGGTTAACTGCTGACTTCATACGAACCGGTCAAACTTACTTATTAACTAAACCCCTTTGGTTCAAAGGAGTGGGTTCGAACAACTTTTCGTTTTTACATACTTGTATGAGTACAACATTTTTACTTTTCCTCAGCTATATTTTTTTTCGAGATTTAAACTGAATTATCCGTTTTGGGTGTTTTTAAGACCTCCTGAGTGGTTTTCAGCATGTACGTGTGTTATCATCGTAGCGCCCAGGGTATTTATAACCTAGAGAGTTGGAACTTGGCAGAAAAGTCATTCCTTATTTCTAGTTGCGTCACCCGAAAAATCAACATTTTCCGCCATCTTGAACCCAGTTTGCTGAGTCAGCAAAATTTTTAAAAAATCTAAAAGTTGTCCGATCGAGTTGACATTTAGGACGAATGTACCTCTCTGTGTTACAAACAAATCCACAAAATTTGCTTTTGATATTGGCCGCCATTTTGAAGTTTTCGATTTGTGAATTTTGAAACTTTGATGGTTAATAATACCAAAAGTATAAATACGTTTTTGACCTATAGCTTATCGTTCAAAAAGGTAAAAAGTAAGGAACAAATAGAAAAAAACTATATAATTCCATTGATTAGTTTAAGAGTTATATAAGCTTAGAATAATACAATATATAGAAGGAGGGTCACTGATAACATTGAAGCCAACTTTGGTTGTCCCTTGATCCGCGTTCTAAAAATTAATTTTTGAAATTTGTGACGTCATAACTCTAAAATTATTTGCCTTCGGTTTTTTAATTTAATTTTTAGTAAATTTTAATTATTGATAATTAGTTTCGTTTATTGTAATATTTTTATTGTATTTTATCTTATTTTTAGCTTGAAATATGCTGAAAATAATGTTTATTATATCATGCCGTGCGAGGTGAAAAAAATGACGTCAGAGTGAAACGTAAACAATAACCAATGCCAGGGTTTGTCTTCTTGATTGTTTGTGAGCGGGCTTTGAATAGTTACAAAAGTATGTCCAACCTTATCCAGTATAATAAAAAAAAAATGAGTGTTGTTATGTTGGCAGCCTGGTCTTAAGGACACAACCTCTCGGCAAAAGTTGGCTTCAGTCTCTTATCAGTAATTGCTTAGGATTCCGATTCTATGCTCCTTCTATATATAGTATTATTCTAAGGTTATAAGCGAACATAATTATTAATTAGTGCGTTACTTTCGTTAAACGTCAAAGTTTGTTTTTACATCTGTCAAAATACCACCAAAATTCAAATAATTGACTAAATGAAATAAAATAAATAAAAATAATCTATACAAATTGTTTTGAAAAATAAAAATAAAAAATTCAATTAGTTCAAAACGGTCACCCATCCAAGTACTGATCTCGCCCAATGCTGCTCACTTTGAAGGCCACTTAATTGACCTCCAACGTGAGGAAAAGTTCCGAGGTACCTCATACCCGATATTTTTAATTGTTATCATATTTTAATAAGTACGGTAATTCGGCAATTGATCTACTCTCTGAAGAGATAACCATTGCAAAAAATTGTTTAAACCCTAATATTGTATTGATTTATTGATCGAACCTATTATTGTATTGGTTATTGATATACATTAGATATAATAATTACATTGTAGTATTTATAATCAAATAAAACACAACATAGTTTTTACTGGTCTTATATTACTTTGCTTTGTAAGTTTCAACGCACATTTCCGTTTCCCCAATTTTGAACCACTTCCCGTCATTTAATCTTCCCCAAATTTTGCACATAGATACAACTAAGGTGAAGAATACAAAAACCAAAAAAAAAAAAAAAAAAAAAAAAAAAAAAAATGGCGTCAAATTGATTTGTTTTTAAGTTTCATCGCACACCTATTACCCCAGTTTTGAACCACTTATCGTCATTAAATCTTTCCCAAATTTTTCACATAGATACAACTAAGGTAAAGAATACAGAAACCAAAAAAAAAAAAAATAAAATAAATAAATAATAATATAAAAAATAAATAAACGTTGAAAAGAAGACCAGTTTTGAAAAATTGCATTTTTATATTAATTATTATAAATTATAATGAATTAGAAAATAAACAATATTCATAAACATTCGCTCCGCGTTTCACGTGTTGTTATTCGAGTTCCCCGCACAGAAGGTTCTCTTCCACGCTGTTCCTTAATCCATCATAAATCAATCCGTAAATGCAACATGGCAGACACTACATACATATATTATTGATAACGAGAGAATGAATCAAAATCAAAGGAATCCTGATGTAGCTTGAAAAGGAGCCAGATTTCGAGCCTCTGATCAGCACTAGATCAAAGGCGAAGATAGGGTGTTCAGCGTCCAGGGATAAAGTCGGTTTTCGAGCCCCCTCTATTAGATATTGTGAACCGAACCAACACCGATTGACACAATCCAGACTAGCAAAGAAAAAAGGTCGCCGAATCCAATTTGGTGCCCTCCTGTTTGCTGCGCCAGGGGACAACTCTTCCCCCCTTTTACCCTCCTAGCTTCGCCACTATGGTTGTGATTGATTCTTTCTTTCATCTAAGCCAATGATTTCAACCAGTCATAATGTAACTATTGTTTAATAGTTTAATTATAAAAATAGTGTATCGCAAAGAATGTGGACAGCTTCATATCATTAAGAAGAAAAAATGCTTAACCTTAATCGAAAAACCTGAATTGAAAGTAAAAGGTGAAATTATATTTGAAGTTTATTACCTGTCATGAAATTATATTTGAAGTCATGTTAGCAACCTATTTAAGGTAGAAATTGTATTTGAAACCTGGGACTTAGGTGTACGTATTGCTTTGTTCTATAGCTTGTTGTTCCAAACGTAATATATGGCGATTTTAAAAACTTCCAGCCACCTTCTATTATATATAGACTATGTTCAGCCACCTACACGAATCACGAACTCCTTTTTATTCACGTTAGAAACTCCCTAGGCCCTATTTTCGTTTAAAAATGTTGAAAGCACTGATTAGCCAACTGCAGATATTATTTTAGTAGTAACACCTTCTCTTTGAAAATATTTCTATTATTGCTTATTTGGATGAATGCAAGAAGATATCAATCATTAATAAAGTGTTTAATAAGCGTCACTCTTTGAAATACATTCTTGTTTGTTATATCTTGACAATTAACAATATGACATATATTTATCATAATCATTGTTAGTATTACGTGTATGTTAATTATTAATTAATTTATCATTTATAAATTGTGAGTGGGTTTTTGATTCTTTCAAAAATGGAAAAAAATCTTTGATGCCTCATCCATCCGAGGTTTTTGGTTAGATTTCTTTGTATATAGAACTAGGTTGCGTGATGTACCGTGTTGGCGAGACTGTGTATGTATACATACTAAAGGAATGAATATGACAGGCACGTTGGTCAAGTGGATCAGTGGCCAGTGTCTGGGCCCACTTTCTTATAGTGAAAGCCGTACTCCCCTACGTACCGCCTCTACCGGCTCGACTCTCTGCAGTACACGGCCGTTTTACTTATACCATATTGAACGTACAAGAAAAAGTCTGCAGTATGATTTGTTAAGGAAATGTTTTTATAATATTTGCTGATTTCCGCTCCAGTGATTTAAGATGAGAAGATATTGGAACGATTTTGTAAATATTATACTTATAGTTGTCTCTCGTTCAGCCAACCTTGATTTAATTTTTAAAAAATTATTTAGAATAATAATATTTCAATTATTTTTGTTGCTGTTATTGGAAAACCTTTAATCTTTATACATTCTCATATATACTTAATATAAATTTAGAGAAAGTATTGTGATGCCATGAAAGTTCGATTTTGATGGATTTACACCTTTTGAGATCCGCTGTCCCGATGAAATTTGGCATATAGACTCAGAAAAATCATACCCCGAGGTAAAATCGAGAAATTCATTTTAGCACCAAATTTAAGGGCACTTCCCCTCCCAAAAATTCTAAAATTATTTGTCGAAAACGATTCTGATGATTTTCATTAAAAAATTATTCTAAAATGTGAATCTAATGGTATAAGTCGCTATCCCGGAAAAAATTAGTTATTTGGATATTTATGAAAACAAATCTGATATTTTTTTTGATAATCCAAAACAAAATGTAAACAATAACCTGTTGATCACTTTTTAAATGGGTTAATAAATAAATCGAAATAAATGAATGAAATATTATGGATTTAAATACTGAATCTATATTTATATTAGAAAGTTTGGTTCAATTTCTCGAATCAATTTTTTACTTTCTCATATACCTAATTAGAGAGTATTGTGATGGCGCCAAAAATTTGATTTTGAAATTTTAGTGGATTTACACGTGTTGAGGTCCCATGAGTCCATTAAAGGGATTTTAAAAATGCTGGTCTGTCGTCTGTTCTCTGTGCAGACGCGTGGAGCCTTAACTACAGGGCCGATCATGACGAAATTTAGCATACATGTTCAGATAAACCATACCCCGAGGTGAAATTAAGAAATGAATTTTAACTCCGAATTTGGGGGCGTTACACCCCAAAAACTCTTAAGACAATGTGAAAAAAAAAAATTATTTCTCGAAAATGATTCCGACGATTTTGATTAAAAAATTCTAAACTGTAATCCACTTAAGTACGAATCTATAACGATAAGCCGTTTAAACGCGGATGGAGAGAGGTCGGGTTCGATTCCCCGCCGAGGAGAAGTTATTTTTATGATAAATTTTGATAAAATGGTTAATAATAATTAAATCTACCTACGAAACACTAAACTAATAAATAATTATGAACTCGTATGTGAGAATATTTTTCAATTTCTAACCAGTCACTTTGGGACTGAATCCATGGTCGAATAACAAAATGGTTCAATTAATCGGGCCGAAGTTTTCTGTACTATAACCTTTTATTCATTTGAAATTGAAAATTGTTTAAAAAAATAAGAATCGTTCCTGCAAATTTTATTTGTCAATTTTTTTTGCTTGATTTTTTTTTTTTTAACCGTAAACTTTTGTTTTTAAAAACAATTTAATTAAATTCCAACTTCTACTACTATTTTTCTCCACTGCATCCTTTAATTATGGAATTTCTGCATTTGTGAATGGAACTTTTGAATGTACATCTGTTAAAAGAAACTGAACGAAAAGTTAGAATATTGTCAGGTTTTTTAATGTGTCTTATTGTTGTCGTATTTTTAAGGAGTTGAAATGTTATTTTAAGAGGCTGTCGTGAAATTCCTTATTTAAACAAAGGTTTTGCTAGGGGAAGCCTTGTTTCCTCGGCACTTTGTATACGCATGTCCTTTAACTTGACAAAAGCCCACCCTTATGTATATATATAAGTTATTTTTTTTTTTTGGTCTCGGTTGAGTTTGCTCTTAGTACTTTTACTAACTTAGGACCTTCTTTTTTCGCACAGTGCTAATTACATATTCTTTTCTTTAAGTTAGAGTCCTTGGATTTGAAATCCGTAACCGTATGGTAAACAGAAGGCGCCGCGCTTTGAATTTTTTAACGATTTTTGTCGCCTGGACTTTTTATTTCGTGTCTTTTATTCGACTGAGAACTGGCTTCCTCGCATCATATCTTCTTAACTACAAGGTCTATTAACTGATTAGATCTGTTTATTTTTAATTTGTATTTTACGTTATTCCTTTCAACCGTGAAGTGAGTATAAAACAATTAGGTTTCCAAGTTTCAAAACAGTTTATGTGATTGGAAACCGTATAAGACTGGATTCTTTTGTTTAAGGATTTTTGTATTAGTTTTATATAAATAAAGAAAGACCTCTCCTGAAAATAAAATTCATGTTTATACCTACTTTAGGTGAGACCCAATAAATAACATCTCCGAAATTTCTGATATACCTACTATTCCCTGATTAAATATTTCTGTTTTAGTTTTCAAGAAATGATTGGTTGTTTTGAATGAGATTTTGTGGTACCACTTCATAATAATTAGGTTTGTCCCCCCCCCCCCTCCCCCTAATTGTACCGTCCTTTGTTCCGTCCCGCGGATCGTTCGGGAATCGTTTAAGACGTTTACACTTTCATTGTACTGCAATAAAATCATGTCAGGTTGGAACGGGTTAGGACTATAATTTGCACAGTACTAAAAGTCCAGTCATGCACCATGACTTAATGAGCAAAGTTTCGAAGAAATCTGCGTATTATAAAAGATGCAAACAATAAATTTAAAAAAATTGCGCATGTGTAGCTATTATACTGATCCTAGGTCCTAGGTGGCTTTATAGGAAATTTTGCGGAGATTCCGAATATACTATATGTTAATATGTTTAAGATACTACTTTTCAGAAAATGGAAAAAAAAATTGTACACAATGGTATGGGGTACAAAAGTCTAATAGTACTGGGTTCAAAGTTCAAAGTAGTACTGGGTAATAGACTGAGGTCAAATAGTATACTATACCCTTCAAGATGCATGTCGTTGGAAAGCTCTTTAAGAGTACAGTAATTGTTGTTACGTTCACTTTTGCCATATTTTTTTTCTTATAAGAGGGGGGGGGGGGAGGGAGGTAAAATGGAGAAACACTCGTTTTTATGATATTTATGACCTTAAATTGTCAACATTTGACCCCTAAATGGACTTTCTGGCATCAACAACAAAAAATAATTCAATTAACAATTACCAGTTAGACCCCTCTAATTAACTATCAGAAATAATGCGTAATTGACCAAGTTCACTTAAAATCAAATTACTGTCGAGGAGACGAATTAAACTTCGACTTTCTTGCGATTTTACTAATTAGATTATTCAAGATTACTTTTGTTCTAGTTTTATTCAGCACAAATAAGTATACCACATAGAAACATCCTTACTATGACAATAAAGAGAACTTTTTCTAAATTAAAGAACATCAAGATGTTCATCAAGTGTTGATCAAGATGTTCCTGAAAAAGTCTGCCAATTAATGTGGCACTTAGGTTCCTCTCGTCATATTATTGGACAAATGGTCACATGAGTATAAAATTTCTTTAAAATCGGATGAGCTCTTTTAAAGATGCAGCAGTTAATAAAAAAAAGTTTGTGCCCATACGGAAGCAATAGGCACAAAAGGTTAAATTAATTTTTTGACCAATTTTATTAAATTATACAAATGTAATTATATCGAAGAGTATATAGTCTTTAAGAGATGGAAGTCTGTCAACAAAAATGACAGACGGGCGAGAGACTAAAAATGTTCCTTAAACTTTTCAAAGGATTTTTGAAATTGGGGATGTATAAAAATTTCGATTTTTACAGTGTTCACAATGCATCCGTTACCTTCGGTAAACTTGGGAGCGAAATAAGGTAATTTTTACTAGGGTCATTACTTTAAAGGGTTAACGTGTTTGCAGGACAGGAAAGACTTGAACATGAACCCACTCTCTTAGTTTACCTTATTTCCTATAGATGCTTTTGTTTGATGTCATAGTGTGCCTTTAGCATGGGTGGAACAGTAATAATGGTTGTTGCATGTTTATTTACTTGAGCTAGAAAATTTAAAAACTCTTAAGGTGGGGATACACTTGAGCATTCGTCCCGAATGAGCATGCGTTTCCGTTCGGCTAGTCCTGTCCATATCTAAGCGAATCGGGGCGAACGCATGCTCATTCGGGGCGAATGCTCCAGTGTATCCCCGCCTTAAGAGCGACATTCTTAAATATGTTTAACTCTAGAAATGGAATGAAATTGCGACTAAGACTTTCGAGTATCCTTTGATGGTACTCCTACGCGGATCGAAATCTAGCAGATTATCAACAGATTTTGTTTTCGTTTTTTTGTAAAACTTTCGACACCTGTTGCAACTAGTTTTTACTGTAATAAGTTTGCCAGTGAAGCCTAGTTATTGGAATGATAAGGTATTATTGGAGGGGAGAGTGTTAAAGTAAAGTATGGTTAAAAGAAATGAAAAGTGAGTCGAGTTGACTCCGCAGTGTGCTGGGGCCAACTCACTTTCACTGCACCGTACCAGCCTTACCCTGCCTGCAGGGGGCCGCCCATCCAACTCCGCTCTATTTCTAACACAATCTAGTTTTTAAAAAAATCCTCTTACTTATTTTATATACAAGGATACTCATGCGTTGCTTTAACTTTTCTTCTTTGCTGTTTCTTTCATAGATCACGATCCTTCTTTTAAGTCATTTTCTAACTGTATTATTCCTCCATTTTGGCCAAGCACTTGTTAAAAATGAAATGTTCAGCTTGGTGAACTCCTTAAAAATACATAATCTTTCTTATCTTTATATTTACCTTCCATTTTTACTTTCTCATATATGTGTAGTATATAATATGAAGAGAAAGTATTGTGATTGCGCGAAAATACGGTTTTGATAGATTTGCACGTTTTGAGGTCCCTTGAGTCCAAAAGAGTTGGTTTTTTTAAATCGTTCTGTCTTCTGCTCTCTGTCGTCTATCGTCAGTTGTCCGTCGTCCATTGTCTGTCGTCTATTGTCTTTAGACAATGCAGACGCATGGAGTTAAAACTACTGGGCCAATTTTGATAAAATGTGCGGCATAGACATTCAGAAAAATCATATTCCGTGGCGCAATCGAGTTCTTTATTTGATACCCCCCAAAAATCCGTGAAAAAAATGATTACTCTAAAATGTTTTGGACGATTTATATTTAAATAATCTAAAATTTATTCCTTTTAAGCTCGAATCTAATCATATAAGTCATTTTTCCGGGAAAATATATAGTTCACAAGATATATGTCAAAATAGTTTTGATTTTTTTACATGAATTAAAGTATCAGTTAAGCAAAAGTTAAAAGCATATACGGTTGAAATTAATCTGGTGCAATCTGCGGTCCACTTTCCACAAACCATCCAAATTTCATAAAAATCAGATAAGTACTTTTGAAGATATAGGTCTAAATAAATGAATTTTTTGCACTTGTTGAAGAGAAACAAATGGGCGCTGAAGGTTTAGACTTATATGCGGGACCAACAATGAGCTAATTATGACCTACCTGTACAAACCAGGATTCCACGTGATTTCGATCATTAATAAAATTAAACTTTTTTACTTGTCTGCCTCGTTTTTACTTCTCATTCATAATACTTCGTATATGTCTTCCCAGAAATGTAAGGGTTATTCTCAGTCATTTCAAAACTACTCAATAACAAATGATGAGCCTCCAAGGCATCCATTCCTTCTACTATTCTTTTCGTTTTGTTTTGGGTAAGCCTTGTTTAGTTATCTTCTTAAAATGTATTTATTTTAAATGATGTTCTGTAATCTTTAACCGTCCTACAAGTTATTATTAGTTACAAGCTATTATTCGATTTCGATATTTACTTGGTATTTCTCCAGCCTCCTGCAGGTATCAATTTTTCATGATTCTGTATCCCGTCATCCTAACTCTTTAGTCCAAAACATCTATTCTAATTACATTCCTGGAAATCCTTCCCGACTTCTAAATAGGTTGTGCGACCTTGCGATGTGTTAAACAATTTAAAAAAAAAAACTTAATGTATGCATAATATACATTAGATATTGTATTCATGTCATTAATTGTGAGTTCTGTCACTGGACAGTCTCACGTTATTTCTCTCTTGTACAGTAATTACATCATTATTACTTATATCAATGGGCTATTGTAGGTGTAATATACAAATGTAAAGGGGGAGATATGCCCCAGGCCGAATGCAGCAGGATAAAGACGAGTTTAAAAATAATAACATAGGACGGGTGGAAAACCCTTTTAGATTAGGGGCGATCCTAAGGTTAAAGACGAAGAATAATGCTAATGGGGCCGAGGTGAAGAAACTGTGAAGAGGAATTTTGGTTTTGAGAAGATGCTGCGAGTTGGGTGGATTCATGAGGAGCGGCTTGTGTTTCGAAATACATTTGGGCCTACCTGCTTGCTCGCTCGTGTTACACAATGTGTGGTCGTCAAGGCTTCCACGTTAGAACCTTCTGGAGCTAGCCTTGTCTCGGATCTAGGTCTTCCAGTCTGAGTAAACATTGCTTCCTCAAAAAAAAATTGCTTTAATGGATGAAACTAGATTAGCTAACTGTAGCTTGTTCTACTTGTCACAAGGTTGATTTGGTTGGGGAAGAGGATGTGTCAAGTCTAAAAATGTTTTGGGTGTAAAAGGTGAAAACTAAATAAGATAAATTTCTCTAATCTTCACAGCAATCTCCGGATGGTAATCTAGAAATTTGTCAATGCTAAGTTTACAGAGACTTGGGCTTCTTAACTTCTATTTCCAGCAAAGTGCTTGAGAAACCTTAAAAAGATTACATTCCAGCCAATGCTAAAATTACGTGGAAGAGGTTTAGATATTGCGTCGGATATAATACATACAAAAATGTCTGCCAATAACAGGGTGGTGCCTAATTTCATCGCGTCCGCAATCACTGATCGAATAGTCGTATTAATATAAAATAAAATAGGCATAAATTCTGTCTGATAAAAATTAGTTATTACTTGGTTGGAATACACTCGCATATAGATATTGTTAATTATTGATTTTTCTTGCTTGAACCCTTGAGCTTAATGTCGATGCTAGAGATTTGAAAGGGTTCTAAGTGGAGAGTTCAACGATGGTTCAAGAAAGAAAGCCAGATCCTGGTGAATTGAATACTGTACAAGTTTTTCAAAACAAAACTTTACCAAATCAGGTTCTATTAAGTTTCTAACAGACTTTCTCAAATAATCATTTATCATTTGCGGCTCTCCTAAAGCGTTTTTTAGACTTAAGAACGATAATTATTATTTTTTCTTCTTCGCTAAGTGACACACGTCTATATTGCATCTTGTGTGTGTACTGTCTTGTGATTCGGCTTTGTCTTTTAAAAGAGTATGTTAGAGATATATTACAATTATTCAAAGAAACATGCTACCACCTAATTACTTATCTTGGTGATAAAATAATTAGCTTTTTTTAATAAAATAAATATATCATAATAATTAAATAAATAGCTCGTCAGTTAATTTTTTATCTATATAATATATAGGAGTATATAAAAAATTAACTGACGACCTGTTATATAAATATATATATATACATATATATATATATATATATATATATATATATATATATATATATATATATATATTATATATGTGTGTGTGTATACACACATATAAAAGTAAAATAGTAGTAGGAAGTAAAATTAAAAGAATACTCATCCCTCTCTTAAAGAAATTTAAATGGTTTGTCGAAACAGGTCCAATCGCACTTTTCTATTCCCAATGGGATCAAATTATTGCTTCCGAGATTACAGAAGGTAACGGAAGCTATGTGATCGTTCTGAAGAACGTATAGGTCTCCGATTTCGAAAATTCCAAGATAGATATCCGTTTCAGACATCAGGGAACATTTTTGGTTCCGTGTCTGTCTGTCGGCCTGTTGTTCAGTTTTTGTGAACCAATATATCTTAAAAACTACACGTCCAATTTTAATGAAATTTGGATTGCAGGTCATAATTAGCCCATTGTTGGTCCCATATAAGTTTCACCCTTCTGCGCTCATTTGTTTTTCTTCCATTTCGCACAAACATACATTCATTTACAGCTATAGCTTCAAAAGTACTTATCTGATTTGTATGAAACTTTTATAAGTAGCCTGCATATAGCCCCAGATTAATTTGAACCGTCTGCGCTCTTTAACTTTTGCTAAATTGATACTTTAATTTATGCAAAAAAATCCAAACAATTTGTCAGATTTAAAAGACAGGGAAAACAATTAAACGAATTAGACAATAATGGCTTGTAAAAGTATAAAATCATTAAAGTACGTGATAGGATGCGAGGAAGTTATGTGCCACACCAATTGGCAGTCTTTTTTTAATGTGACCTTTCGTCGAATTAATAGGACGTGAGAAAACTATGTGTCACACTAATTGGCAATTTATTTTGTTGTTGTGTAGAGTATAAAACCTTTTTAGTATTAATTTAGTATAATTAATTAATATAATTAAGGCGAAATAAAAATTAAAATAATTACAAACAAAAAGTAATCGTTCAAAAAAAAAAAAAATATCTGTCACGTATACATCCATCTCTGCTTGCATTTATACAGTTATATTTAATTTATATTTTATACATATTAGTATAGTATTTAAAGATACTTGTGATAATATTCAAGTGTGATACCTTCAACAATAGTTGTAGTTTCTATAGTTGGCTAAATTATGTGTTTTTGTAAAGGTGGAACTCAGCCGACGGACTAGGTAGTCCAAGGTTTATAACGTTTTATTCTTACTTATCTGTAAACATTTATATGTATTTTTCTTAAATATACGTTTCTTTCTTCTTCTAAAACCTTTTTAGAAGTCTGAATTATATGATAGACAATAGACGGAGAAGTGGAGAGTGTTTGAAGGCAAGTAAATTAATTAAATATAAATAATTATAATGCAAGGAAATAGCATATTCTTATATCATTATTGTTATGATGTCTTAAGTTGGATCTAGTTTTCTCATTATTCTTGTTTATTACCACATAAATTAGTTGTCGTTTTAATTAGTATTATTAGTGTTGGTCTTTGAATTGATTTGAATGCTGAGCGTTGTCGTGATGCGGGTGTTTTATTATTGGCAAATCAGTGGCGAGTCTCCTGTTAGGAGAAGAAAGTGAATCCACCGGATCGTTAACTTTAATAAGCAACCATGAGTCTGGAATCTGGTTGCGTCAACTTACCATAATCCCATCTCTTTCTTATTAATACGTTTCTCAACGCATAATAAAATATATTTGTAAATTAAAGCAAAAAAAAACCCTTTTTTGCTTTTTTTTTCTAAGCCCTAAAAAAAATACTCAGACGTATTATTTCAGTAAGTTTCTTTTCCATAGTGAATTAAAAGAGGAAGTATTCATTTAAATGCCTTCAGAAATGTTTCTAAAAACCTTCTGAGTTGCTTATAAACTGGTTTTTTAATATTTGTTCTGACTAAAAAAAGTGAATCGATTAAAATTTATTCTGGACTCTTGCAGTTTAAATTGATTATTTGAACTTGACTAATGCTCTTGTTTTAAATTGATCGAATAAATTAAATAATACTCAGTGTCGAACTTGATGAGTTCATTGTCAGATCACAATAAAAGAGTTAGATTTAATGTTATTCTTTTTTAATTGGTCATCTTTAGTTTACTGATTGTATTGATCTCTAGTTCTCTTATGATCTACTTGACTGAACCGCTGTGTATTGAGTGTTAGTTCTTTTTTGACTAGACTCGCTTGACTGATTTGATCGCTCCGTGTGATTGACTCTCCTTGGGTAATAGTTAAGACCTCTCATCTTTTTCTGTTGGTAGCCAGGCAATTTACTTTATTCCATGTTTTTCCCGTTTCCATAGCTTCCTTAGAGCCACGGATTATCATAGATCCATGTATTATAGAGCCATGGATTATCGTAGAACCTTATTGAGCCATGGATTATCGTACAGAGCCGTAGAGCCATGGATTATCATAGAGCCATGTATTATCATAGAGCCGTGGATTATCGTAGAGCCGTGGATTATCATTCATATTTTTAGAATTTCTTATTCACTTGCTTAAACCCAAGGACTGAGTCAACATTGGAGGGTGTACAAATCCAAATACTTAAAATACTACTCAGAGAGATCATTGTCCTCTGATACCTAACCTTCTGTTTTTAAGTTGTTGACTGTAAAATAAACATTTTCTTCAGATATACGCCTTCTTTTTCCTTAAATGCGGCAGATCCACTTTTTTACAAGTCGGAGAAGATACATGTTCCTCTCTACCTCTACCTGTCTGATAAGATTGATGTGTCTGAGTTTAGTTACATGTTACACTTGTTTAATCGGATGGATGAAAGACAAGTATATAATAAGACTTGCAGTACGCAGTAAGATCTAAATAATTTTGTAAAAAAGCGAATGACAAAATTCATTCAAAAGATTTACTCTTTAAAAATCATCTATTATTCTGGAAAAATTCTTTCAGACTTCATGAAAACATTTCCACAATGTTATTTATCTCGTAAAGCAAGTCGGCTTTAGCGAAAACTGAGAAATAAATGCACACATCGGAATAGTGGATAATAAATCTTTCTGAAACCATTTTTTTTTTTTAAATCTTTTGACTTTTCTAGATTATTCGGTAGATTTGCTATTATGATAGGATTGGCTGATGGAACAACCATTGTTGTTTAATATGGAGAGATGCGTAGAGCTTGCTTTATCCATTTAAGTATGGAAATTAGTATGATAACTTTCCACTTTCATATCAAATTAACAGCCTAAAAATTGTGCATCTGCAATGGTCAATAGTTGCTTACAATTTCAATGCAAATTAACGCATGCAAGTTACGTCATTACATAAGTTCGCCTCCAAATAATATAAAAATATGAGAAACAACTATTTCATTATTTTTACATCTTTACCAATAGTTTGACATTATAAGCTCTTGCATTGATAAAGAAATTGGGTAATGAACTCAATATATTTTTTCTTAAGCAATCTTCTTTCATTTAGCGAAGATCTCATTTCATATACATTGTTGTTTCTCTAAAAAGAACATTTTTTTATACAAATTATGGTAGGTACTTTAAAAAACAATAATAATAAAGAAGATCTATGCAATGATCCAGGATATTTATAATATTTAAAGAATTTCTCAATGAATTGCTGGAGGGAATAGCGGATATTTTTGAAATGCATAATGTGTATCCTTCGGAGCGTAACGATCTGTAGTTATCAATGCGTGTTAATAGATTGTTTTAAAGTGGTGTTGGTTAGCAAATGCAATTGTATCTTTTTGTGTTAAAGCCTTTCTAGTCGACTCTGAAACCCCTCAAAAGAAGGATAGATTCCATTTTTTTATTTAATGAAATAAGAATAAAACGTTGTAAAATGACGGTCCATTGTATTTTTGGCAAAAATATTAACAAGATTACTTAATCCACGGACTATTACATGTCGATATTGACTGCAGGAAATGATCTAATAAATCTAATGGGAAAGTTGTCTAAAACGGGGACGTCGGGTCAAACGGGGACATAGTGCTTTTGGAGTACGCATTCTATGTCCCCGTTTGACCCAACGTCCCCGTTATAGGCAACTTTCCCCTATATGGTAGTCTTGGATTTTTAAAAAACGAAAAGAGCATGCTCTATTTAAAATTCGATATAATTTGAGATATCAGGAAACATTTTTAGTCCCATGTCAATCTTTCGGTCTGTCTGTCTGTCGTTCAATTTTCGCGAACCAGCATATACTAAAAACTACTTACTTGTCCGATTTTAGTTCATAATTAGTCTATTTTTTTTCTTAGGCAAAATTTGGTCTTAGCTTTTAGACAATCTCTTCTGAGAATATTATTCTTCTATTTTTAAATAATTTATAATAAGTGACAAACAACCATCATTGATTTTTGGTCTACTAATTAAGTTCGTACTCAGAATTATGAAAATCATATTGTCCACCAAAAAGGGCGGCTCTCCACTGGCCGCTCTCCACCGGTTTGTTTTTTTTCTAATGGTTATTACCAAGCAATGACCCACAGACGAACTTAGCCGACCAAATAATCTTAACAAGCATCAAAAGATTTACTTACACACAAAATTCTAGCTTGATGTTAGTCAGACACTTTTTTGAACGCTATCTCCTGGACTATATAATATTAGATAAAAATTATCTTAGACGTTTGAAAACAACAAATAAATTAATACTATATTATCTAAATCAAAGGAAGGGAATCGATGTTTAGAAATACATCCTGAGTTGTCAATCTAATTTTTCGTAACTATTCTCGCTTCAATTTGCTAATCAATCCATCTTTTATTGTATCCAATCATATGAATCCAATTATATGAAGGATGTTAGTCAATAATTTATGTTATTAATTATTATAGTATCAGGTGTATTCGTAATTAAGATATCTGTAGACTAAATCATTGGAATATCACCCTTTTCTATTTTAATTATTTTCATTTTGTACTAATAATTTTATCAAATAGTTTATAACCATTATATCGATTAAATCTTTTTGTTTTATGAATTAATTATTATTGATTTTGTTTACTAATGAAATACATGATTATAATCTTGTTAATGAATTTTTTGTCGAGGAGTATACTGTTATATTGTATGCGCTACTAGTGTTGTTTTTTCTTGTTCATATTATTTCCTGTTTCCAGAATATTAATAAAGTTTATGCAAGTATCCTGTGATAATGATTAAATCCTTCGTTTATTCTAATTGAAAATTCATTGCATGACGAAATGTAAAATAGGTGAAAACATTTTAAACCTTTCTCTTTCATTTTATTTTTTAAACTTTCATTATAACCAGATATTACCTGTGTATTACTGGTGTAATGCTTTAAAAAATCTTATATTTCACATCGTTACACATATTTAGTGATTGTACAGGTTTAGAGTTATTATTGAAAATTTTGTTAACTTTTGTAAAGATATTCTTATATTTGATTGTTAAATCTAAATTTGAGCAGCACTGTTACGTTATAACAGAGAAAATATAGTTATATTTAAAATAATAATCTGCGAATTAATGTGGCACATACTAGTAGCTTCCTCGCGTCCTATTTTGTATACTTTAATAATTTTAATTATTTTACAACCTATTTTTGTCAATTTTATTTAGTTTTACCCCGTTTTCTAAATCTGTCTGAATGGTTTGGATTTTTTAATGAATTAAAGTATCAATGTAGCAAAATTTATAAAGCGCAAGCGCAGACATTTGAAATTAATTTGGGACTATCTGCTGAATATTTTTAACAAACCATCCGAATTTTATAAAAATTAGATGTACTCTTGAAGATACAGGTGTAAATAAATGTATGTTTGCGTGTATGTGAAATAAAAAAAAATGGGCGCAGAAGGTTGAAACTTATATGGGGACCAACAATGAACTAATACCTACCATCAATATTTCATTAAAATCGAACGAGTAATTTTTAAGATTTGTTGGTTTGCAAAAATTGAGCGATAGACCGATACGCAGACATTGAACCAAAAATGTTCCCTGATGTCTGAAACCGAGTTCTATCTGGGAATATTTGACATCGGACACATTGAAAATGTTCGTTCTGAAGAACGACTACGAAGCTTTCCTTATCTTCGGTAAGCTCGAAAGCAATACTTATTCTTCAAAAAATAAATTTTATGGTATAAAGTTGGCGTGTAGAAATATTTAATAAAAGGAAATTATATACAAGAGGGAAGCAGCAAGAAAGATTTAATTCAGACCTAGAAAAGTTGTTTTTTGTTTGTGGGGAAGTAACTTTTTTGTTTATTGCTTGTGTTAACTATTTTAACTTCATTTTTAAGTTTTTGGTAGTATTCATACTACGGAAAGTTTAAATTTTAATTTAAATCAAATTATAATTATTATTAACAATGGGCCTTGAACCACGGGCCTCTATATTTCCAGTATAGCGCTCTAACCAACTGAGCTACACCGGAGAATAATTTCCTCTGTCAACAACGATACCTAGTCCCGAATTAAGCTTTCAATTTTCCACAAGTCTAGGAGTCGACATTTACGACAGTAGAACTTGACTGAGAATATTATAATTATTTTAGTTTATCTTAAACAAAGATAAATCAAATATAATTTACATGATGCTCTCTTTTTACAAATTTAACATTCTTAATCATGCATTGTGGTAGCACTGATAAAATTGCGAACTTATCAGCTGATCAGATGAAATAAAATCAATTGATAAAACGTTCATTTTATTCGCATGAATGATTATTATGATATGTAAGCTGACAAGGCAAAGTGCAGTCATACGAACAGAACAGTTTTAAATAAGGTTTACAAATAATAAAATCGTATTTATTGATGCCTAAAATTCTCTGCACAGTTTTTTTCTGTGTTTTTTAATGCAAGAGTGAAAACATATTTTACAGTTTTATAAAAATGTTGCTACATATGTATAAAAATGTACATTTATTTATTAATGCTTGTATGGCCTGAGGTATCGAATTCCAGGCTATATATATATATATATATATATATATATATATATATATAAAATTATGTTCAATAAAAAAAAAAATGTATTAGTACATTTTATTAACATTTTAAAGATGCTGGAAAGATGTTATATAAATATTTATTAATATAACTGCATACACTAAACTTTACATAATATCAATTTCGTGTTATAATGTTTATAGTACATTAAAAAAAAAAATCCAAAGTAAAGGCAGGGTTTTCATCAAAATTAGTTGAATTTCTAAAATCTAATTGGAATTTTGTGCGCGATCACACTGCTTTCCCATGTATGCGAATAGAATAAGAAAGCAAAATATAATGGCTCACCTCCCGAATTCTAGGATGTAGTTTAACTGTCCAAATAAGAGACAGTATCTGAGGAATAAATTTAACTTCATCGGTGACCAATTAAAAATCGTCAACATAGATTTGTCTCTTTTAATTATTTAAGGTTATTATTGTGTAATAACAAACTGGCTAACATTGAATAAAACTCAATAGACCAAAACTGATTAGTTTATTGTCAAAAAATCACAAAAGCTACAGCAGGGTTACAGTTAAAGTTAATTTTTAGCTCAGTTTTGGCAACCTCTATGGGCAAAAAATGAAGCCGCTAGACGGTTATCCGGTGATTTGAGCTCTGATTGGCTCCTCATCCCAGCTTGCCAATTAGTGTGACACATAGCTTCCTCGCGTCCTATTTAGGATACATTAGTGATTTTTATGCTTTTACAACTATTATTGTCAAATAATCATTGTCATTATAATCGAACTAGCAGTTTTTAAACTTGGGGACATAAAACATGTTCGTTCTTCAGAACCATCACATAGCTTCCGTGTGTAACAGTTGTCCGAGTAGGCTTGGAAGTTGAAATCCTGAGGCTGGAACATGGACCAGCTGTCTGAATACATCGGCATCACCATCTCTGTACAAGTCTAAACATAATAATAATGCCATTTATTGAAGTGAATATAGTACATGCATTCTTTTTTCCTATACTAATAATTTTCTTATTCACGCCGCTTCAATTTCGTTTCACTTTCATTTGATTTCGTCTTGCAACAAAGCCAATGTTGCTAAATACTCCCATCATGAGATCCAAAACGTCAGGATCTTAATCGAAATCTTCTCCAGAAGATCTTTCTTTACTGTGCCTTTTTTACATGAGTCAATCACCATTTTAGTATCGGCATAAGTGCTAAACAAAATCATAAATTTAAGTTTTATTATCATTTATGTTTTATATTCTGCGGAATAAAGGAAAAGAAAACATTAAATAATAATGATGCAATTAATATTGACCAATTAAACAAAAATTACGATCCGTAAAAGAGGTAGCAGTTTTAGAGAGGTAGTAAACAATTAGCAGCAAAGTGACTGTAAGAAACATGATGCTGAATTTTAAGTTAAATCCGGCCCAAAGGACCACATTTAATGTAGGAAAAGGGGAGAGGTTAGAGGGAGAAGTAGAGAAACAGAGAGAGAGAGGAGGCTTACTTGGTGCGTGCTTGTAGGTGGCGATGTCCCAGGCCTGGGGTAGGTAGCAGATGAAGTTCGCTTCGGTGACACAACACAAACTGTCTAACACTTTGAATTAAAATGAAGTTGAACTGAAGTTTTAATATTTAAGTTACTTTAACGAGGAAAACTGAAAGAGGAAGAGGTGCCGGTGCGGGCATGGTGAGAGAAGGAAGGGAATGGAATAGGGAGGTTATAAGAGACATACGAAAACCGCCGCCACTGAAGAGGCGGGAAAGTTAAATCTAAAACCCAACACTGTTAGTACCTCAAGCTTCAAATTTTAGTTAGTTAGCCCTTTAGTCTACCTCTTCTTGGCTACTAGTTTGCTCTTTTTAGGGTCCGTATAGGCGAAAACAAAGACTATACATTATTACGCTTGTCTGTCTGTCTGTAACGCTCCTGATCTCTTAAAGTACCTAACACAAAAATTTGAAACTTTGCAGTTATTAAATATTATGACAGAATTTGTGGATTGAGGGTTTGGCCTAGACACTTTGGTGTAGTTTCATTGCGTTTGGACAATAAAAATCCATGTAAAGGCTTTTTACTTAAGTCATTATAATAAATGGTCCAAATGTTTTAGCTGAAACAAACTTATAATGGCCTCTATCTTGATGGTGTTGGGCCGATTATGCTGGGTAACGAACTCATCCCATTTGTTAAATCTCCAATGGACCCTTGTCTGTGAAAGCAAATACTTGGCCAATTTCTTCTTTGATTAATTTTTAATCCGATTTATTTGTCTGTAAAAACTTGTTAAAATCTTTTTTCTTTTAAAAAATAAATAATTCGCTCTTTGTTTCAAATGACAATGAGTATCAACTTTCTATTTATTTAGCATTCTTAAGCTTATATAAAAGCACCTATTTGGAATTGATAAATGATGTCATTCCCAATACAAAATATCAAATTGATAAATCCAATTATGTAATATGTTATAGTTATGTAAACGAGGAAAAAATAAAAATCAATTCTAGGCGGAAGAAGTCCAAACCCAGAATTCTCATGTTTGGGTTCGTTGCCCTAAAATGAACCTATATGTTCCAGACACAATAACCAGCAGGTTTATTTCTATTTCGACGCAGACCCCCCGAAAAAAAAATTTAAAAAAACTAATAGACTAACGGAACCGGTTTTTGGTGAAAATGCTGGTTCAAATTGATGAATTTAATTCTTATTTCTATTGACCTTCCATTCATTTATAGAAAGTTTGTCCCCTTTTTGTTCTTCTCTTAAGAAAAAGTCAATAAAGTTTAACATTTCATACCTAAAACTAAACGTAGCAATAGAAAATATAGTTTGGTAAACCTGAATGAAGATAAAAAAAAAGAAAAAAGTCCAATACATTCATAAAAAAATCTTTCTTTAACGGTAAAAGCCCTATTTAGAAAATAAAGTCAGGTGTTTCTTTTTAAGGTCTCTTTAAGGAAGTCAAACTAGGGGGAAGTAAAAGCCCATATGTCCGTCATGTTTTCACTTGGTTACCCACATTGAATGTAACAAAAGGCCTTTACCTCGTTTTTTAAAAAAGAAAAAAAAAAAAAATAACAAGGCTGTTTCTTTTCTATCGCGTATCTCTAGCATACGAAATGAAAAAGAGAGGGAAAACAACTGATTACATTAAGGTGATAATTAGCAGAAAGCGAATGTTGATCTAATGACTCGAGCTTTTTTTTGGAAATTCCATACTTTGTCGGTATCGTCATAAATATGTCCTTGTATCAACTGACATGAGGGAGTGTACAAGTTGAATTGTTTTTATATTCTGTTGAACTTGTTACAATATTTTGTTTGTGACCTTACCATAGGTAACAGAACCTATGTGAAAGTTCTGGTTCTGAAGAATGACAATAAATGACGATGATATTTGTCTACGATTTCAAAAATTCCAAGACAGAATTCGGTTCCAGACATCAGGGAACTTTTTTTGGTCATGTGTATATGTCTGCGATCTTTCCAACATTTAGCGAACTGACATATCTTAAAATACTTGTGCTATTTTAATGAAATTTGGTTGATTGATCATAATTAGTCTATTGTTGGTCCTAAATAAGTTTTGATCTTCTGCGCTTATTTGTTTCTCATCCACATGCGGTTTTTTTCCAACTATATCTTTAAAATTACTCATCTGATTTTGAAGAAATTTGGATGGTTTGTTGAATGTAGTTCGTAGATGGTCTTGTAATAATTTCAACCATCTGCCCTTATTAAAATGGGCTAAATTTATATTTTTATAAATGCGAAATATCATAACAATTTAATGATTTTTTGGGGGTACACAGTACATTATTGGTTTGTGAAATTGCTGGTTAAGTGGTCTATCTCCATGTGATTATAGTGAACAGGGCCCAAATAGATGAAGGAGTATTGCCCAGTAAGAAAAAGTTTCAAGACGTAAATATGATGTCAAACATGGTGTGTAAATATGATGGACCGATTTCAAAGCAATTTAAAAGCCCCGACGAAATGTTTGTCGAATCGTGGTCACGGTCAAATAGATGGTCTATTACTAAGTTCGAATGAGTGGTTCGTCCTCCCCGTTTTACTATTAGCTAGCCAGCTGATAACTAAATGTAAACTATCACCTGTTAACACTTTTTTAATATTTTTGATAATAAATTAGTTAAATTAGAGAGTATGGAATTTAAATTCGGCAACGATATGCATATGAAGAAGTTTAGTTCTAGATTGTCAGACTGATATGATTGTGATAAAGAGGAATATTTTCTCTTACAAGCCTTTGGGATTATTGTATACTAGAGATTTAGGTCTATTTCCATGAAACATAAAGCAAACTAAGTTCGATTCTCAGAGAAGTGGCTTATGTTTTGCTTTTATTATCAGATAGATCATTAACGCTAAAACACAGTAGGAGTATCAAACTAAGTATGATTCTCAGAGAGGTGGTTTATGTTTTGCGTTTATTACCAGGTAGATCATTAACGCTAAATCACAGTAGGAGTATCAAACTAAATTCGATTGTCAGAGAGGTGGCTTATGTTTTGCCTTTATTATCATCTAGATCATTAACGCTAAAACACAGTAGGAGTAGCAAACTAAATTCGATTCTCAGAGAGGTGGCTTATGTTTTGCGTTTATGATCAAGTACGTCGTTAACGCCTGTGTAGCCTCTAGGAATGTAATGAATTGGAGGACTTCAGTCCTCCTATATGGTATGGATTAGTTAAGTTCGTGTGGTCAGGATCTACCTCAGATTGGGGTGGCAGAGAAAGTTTAGTTAGGTTCAAAGATAATTATATTTTGTTACCTTATTCTTAATACTTTTTGTTAGTATGTTTTGTGTCATATTTTCATTCAACTGGCATGCCTAATTGAACTTTTGTTATCTGTTATTTCTTTACAACTTATAATTTGAATAAAAATTCAACAATCTAATTGAACTCGCAGAAGTCTTAAGAAATTGATTTCTTTTTAAGCTATATATTAAGCAACATTTTGTGCAAAAAACCGCCTACTTATTTCATTGTTAGTCATCACTGATTTCTTCTCAATCTTTTATTTGCGATTATTTGTTCAAGTTTTGATATTTTAATGAGTGTAAAGGAGTACAAGGATTACTCGGGACTTCGTTTGGTTTTATACATACCTTAAGACAATGGAAGTTCCTTTGCGGAACTTCATATCGGACTTAAAACACAATGGGATATCTGGTTATTTGTTGACGTAAATATGAAAGTCGATCAGGTTTGATCTAAATTATAAGGTTTTACGCTGGATTTACCTGTCAGCATTATCATATGTTGACACTTTATAGGTTACGCTTTAAAGATTTTTAAAGTTTAAAGGCTCCGATGTTTTTAGAAACATTGTGGTCATTTATCGCTGTCAATGTTACACGCAGATTTTAACAATAAAACGATTAATCCATGTTATTTTACGTGAAAGCTTTTCCTTGAATTGTCCGGAATTAATTTCGAAATTGTCTTTGATCAAATTTGCTTATTCGGTTCATTTGCCTTTTTTATTTCAACAAATAAAATGTGAAGATGAATTAAGACAAATATGTTTGGATGTTTGATCGTCCGCTACGCCAATCAATCGCGTCTTACTTGACACTTTTTCTTTACTGAAGGGTGTTTAAGACAGTATTTCAACTGAATGAAATGATATCATATATGTTGGGTAACAAACGCTTGCTTAAATCAGCTGAAAGCTGTGTTCTTGATCACCAGGTGAATATTTATGATGTAAGTATGAGGTCATAAGATGAAATAGCCTATGTATAAGAGTAAAGAAGGTGTTTAAAAAACACTACTTCTAAATTTTGGATGCCCGAAACTTAGATCTAAATTTGGGAAAGACAGATTTTTAAGTATTTCATAATTAAATAAACGTATTTTATCTCCAGTAGGGAGAAAAAGTTATGATTTTGGATTAGTTTAGAGGGACTATAGTAAGTCTTTTCTTCCCTGAACTCAAAAAGTAGGGAGAAAGAGTAAAAGTTGGGCGAAAAAGTAAAGTAGGGCGAAAAAGTAAGGATTGCCAACTCAATTATTTTTTAAATAGTAGAACATGAATGGCTTATGTAATGAAGTTGTTGAAATCAGGTTGGCGACACTGCTTTTTCGACCTTCTTTATCTTTGTTTATAACCTGCATCTAAATAACCTTCTGTTTGAGTTTAATTCCAATTCTTATTTGTTTTTAAATATTGAATCTCTTATACCTGCTATTAAATGTGCTTATAATTATTTTTATTTATTAAAATAATAAATAAAAACTGTGCAATGGACGAAAATGTGTATTTTCTCCCAACTGGAGATAAAATATTGTATGTACCTCGTGAGTAAAGTGCCATTATTCCCCTCGCGATAATTATCTCCCTCGGCTGCTCCTCGGGAACTAATTAGCGTTATTCCCTCGGCTGCGCCTCGGGAATTAAAAACTCTAATGCCCTCGGCTTCGCCTCGGGATTTAGGGACCATGATTCCTTCGGCTTCGCCTCAAGAACCAACTTTTTCGCTCAGGGAATAATGACTTACTTAAGAACGGACTTACTTTACTCCCTAGGTACATAAATAACTATTATTTTTAACGTAGGAAAGCCTATCAAAGAAAACTCCAATTATTGTTGCTAAAGTATCCAATTAAAAATCAACTTATAAAGAGTATATTTTAAAGCTGATAACGAACGAACACGTACATTTGATCTCATATGAGCTAAATTGCTTTGAAATTTGTTTTGTTTGTAAAATAATGCAACACGTAAGCTGAATAATTCCTCATAGTTTTATTATTTTAATGACTTAGGCTCCAACACTCCATGATTGAGCCTAGGGCCTTTACGAATTTACTCTACTTTCTTTGGTCCATCGTATTTACACACCATCTTTGACATCCTATTTACGTCTTGCCACTTTTTCTTATTGGGCTATACTTGTTCATCAGGCGTCCAACTCCACGTCTTCCTCGGTCTCCTGCTCTTTGTTGGTTCCAATCTTCTTGTTTAATAGGGTATGTCTAATCCAGCCCCATTCCCGTTCTCTTACTTGTAGTTCAGTGTGCTTTTGCTCAGATTTTTCCCGCAGATCTTTATTTTGGATAATTTTAATATTACAAGAAAAATATTTTAAGTATTTTTAAAATTTTGTTATCCTTTTATTCGCACTTACTTCTCGCCTTTAGGCTTCTAATTTAAATAAACTGCTATCATGTAACTATAGTATTCAATATTGTCTTATTCATTTCCAATTGCTTTAGATTATCAAATTTTCCAATCTGATTGAGAAAATTTACTCATGGTTAGTAAATTATTCTGTAAAATTAGTAATAAGAAAAAAGAAATTGTTTTCCTACTTCTTAAAATACATATAACGTGTAATATAAAGTATTTTTTTGTAAGCTAACGTATTCAAGATTTTTAATACAATCTGTTAAATTGAGCATGCATGTAATTTAAGTTTATCGGATAAATTTAATTTATAAGAAGAAAATAAGTAAAATATGAATATGAAATAAAGTTACGAACCAAAGGTCATAATCGGAAGGTTAATGAAAATAATCAACTTTTACCGACCGTGCATATTGAAAATGTTTCTTATTCTCTAAAGATGATCTATTAAAACATTATTGAATATATATTAAACAGTGTTGAAAATCTATTAAAACATTATTGAATAATATTAAACAGTGTTGAAAATCTATTAAAACATTATTGAACATATATTCGACAGTGTTGAAGATCTATAAAATATTATTGAATATCTATATAAACAGTGTTAAAGATCTATTAAATATTATTATTGTATATTCTATTAAACAGTGTTGAAGATCTATTAAACATTATTGTATATTCTATTAAACAGTGTTGAAGATCTATTAAACATTATTGTATATTCTATTAAACAGTGTTGAAGATCTATTAAACATTATTGTATATTCTATTAAACAGTGTTGAAGATCTATTAAACATTATTGTATATTCTATTAAACAGTGTTGAAGATCTATTAGACATTATTTAATATATATTAAACAGTGTTGAAGATCTATTAAACATTATTGAATATATATTAAACAGTGTTGAAGATCTATTAAACATTATTGAATATCTATTAAACAGTGTTGAAGATCTATTAAACATTATTGTATATTCTATTAAACAGTGTTGAAGATCTATTAGACATTATTTAATATATATTAAACAGTGTTGAAGATCTATTAAACATTATTGAATATATATTAAACAGTGTTGAAGATCTATTAAACATTATTGAATATCTATTAAACAGTGTTGAAAATCTATTAAACATTATTGAATATCTTATCTATTAAACAGTGTTGAAGATCTATTAAACAATATTGAATATATATTAAACTGTGTTGAAGATCTATTATACATTATTGAATATATATTAAACAGTGTTGAAGTTCTATTATACATTATTGAATATATATTAAACAGTGTTGAAGTTCTATTATACATTATTGAATATATGTATATTTAACAGTTTTGAAGTTTTATTATACATTATTGAATATAAATCAAATTATAATTATTATTAACTACGGGAAACTGACAGTGAAAAATACACTCCCGCGCCGGGATTTGAACCACATGGGATTTGAACCACGGGTCTCCATACAGGAGACCGTGGTTCAAATCCCATGTGGTTCAAATTCCGGCGCGGGAGTGTATTTTTCACTGTCTGTTTCCCGTAGTTAATAATAATTATAATTGATTTAAATTAAAATTTAAACTTTTCGTAGTATGAAAACTACCAAAAACTTAAAAATTGAATTATTGAATATATATTAAACTGTGTTGAAGATCTATTTAACATTGTTATTATATATTTCTATTATATTTATTTTTGGTTAACAAATACTCGAATTTATTTTAAATCTACTCTTAACTCTATCTTGTCACCAGAATTTTTATTTAGGGATATTTAATCATTAATAAATGTTTTTAATCTCCTTGATTTGTTGATAGTGCGCAAGTTCGATGTCTTCTTAAATAATGAGATAAACCAGTTTATATCCTTTATAAGAATAAGTTACGTATGTCCTTAAAAAATTGAATACGTACTTATGAGTAATCGCAGTGTTTGCGCATGTTTATCAAATATTTAAGGATTAATGGACACCTTAATTAATTAAGTTTTGGGGAGGGTAACAGTTTGTTCTTTGAAATCAACCATATGGTTTATTTATAGCATTGCGTACTAAATGATTATTGAACCAGTTTGGTTGTAACCATCTTTCTATGATTAATGTAGGATTTATTTATTCACGAAATTTGTTGTTTCATTAATAAAGAAGACTTTAACTACCTCTTTAGTCGAGGATTGTTTGTTAATATGAACTGTTGTTACCGTTTGTTAGCTTTTAATGCAGTAGATATTTGTGTAGGACTTACGAAGTGCATCCTAGTTCAAACAGAAACGAAATCAAATCTTGTTGTAAGATGAGTCCTAGTGGAATGTTTGTCTTGTAGGTAGTGAGGTCACCCCGGTACCGATTGTTTAGTGTGGGCGCTGTTGTGTCGAAGCAGAAAGTGATTGAGTGAAGACTTTCTATGATATTCGACCAAGTGTTGGGTGTCCCACCCCTCCCGGAATCTTCACGGAATTCTAGGTCGAATAACTTAACTCTTCCTTTCTTATAACTGCATTTTGATTCTCTTTTGTATCCTTAGCTCTATATATATATATATATATATATATATATATATATATATATATATATATATATATATATATATATATATATATATATATATATATATATAGGTTTGTTTTGTATTATTTATTTAGTTTAATTATCCCCTAAATAAATAAATTAAATAATTACAATAATTTGGATAATATAGCCCGCATATTGCCCAAGATTAATTTCATCGTCTGCACTTAAAACTTTGCTAAATTAATACTTTATTAATGTAAATAAACAAAGTAATTTTAACAGATAATAATTTCAAGATAAAAAGAACTTTTTATATACTACGTTTTAAAATTTTCTGTTGAATCGTATGTAATGTTGATAATATAATTGTTATTGTTACATAATATATAATGTTAGTGAAAAAAAAAAAAAGTTCCAAATGTATTTACTTCACATAAATGAAAACCATCCAGAGAGCTGATCTTAAACCTATAAAAGGATAAATCTTTGTACAACGGATCTCCCCAACACCAAATCTAAAGCATGCCATCGATATATTTGAAATAATATAATCGATAAATAATATAATCGATATTTCCTGTTTTCCTGTCATTCAATGTTTATCTATCACAAATTTGAGACCCGTCAAAATGAAGATTTCGTAAATATTGGATATGGCAAAACAAATAAAATAACTGGCGGATTTTTTCCGAACTAACTTTCCGCACAGCAAAATTTGCTGAAAACTAATTAAATTCTGCTGAAAGATGGCTAAAAGTATTAAAATAATGCATTGTCATCGTGTTCTGAGCTATGCTAAAAGTTTCATATGTCTAGCTATTCGGGAAGTTAGTTAGAAATTTATTGCCAGATTTGTACCGGACAAACAAACAAACAAACAAACAAGAATGCAAGCTAATAAAACGTAGTAAAAAAAAAAAACGAGGGAAAATTAAATAAATTTGACAATAGTAGGTTGTAATGTAAACGCATAAAATCATTCAAATATAAGAAATAGGACGCATGGAAGCTAAGTGTCATACTAATTGACAGACTTTTTCATCGTAAAGTAAAAACGATTCGATTTAGGTAAAACTGAAGAATTTGAGATGGCCCAAAGAAAAAATGTCGGGGCCTCACTCCAACGTATTTTTTGACAAAGGGGTATCAATTCTCCTATGAACAAATCATACATATATAATTTCTCAAATTATTAAATCATTCAAATTGACTGTTTGACAAAGGAATATTTTCTCGTCAAGTGTATAAATTTAGCCAAGTTGTGCTGCCAAGCGATTCTCGACCGTATCATCTCCTTCAGTTCAGCCTAGATTTATTTACACGAATGATTGATTACTTTAATGAGTGAATAAAGGATGTGTCTATTTAATTTTCTTTCATCACTTTTCAATCTTGGTGTTTTTGTATTCAACACACCTATTAAATGTTCAACAAACCTATTAAAAGTACATCAAACCTTTTAAATTTACAACAAACCTATTAAATATACAATAAACCTACTAAAACAATGCCAGCCTTGTTTCCTTCGTACTAAACGTTAGTGGAAACAAAGAACTTCATTTGGTACAGTGACATTTCTATAGTTATACACTATTATTGACTTATAGTTATACGTTATTGACTCTGTCATTAAATGACTTAAGATTCGCGATTTGGTACAGCGACATTTATAGATAAACATTATTGAATTTTTGTGATAAGATGGCTTAAGATTCGCGATTTGGTACTGCGACATTGTAGTTATACATTATTGACTCTGTCATTAAATGACTTTAGATTCGTGATTTGGTACTGCGACATTTATAGTTATACATTATTGACTCTGTCATTAAATGACTTAAGATTCGCGAATTGGTACTGCGACATTTATAGTTATACGTTATTGACTCTGTCATTAAATGACTTAAGATTCTCGATTTGGTACAGTGACATTTATAGTTATACATTATCGACTCTTTATGATTAAATGTTTTTTGTTGTTGGTGTAACCCTAAAGATGTTCAAATGAGGTTAGGAGTGCCTTGTAAGAAGTCCATTAGCACGGTAGAGTATGTCACTGTCCAGTGGTTTTGTCCCCGTATCCCTCTCGGTTAAAGAGTCTGTATACACTGCGGTTTCGTAACTTGTTCAAGCCGCGTACTGTCCAAGCTATGCAGTTTTATACTCTACCCTTGATCTCAATTAGACCTGCTACCATCTCACCTGCATCAAGTGTGGTAGTCGGCTTTATTCCTAATCTCTTGTACCTTCAACATTTGCTCCTTAATATTTTTTTTTAAAAAAAACTAATTTTTGCAACTAACCTCTAAAATTTTTATATGTATATATTTTTTTTACAAATCTTGTTTTCATATCTTAAAGCTAAGTTATAACTAATGAAGTTTTAATATACTTTAATGATGATTGTAAGTTTACTGGAAAGAAAGTTGTATTTAGGACAGTTGGACAAATAAAATCCAAGCTTACCACCTCACCTATGTCTTCATTATCCATAATTATCACTAAGTGATAATTATTTTCTTATAGCTTGATTAATAAATTAAGTTGAGATTTTGTTAAAGTTACTCGCAGTCAACAAAGATGAACACTTTTATTGGCGAAATAACAAAAGTAACAATTGGTTATTAAATATAGACTATTTTTTTTACCTCTCTTTACAGTTTTTAAAGTCAACTGTTACTATGTTTCCATGAGTTTTCAAAACCGTTTTGAAAACGGTCTCGGTATTCAAAGCCCCATGGAAACGGTTTCAGTATTCAAAGTCCCATGGAAACGGTTTCAGTTTTCAAAGTCCCATGGAAACGGTTTCAGTATTCAAAGTCCCATGGAAACGGTTTCAGTATTCAAAGTCCCATGGAAACGGTTTCAGTATTCAAAGCCCCATGGAAACGGTTTCGGTATTCAAAGCCCCCATGGAAACGGCGATTTCAAAACATTTTGAGTTCAAGGTCACAACAGCAAATTTTTTGTTTTATATTGGAACTGTTTTCAAAAGATAGCATAGAAACGGGTATTGAATTCAATTCAGATTTGAGAATGCGCATGCGCAGTAGGTATGATTAACAAAGATGTGATAACCTGACATTATTATATAATTAGTTTGGGAGTTTATAGTTTTCAAAATTGTTGTGAAAACTCCTCATGGAAACACTTTCGGTTTAAAACCAAAACTGTTTTAAAAATACTCATGGAATCGATAAGTGAAACGAGCTTAATTATAAATCTTATTAGCCGATCTACATATATATGGCTGTTTTTTCCCTAAGCCGCGCTGGATCGCTTGTTACTCCAGCGATGAGTCTAAATTTGCAGCCCCATTTAAAGATGGTTTTCCCGAAAGCGTCCTCCTTTTATATTTGTTGTTATTCCTCTTTTGTCTTTATATAGTTGGAGGCATGAATCAAATTGCAATCTTGTCATAATAATATATTCACCAGTATCCTTCAGCACCTTCGCTTGGAAAGCTTAGTCTAACTCCAATTCGCGAAAGATCCTTTTGGAGGTTATTTTTGCTAGTAAAGCCTTGATTACACGGGGCGAGTTTGCTCGCTGCGAGTAAACTTGCTCCGTCTAATATAGCTAGCTAGTAAACTCGCTACTCGCTCAACGTAAGCGAGTAAAGTTGATCGCTGGGCTACTTTACTCGCTACTCGTTGGTGAGTTTGCTCGCCGCGAGTAAACGCGCTCCGTCTAATATAGTTCAGCTAGTAAACTCGCTCACTGACTTGACTACTGATAACAGAATGACAACACAACACT
The DNA here is from genome assembly GCA_951217055.1 of Gerris lacustris. NCBI lineage: Eukaryota > Metazoa > Arthropoda > Insecta > Hemiptera > Gerridae > Gerris > Gerris lacustris. Next base: position 15,876,255 of record OX578277.1, on the reverse strand, counting down.
AGCGCCGGAACGGGGGAATATGGCGAATTTACTCGCTACTCCCTAGCGATTTTACTCGCTGTGTGTAATTAAATGCTGCTGAGCGAGTAAACTCGCTCTCGTGTAATCGAGGCTTAAGATACCTTAAGCACTCGACAAAGTGATTTTTCGCCGTGGTAGGAAATATTTATTTTCATACATCCATTACATATTTTCCTTTCGGCCTTCTTTCAATACTCTTTTCCCGAGTATTTATTGGCTTTAAATTGCCATTGTCAGTATTGACCTTTATTAGCATTGCACCTAAAGATACTGAGTGGTCGTCTTGCTTTACCATTGATGTTGAATTATTTCTTAGTTTAATGGTTTACAAGTTGTAACAACAATTTTATTTAGTGTGGATTGACGGATGAACGACAGATTTTTCTACACGTATACAAACTACGTTACAGATTTATATATAATCGCCACACTTTTTTATTTATGGTACACTCTAACACTGTACCAAATTTCAAATATGTATGTCAATGGGAAGTAGGAGATTATTGATCAGTTAGTCACTGTCACTCATAGTTTTATATATTACATAGATAATAGATGTATATTTTGTGTTCTTAAATGTTTATTCCAAGTATATTTTTAACAAATATATATATATTTTTTTTAATATTACTCTAAGAACTTTTAAATAAAAAGTTAAGATACTGTTATTTTTATAAATATATAAATAATAAGCATTGTTGAGAAATTTTCATTACAATAGAGGACGTATTTTTTTTTAGTTAACAGTAAACACCTTGTACTGCATAATATATTCATTTTGCAGACAAATCAACAATAGAATGTTTTCTTTGTTTGACTAAAGAGATGCTAAATACATTGAAGTGCAGTGCTTTTCCACAAGAAAATAAAACTGTCACAGATATTTGTAAATACTAATAGATAGAGAGGAATACTTGAATTAATCTTAGATCTATAATATTACTTGTAAACTACTCAAGTCAATAATAGGTATAATAAAATTAATCACAAATGAATAGCACGCAGGTATCTACTTTACTTCAAGACAATATACATTTTTTTGTAAAAAAAAATAAATAAATAAATAAAAATAAAAATAAAATTGTATCATAAAAATAACTCCTCCGGCGGAAAATATTAAGGGATAATCAATGTAAAAATGTTTAATATTTTAATGGAAGACTTCTCAATGTTCCGTAGTAAGCGAATAGAAAATAGATCTTCTGTAATAATTGCTAAACTATGTCTTACAATAAGTAACTTAGGTGCAGATATTCTATAGCTCTGGCATTGACTTCTTTTTAAAATTTAATTTTATATTGTTAAATTAAAGTGGTCTAGTCCAGGAGATAGCGTGCAAAAAAGTGTCTGACCAACATCAAGCTAGAATTTTGTGTATAAGTTTGTTGGTTTTTTTTTTTTGGCGCTCCTTTTAACATATGTGGTCGGCTAAGTTCGTCTGCTGATAGCTTGGCAATAGGCGTTTGAAAAAAACAAACCGGTGGAGAGGGTAGACCAAAAATCAAGTTGATGATAGTCATTTAATAGGCTAGTTAGTCAAATATTACTCCAAATCAAAGTGGTCAACTTGATTTTTGGTCTACTAACTAAGTTAGTTCTAAGGACCATGAAAATCGCATTGTCTACCACAAAAGGCGGGACATGACCGCTCTCCCCCGGTTTGTTTTTTTCAAATGCCTATTGCCAAGCTATGTCCCGCATACGAACTTAGCCGACCTCATATTCTTAAAAGGCACCAAAACATTTACTTATACACAAAATTCTTGCTTGATGTTAGTCGGACACTCTTTTGCACTCAATCTCCTGGACTAGTCGGGTATTCTTAGGATCTAAGAATTCTTTAGTTATTTTTTATTATGAAATTATGTACATTGTTTCCTAACAAGAATACAAATCTTGTACCATAAACCTTTTTTGTGTCGCCTTCCTTTTTCTTTTTTTTACTTATCGTGTAATTGTTGGTTTGTTTCTTATTACATCTCTGTGTCCTTGGCTTACGCTTCAAGAGTTTTCCTGGTTAGTATATTATGAATTACATCACTGTTTATGTGACCATGTTTTAACGCTCTCTTCTTTCCAATTTCGTAACTGATTCTTTTGTTTTCTTACATCTTGTTTTTGCGGCTTCTTCGTTATTTCTTTGCCCTTTTTCTAAACACTTTTAGAACCATTTCTATGTCCCTATTATTCCTGATAAGTTGTTTCTCAAGAAAACCCAGTTTTACCTAACTTAAAATCAACCGAGACCCTTTCTTACTAAGGCCGCTCCCTGACTTGTTGGTACGGTATTGGTATGCGGTATTTTTACCGACAGCTTACCGATACCGCCTTCATCTCCCCACATATCGGTATACTTTCGGTTGAATCTTGCAGTCACGGGCGTGATTATGTCGTCGTCAGAAGAAGATACTATTATAGCGTGTTACATTTATTTGCGATTGTGTAGAAAAAGAAAGAAGTACTGGCGATATCCTTTAATATATAATTTAATATTATAATTTATAATTCTAAGATAAAAAATTCTTTCTTCAAAACGATCCCATAGCTTCCGTTGCCTTCGGTAAGCTCGGAAAACATTCTTTCAATAAAACTTATTAAAATTTACTGATTACATCTATAGAGTACTGGAATAATCACATTATCTCTTATACTGAGACCAGGAGCTAAATGGAATTTGAAATATTTTTATTTTCTAAAGTAAGTCTTTTCTTCCCTGAACTCAAAAGTTGGGAGAAAAAGTAAATCCAGGGAGAAAAAAAAGGATTGCCAACAATTATTTTATAAATAGTAGAGAATGAATGGCTAATGTATTGAAGTTGTTGAAATCAGATTGGCGACACTGCTCGAAAACTTGTTTATCATTGTTTATAACCTGCATCAATAGTTTGGATCAACAATAGTTTGACAATAAACTGATACAGTTGGGTCTTTATGTGTTATGTATTATGTCTATTCTCTCTTTGTAACAAACCCAGATTATTGATTGTGTTTATGTTTTTTTTCTAAAGTGATTGTCTTTACCCATGTCTTAATTAATCTTAATGCTGGACTTAATTAACCATTTGTTATTTTTTGGTTTGGCTATAAATCAGTTTTAATCTTGAGACTTAATGTTTTTGGCAACACTGACTGGTACTGTGATTTACTTTCTTTTATCCTTTATTGTTTCTTACGGTTTGACTACGGAAAAAAACTCCCATTGAAGAGAAATAATAATGATACTTGTGATTGATTGATTCATTGAGAAGTTCCAAAAGTTGTTTTGACGTTCGGATTGGTTTTGTGTCTGAGCTGTATCCTAAAAGATGTTGGTAAAGGTGGTAGACTACGATGAAGGTGAGTGCGGTACAAGGTCGCTCTCTCTCGCCTAGATATTGTCTCACAAGATCATCCGGAGAAAATACTTAGGAACGTTACAGGGTCAAGGATCTTACAACTTCACTCTTTAAGCTCTTCTTAAGAGATCAGTGTTCCCAATAGACTTAAACCAATCGCATGGGGCATGGAACCACTGCCGAAACATCAGCGTATCCCAGTTGAATTCTCTAACAGGTAGACTACGTTGCAGAATAATGATTGTTTTAAGTCAAAAGCAACTTTTATTCAGCATTTAAGAATACAAAAAATATAAGAGCAAAGAGCACATCTACATACATTGCTAGAACCTGGTCTATTGTAATTGTAACAGTGAAATCTTATTACCTTCCTCACTATATCGATATGATTACGAAGATAGATACTATTTAAAACAATGGTAACTTTAAATAAACAGGTCAAGTGTGTGCTAGTCAGCACACAGCGAGGGTCCGTAGGCCACACTGTATTGTTTAAGTAGTATACCCTATTGATGGTATTTTTTAAAATGCTAAAAAGCTTCCTTTGAACTATCCTATGGGTCTGATATTCTCAAAACACATAAACAAACTTCTGATAAAGTATTTTTTTGCCACAAAACCGGACTACAACCATATAAATACATCGTAAAGACCATAGTTATAAAAAAACGTATTTTGTCATAAAAAATAAAATAATATTTTTTTCGAAATTTCTAAAAAGTGGTATCTTTACTTTTGGTCGAAGAATGTTCAGGAATTTTTTCAGATTTTTTGCCCTTCACATAAGCGAGATAGAGGGGGGGGGGGGGGGGGGGACACGCTTCACACCCACTTCAAACTTGCCTACGCTCGCCCTATCAAAGTTATAAAATAAGAATTATATATTTTTGTAATCAGCTCGACGTACCCTTTCATATGATACTCCTCACGGTGTCGAAAAAGAAATAATATAAAATAAAAAATAACCCTCAAGTTTTTTTACCCTAATTCTTTTTTAAAAATATTTTTTTTAAGGCGCTATATTTTTAATGTATGTGGGTAGGTACAAGACACATACATGCCAAATTTTAAAGTGATCGGACAAAAGGTGTAGCCGTGAGAGCAGGCGACAGGACGGACGGACAGACTCACGCAGGAAAATATAAGGGTCCTTGGTTTTGCCTACGGACCCTAAAAATTGAAAAGTTACAAAGTTGTTGCAGAGTAATGATTGTTTTAAACAAAAAGCAACAATTTATAAAAAAAACTTATATTAAGCATTAAAGAATACAAAAAATACAAGAGCACAACATGCTTTTGTAGAACGTGGACTATTGTAACCGTGAAATCTCATTACCCTTCTCACGATATCGATATGATTACAAAGATCGATACTATTAACAACAATGATCATTTTAAAAATTGAGGAGTTTCAGAAGTTGTTGCACAACAATGATTGTTTTAAACAAAAAGCAACAATCACTAAAGAACTTCTATTTAGCATTTAAGAATACGAAAAATAGAGCACATCTGCATGCATTGCTAGAACGTGGTCTAATACAACCGTCGAATCTTATTACCTTCCTCACTATATCAATATGATTACAAAGATCAATACTATTTAAAACTAGGCATCGCGTGGCTCTATCATTGAAGCGAGCGTATAAGTAATAAATAATATGTATTGAATATTTAAAAATAGATAATCATGAATCATGATGAGTTGATAGATAATGTGTATAGTAGTAGTACAGCGGCTTCTAGTTAGGGAACCACCCCGCATTCTTACTATTCCTCTAACCACACATCTCCTTTTCAATTATTATAAAATGTATCTCTTTGCTACAAAAAAAAACTACTGCAAATTGAAATTTTGCATGCCTGTTTCAATTGTGCATTAGATGGTGTATATGAAGTTTTATTAAAATCGTTATTTTAGAACGTAAGATATCGGTAAAAAGGTTGTTTCTCTATTATAAACGTTTAGGTCCGCTTTAATAGTTTTAGCGATCTTTATTAATTCATAGCGGTGTCTCTGTTGGTTTTACTAAAAAAATATTTTTTGAAAAAAAATGTTTGTCTCATCGAATAGATGATGATAGAATCTTTTCCCGTCCTGAAATTCCAATTTAATTTTTGAACCTCTCATTTACGCGAGCGTTGCGCGCGAACTCTTGGACGGATCACGCTGTCCAACGAACTTAGCCTGAGTATTAGTAAGAGGATCATGTATACCAAATTTCAACTAAATCGGCCAACTTTTACTCAAGTTATCGTCACACGCGTAAACGTTACTGACAGACAGACAGACAAACAGACAGACATTATGCATAGTTTGTTGAATGTAAGAAGCTCGCTTACGCTCGCTTCAACAATGATCAAGTTACCTAAACATAATATGTTTTCACTGTCACCTTCGCGCTCTATAATGACTTAAAAATGTGACTGTAAGATTCTCGACAATGCTCTAGTTAAATAGATGCATGGCAAAAAAGAAGCTTCTTGAGATAATAATTCCCTTCGTACGAAAAAGAACCTGCAACTCCCTGATTTTCTAAATTAGCACCCTTACCATAATATGAACTCCGAAAGAGGATTTTTATATCTTACTTTCTCTTTAGCCAATTTTTTTTAATGTTTTTTCAAGGATATAGATTGCTTCCGATTTCAAATTATGTACTTACAAATGCACTTCTCATAAAGCTTTTATTTAACGTTACTTGTGAGTCCAAATTTTGTAACCCATTTTTAAATTACTTTTTAACTACTAACTATCCAGAATGATGAAGCAGATTATATATGTTCGATGACTATGCAAGTTATTATTATTTTCAAAGACAATAATATAGATTATTGTCTCTTTAAATGTTTATCGTATATAGTGTATTCGCTAGTTTCATAAGTAATGCATTAAGTTAGCATTATTAATTGTAATCAAATAAGAAATTTGCATTTAGGTTTCTATGTTTAAAAGAAATAATTATTTTCGGTAAATCAAATAACTTAAAACCATAAAGTATACCCCTTATATTAATTCCTCACTAATTCTACCTCTAAGAGAAGACGATTTTACGTTCTATGTCTCGTCAACTTGTTAGTGATAATAAGGTAAAACTTAGCAGTAAGGTTATTTACGTTTATAAATGTTGATTTCCTCACATTTTATTAGCTTTCTTATGCAGGATCTCTTAGAAATAATTTCTGTTCGTTTTAAGGTTTTTTTTTATGATGATTTGAATCAACTTTAACCTTCCTTTCATTACCTCTTTATCATTTTTTAAAACAATTATTCAAAGTATTCTCAGCCAAATTAATGTGTTTATATCTTGTAAATATGTATTGAATAATGAGAAAAAAGTTAATCATGATGAGTTTATAGTTAAAGTGTATGTTTGTAGTTGCGTGTTTTAAGACCATTACTTCCTTAAACCTTACGCAGTGTCACTGCAATATTTGGTGTTTTCCTAAAGGCTCCTATAAACGGTAAACATGTTTGCGCAAACATTTTGACCGTGTATGGGGCTGTTTACTGTTTGCGCAAACATGATGTTTGACGTGTATTGGCCTAAATTTGCCTGACATCAGGTTGTGCAAACATTTTGCGCAAAATGTTTGAGCGTGTATGGGTGCCTTAACGGTATCGAAGTTGTTGATTCGCTGCAGAATTATTGTTGTTGGAATTAAAGAACAGGTTGAAAAGACGCTAACAGATGAGAGCGTTCTGATGGTCAAGCGAGAGGAACATTGCTGTAATTAAACACTTTCACTAATTCCTTCCAGCAAATTACTGTTGCGTAGACAATATATATCTATATAAATGTGTATAGAATCAAAGTAGATAAGACTGAACACACGTATAAAAGCTGTACAGAGTACAGAATCTAACTGTACTCAATCTACTTCCTTTATGCAAGACAATCTGATAAAGCACACCGTTAAAAGCAAAGCTGACCATTTCTTTATTTGTGGATAGAAAAAATATAATCTCTTATATATATTTATTAGTTTACATTTAATTGAGCCTCCTGTTTACAGGTTTTCCTTCTAGGAGGCTCTTTTTTTTAAACATAAAGGGTTTTACAATTACAAAAAATTGTCTTTCTTTCCTAATATTAACTTGTATTTATAATTTTATAAATTTTACCTATATTAGTTTAATACCTACTTTTGTACTGTAAAAAATACTTGTTTTTTGTATAGTTATATTTAAGTTTTTGTATAATCAAATTAAAATATATGTATAAATTGTTTTGTAATATGATTAAATCAAATACATAAATAAAAATAAATAAATAAATCTTAATGTTTATCCTCTTCACTTATTACTTATTACTTTCATAATTCATTATAATATATGCGATTTGTTTAATTGAACGTAATGATAAACTATTTTAATAGTTCTTATGTAATAATTATTTTTATTATCTCATAATATTTTAATTAATATTATTTTATAATCCTAAATTCATTTCTATTTTTAAACTTACTCGTACAGGATAACTTAATGAATATTGTTTTTATTATTATTAATTGAATACTTTTGCTTATTGAATTATTATTTACCTATAAGAGTAATTCTAAGTATAATTGTTCGGTCTTTAAAGAGTTTTAGGCGAAATAAATTTTAGTAAAGCAAAAGGATGAAATACAACTAAGATTTTATAAAATTGAAGCCAATTCGTTGTCAAAAATATGTACTCCAATATCCAGTTATGTAGTTTGTGCGAGAACTTAATTGGTCATTACTTTGGTCTCCATCGTTCTTTTTTTATTATTTTTTTAATTTTTTTTTTTAATTTTTTTTTTTTGGAACGAAGTTTCTTATGGCACGTTACAGCTTATGGAGCCCGGAAGTGAATCCGTAAAAACCGACCGTCACAAAATTAACCGTCACAAAACCGACCGGCACGAAATGGACTGATGACAATAATGAGTAAAAGTTGACCGATTTGATTGAAATTTGGTTCATATGTTCATTTTACCTATGCCCAGGACGAGTTTTTTCCTGCCAATAATGCCAACCAATGCCAACGCTCGCAAAAACGTAAGCTTCAATTGTAAAATTGAAATTTTAGGTCTATTCAATAAGACAAACAACTTTTATAAATACATATTTGTTTTAATTAAAACCAACACCGACGCCACTATAAAGTATTAAAGATAGTTAAATTTATTAAAGTGGACTTAAACGTTTAAAATAGAGAAAACAATTTTTTTACTGATATCTTGACGTAACGATTTTAATAAAACTTCATACACATCGTCTAAAGTACAATTGAAACAGGCATAAAAAATGTCAACCTGATACAAGCAAAAGTTTTTGTATAGTGAAGTGGTATATCTCTATTTTTAAATTGAGTAGGTAGGGAACAGTCCGACCATCCTCCAATCTTTTTGGTTGAAGGGCCAGAATCTGGATAAGATGGTCCATAGCGGACCGGATGAAGTAATCAACATTCAGCTATCGCACATCACAATTGTAGGGAATATGGATGATAAACTCTTAAACATATCCATTTCGGTCAAAAAACTTATATAAGACTCGTGCAGGTCTTTTTTAAATGTTTCAATTGCTCTTTCGTGGCGCGGCAGGCCTAATGAAAGCGTGTCATGGCCCGCGGGCTGTAGTTTGGAGACCGCTGTTCCAGAACAAGTATCCTACGTCTTACCCACTTATTCATATTTGTATTTAAATTTAAGTTGTTGTATATGAAGTAAACTAACTTGTAGTTTTTTTGTGGTTTCAGAGGCAGTTATTAGGACGGGGCTGGGGTGGCCCAGGGCCCGGCTGGAGGCGGCTCAGTACACAGCAGCCGGGCCCTGGAGAGTTACCACAGTACAGTCAGATAGATCCCTACACTCTCCTAGAGGATGACCTTAAACTCGTCTACCAGTCCATTAGACAGGTAATTACAGCCTCAATCTACTATCTTTACCAAAATAATATATTAGATGAGTCTTCATGATGAGGATTGAATAAGTATAGTAAACTCAAAGCGAATGCACAACATGGAAGCATTTTCATGAAGAAAGCGCTATTATAATGAAATACGATTCAATTCCAGAAAAAGCTGTATTGTCCTTAGACTCAAAACATTTTCAAAGTGGTCACCTATCAAGTGGCAAACTAACATCATCTTTATTACTAAAATTCATCTTGTAAATTTGTATAAATAACTTCCTACAGATATGTTCACATAACAGTTGGTTACCAAATAGGATCGTGCTCTTGGCATTGTCCTCTTTTTTTTTTTGTTTGTCAGATCTTACTTATACTTATAGAGAAAGTATTGTTTAATGTCAATTTAAAACCCAGACCTTGGCAAATCCTTCTAGTTAAGTTGTTACTTCTCCAGGACAGACAATATTTACTCTCCTGAAGATGTTTCCAACACTGGATGCGAAACGTCGGGTCTTAAATCCTATATGACGTGTTTATCATTGGAAGACCTAGATCTTTCTCTTGTAAAATAGGATAAATAACTTGCTGAATAAGTTCACTTAACTAGGTACATGTTGTTAAACCATCCAAATTTCATAAAAATCAGATGAGTAAGTACTTTTAAAGATAAAAGTGGAAATAAATGCATGTTTGTGCGCATGTTGAAGAGAAACAATTGGGCGCAGAAGGTTGAAACTTATATGGGACCAACAATGGGCTAATTATGACCTACCATCCAAATTTCATTAAAATCGGACGTGCAGTTTTTAAGATGTATGTTAAGCGACAGACCGACAGTCGGACACGGAACCAAAAATGTTCCCTGATATCTGAAGGGATTTCTGTCTTGGAATTTTTGAAATCAGAGACATAAAATAGTTTCTTTCTTCAGAACGAGAATCTGCCAAAACTCCTTTGATTTTAAATCAAAGGATAGAAGTAGTTCAATAAAATAAGACAATAATGATTCGTAAAAGCAAAACAAAAGTAATGTACGCGAGGAAGCTACCTACTACGCTGATTAGTAGACTATTTTTATTAGTAATATATTAAATTAATTAGATATTTTGGAATTTAAATTCAGTATCATTACATAATATTATATGAGGTAGATTGCTTAGAGTTTGTCAGACATATTTATTTTTATTTATATCAGTAATTTCAATTAGAGATTCAAAAAAGCAAGTTAACTAGTAATTTTTAAAAATTGTCTAAAGTAAAACGGAGGAAAAATAATTAAATATACTTTATTATGAATGAATAGAGCTAATAGTCTTTATATTCTCTTTGTGGTTTGTGACCGCAAACATCCAAACAACTTTCCCGATTTAACAGTGACTGGAAGAGTAAAACCATATATTGTTTTGTTAGAAAGTGTAATTTTAATTGCTCAGTAAGATCCCAATCAAATATATAAGGCAATGGAGTGGCGATATCGAGAAGTAATCGATGTTAAGCCGATAATCACGTTCAGTGCCATTGGATTTTTTTTTTTTTTAAAATCACCGGGAAGTTCTTGTTATCCAATTACATTTTAGGGTTTCTTATGATATTAGGCATATTATACGTTATTATATGCTATAATAACATTTCATTATTTTCCCATCCCGCCCTATATGAAAGTAAAAAAAATAAAACTTTTAAATGGATGGCCCAAAAAACAATAAAAAAAAAGTGTAGAGTAAGGAGAATAGAGTAGGGGTGTCTGGTGTCTAGTTCGTTCCCCCGCGGGGTCACAATGTTTTTTGATCGGTATTTACGAAAACTTAAAATATTTTTTTCCTGGCAATTTTTATCGCCCCACCATAAGGTATTTGTATGATTATTTCAACATTTTAGCATAAGTTATTATCGTTACAAGAATAATTTATCATTTACTTGTTTTAGTGGGAACTGGGAACACCAATTTATGACATTTTTATGAATAAAATAAACTGAACTTAGATTAGGAACAATCAGTGATGCAAGTTAATGGATTCTGTTTTAATGCTAATAACAAAATGGTTTATTTAAGAAATTATGGAATGCGGAATTAAGAAGGCCCTTTATGGTTCCTTTTTAATGAACATGAATGTTAAGCCCGTGGGTATGGGCTTAATTTTATATTTAGAAGAAAAAAATTAAAATAAAGTAAATTAATTTAGATAAGTTATTATATCTATTAAAATACCAACATGTAAATCAAACATTTATTTTTATTGGAATAAATCTGGTTGCCTTAGCTTAGCAATAACAAATAATTTCGAGGTGAGTCGCCGGGACAATGCTCGATTATACAAATAATAAGATTAAAATATACCAAATTTTCAATGTCAACAAGAAGCTAAACCTTATTTCTAGCAGATACTATTTGCAAATGAAAGGGAGTCTTACTTTAAGCTTTAATTATTTCCATTTTTATACGCTCTTTGTAAAACAAAAATAAATAAAATATAGGTGTTACTTAAAGCTCTTAACCCCTATTGTTATGTCACTGGGTTTTGTGACATAACATTCCTTGATAACAGTTGTGAGCACTCTGAAATCGATAAACGGATCTTCACAATCACAGTTAATTATCAAGAGATAATGGGCGATGTAATGCACATCCTGTGTAATCAGTACGATACCAGAAGCTACGATTACATTCTTCCATTGATTGACATGTGTACAAGTTGTTACACCTTCAAGTTCTGCTTACAATGATTTAGGTCTAGGAAGGCTATCAGGTGTGAAGGAGATTGTATGACTAAAGGTTGTATGAGGGTCGTTTGTTGGCTCCCACCCAGTGTTGACAATATTTTCACTTGTTCAGCACTTTCTCCTGCCCGTTATGGCTTGACTATAAGGCGGCATCTGTATGACCTTGGACAACAAGTCCACCTTGTCTTGCTTCACTACCAGCCTCTCCAGACTCTAGACCCCTGGGCTCCTGGACTTCTCTCTCTCTCTCCTAGTGTCAGGGCCGCCGAGAGGCCATGTCAGCCAAGTCTGAAACTAGGGGCCCGGGACCCAGGGGGGCCCGGGCTCAAGGCAGGCCCGAACAGGCCTAACGGCCGTCTGCGCCTTTTAGAAAATCATGATCAACGCCTTCGACTTCGACAGTTAAATATAATAAAAATTATTTTTGGGAGATCAAAATAAATTAGAGAGATAAAACAAATAAGAGTTTAATTCGGAGTTAAGAATGCTATGAAACGGTATGGTTTAGAGCTCAGTTTGATTTCCAAGTTAGGTGTCAATACCTATATAATTATGTGCGTGCGTGTATATCCGAATAAAGATAACTGATTCTCCCTTCTTCATTTTGGACTTGTAGCGAGATCGAGGTTTAGCTTAGATCTAACTCTTTTTTTATCTAACAAATTTTACCTCCCTTTGTAGTTGTTAACTTTTCTGCTCCTGCACTTCCCTTACTTTTTGAATTGTTACCTCCTAATCAAATAAAAATATCATTATGTACTTTATTAACTTCAAATATATATTCATTTAAACGGCTTAGGATTTTTTTTTTAAATTTCAAATAGACATCATTTTTGTAAAAATAAAAAGAAAGTTACAACTAGATAAAAGCTTTATATTATAAGAAGGTACTTCAATTAATATATATTTATTTAGCATAGTTATTTTACTAATAGTTGAAAACAAAAGTATATCCATGAGCAATGGCAAGGGCGCAAGGGTGTTTTTTAATCTGTTTTATTGGAACGAAGTTCCTTATGGCACGTTCTGGGGCCTGGGAGTGAATCCGAAAAAAAAAAACGACCAAAATCACCGTCATAAAATCACTGTCACTACCGATGGCGATAACTTGTGTAAAAGTTGACCGACTTAGTTGAAATTTGGTACACATGTTCAATTGTTCATTTTACCAATGCCCAGGACAAGTTCGTTGGACAACGTTATCCGCCCAAGCGTTCACGCGCAACGCTCGCGTAAACGTAAGCTTCAAATTTAAAATTTGAATTTTTGGACGGGAAAAAATTCTAACTTCATCTATTTAATGAGACAAACAACTTTTTTAATAACTTTTTTAGTAAACCGAACTCTGACACTGCTATGAAGCGATAAAGATCGCTAAAGTTATTAAAGCGGACCAAAACGATTAAAATAAAGAAAACAACGTTTTTACCGATATCTTACGTTCTAACGTAACGATTTAAATGAAACTTTGTATACATCACCTACAGTACAATTGAGACAAGCATGTAACATTTCAACCTGATACAAGCAGAAGTTTTTGTGAGTTGATGATTTATATTTTTATTTTAATATTTAATTGGAGTAATATGCCGACGGGGTCTCGAGGACAGTTCTTTTTCGTTCTACAACCATCTGCTCTATAAATTTATCATTGACTTTTTTTCTCAATATACAATACATTCTTTATTGAAAGACGCTTCAAAGATAATAGAAAGCTTTTCATTTAATTTTGCCTTAACTTCGATAGTAAAAATAGTTAGTTACTTTTAATTTTGTCTCTTTTCTAACTCCACCGTGTATAAATAGTTATTACTGTGATTTTATAATTTATATTTAATGAAAAGCGTAAGGAACTTAGTTGCTAACGGGTGTCCCACGACACCACACGTATTTTTTTTTAATGTTAATATGTGGCATGATAAAGAATGTATTTTTCTAAAAAAAACAAAAACCTAATAACAGTGTAGAATGGGTATTAGCTGAAACAACGTAAAAAGTGATTTTTAAGCATGTAATTTTCAAAAAAAAATCCCGGGGGGGGGGACCCCCCGTGAAGGGTGCCCCACCATATCTTACCGCCCAGGGCACCACAAAACCTAGAACCGCCACTGAGTAGGTACAGTTGATTTCTGTATTTCATTTTTAAAAAGATTTCTCAATAAGCCTGCTGAAGACTTAAATTTCACTACCTTTTTTATTTGATTTTCAGATGTTTAGTTTTCGAACCTCTTAAGGAAGGGGATACGACCCCCCCCCCCCCCCCCAACCATGGTTAGGGGGCCCGTAGATCTCTTGACTTGGGGCCCGGCCTAGCTCTTGGCGGCCCTGCCTAGTGTATCAAGTTTAACCCATGTATACTTGCGAATTATAAGTCATTTCTTTAGTTTCACCATTATGGGTGAAACTAATCCATTATGGGTCAAATATTGGAAGCTAGTATACATTACATTAGCCTTCTCATGGATGTAATTACCTCTCAAATGCCTTACTTTGAAAGTAATTTACTGTTTTTTTTCTCATAACGTTAACCTGTAGGCTTTACATTCGTAATCAAATTCCAAAATCGATTCTAAAGCGGCCTACAGCAACTTTGGTGTCAAGATAGTTGTCATCCAAGTTGATAATATTTAAAACAGACATTAATTTTTATCAACAAAGTTATCAACCGAATCTATAGCTTGTTTAAGTTGGTTAAGGGAGGGTTTTGGGTTTAAAATTACTGAAGAATTGTTATACTCCGTTATTATCATGAAATATGTGCAGAAGAGGCTCGTCCCACGTGAAATATTTTTTTATCTACGATTGTAACGAAATATAAACATTGTATCTCTGTTTAGATGCAAAAAAAGTGATTCTTTACGTACTTGTATGCATTGCGCATGCGCGTCTCATAATTATAAAGAATTCCTCTTCTTTACCACCCTAGGGCGGTAAAGAAGAAGAATTCTTCACCTTAACGCACGATTAGCGAGTTTGTTTACATTTAACAAAACTACTTTTATCTACGATTGATACGAAATATAAACATTATATCTTTGTTTAGATGCGTAGAAAGTGATTATTTACGTACTTGTATTCATTGCGCATGCGCGTCTCATAGTTCTGAATAATTCCTCTTCTTTACCGCACTAGTGCGGTAAAGAAGAGGAATTCTTCAGCTTTACGCACGATTAGTGAGTTTGTTTACATTTAACAAAACTAATTTGGTGTTCTTTTATTAAAGTAACTGTTTATATCGAGTTTTTAGTGAATCAAGTGACTTTGTCGAAAATGTGGAGAATAATAATCCTCCAGAAATAATTAATTCGGCAAAAAATACAACTAATGAATTAATGCCATCTTTATCAAGAGAGAGATATGAACTTACATACAGCAAGTTTATTTGTTTCTCTATTTATTATTTAAATCTAACAATCGTAGATAAAGTACGGTACGCAACTCGGGCGAAAACGGCATTTTGCATTGCTCGTGTGGTTTTACCAACCTCGCTATCGCTCGGGTGCAACACTCGCATGCAAAATGCTACTTTCCGCACTCGACGCGTAATGTACTATTCTGTTTGTTTAATAAAAGTAACTGTTTATATCGAGTTTTTTGTGAAAATCAATTAGTGATTTAAATGATTATGACGAATATGAGGAGAATAATACGCCTCCCGATTAATTCGGTACAAAATACAACTAATGAATTAATGTCATCTTTATCAAAAGAGAAACACGAACTTGCATACAGGAAGTTTATTTTTTTCTGTATTTATTATTTAAATCTAACAATCGTAGATAAAGTACGGTACGCAACTCGTGCGAAAACGGCATTTTGCTCTGCTGCTCGTGTGGTTTTACTAACTAATGCAACTCCACACTAGCATGCAAAATGCTACTTTCCGCACTCGACGCGTAATGTACTATTATGATAGTTTTCTTAATAAGATACTTGAGAAAAAGTGCACGCAATCAGTGTTTTTCCCTTTTAACTTCATTCCATAAGAAAGTTAATATATTGTTATAAGCCTAAGAAGATTGTGTGAAAGACACAAACTACACTTTTATTTAAATCTCTATAACTTTCCTCGTTCAAAAATAATCCCCGTCCCACATAATTTTTTATTTCTTCCGAGCTTACCGAAGGTGCATTGTGTTCACTTTTGAGAACGAAAAAATTTTATGTCTACGATTTTAAAAATTCCAAGACAGAAATCCGTTTCAGGACACCAGAGAACATTTTTGGTCTCGTGTCTGTCGGTCTGTGTGTCCGCGAATCCTGAAACGTGTGACGATAACTTGAGTAAATGTCGACCGATTTTGATGAAATTTGGTAGACATATAGACAACGTTATCCGTCCAAGCGTTCACGCGCAACCCTCGTGTAAACGTGAACTTAAAATTTTAAATTTGAATTTTAGGTCAAGAAAAAAATCAAACTTCATCTATTCAATGAGACAAAAAAAATTTTCAAATACATTTTTTTAGTAAAACTAACAGTGACACTGTAATGAAGTGTTAAAGATCTCTTAAACTATTAATAGTTTTTACACAATAAATAATATAACAATAAAGTAATATAACAATAATGTTAATGACAATAAAGATCATGATAGGATGCGAGGAAGCTATGTGCCACACGAATTGGCAGTCTATTTTTTATTTTACTCTAACCTGTGGACCAATATAAAATTTCAATCACCAACCTATCCTCAGACGATAAACATTGACTTCAACACGGCATATTGACAACCAATTTGATTGTCTAAATCGGCCTTTATGGCTATACTCGTATACGTTAATAATGTATTATATTTGTATCCTTAAAAATTCCTTTCATTGCTTGCAAATACAGTAATATATTAATGCTGATGACTTAATGAAAATCATTAATATATTAACCTATAGATTATAATGCTGACTTAATGAAATGCGCATATTAATTTCTCATACGTAAAACATTTTTGTTTTAATACTGAAAATGTATCTCATGCCCATGAATTAATTTCCTCTCACTTCATTCTTATTTCCTCACCATTTCATAAAAGTTATAAGTAAAGAACTCATTATTCCCGTACAAGTATTTATTTACTCTTTTTACTTTCTGACATTAACCCCTCTGGAGCCTTTGTCTTGTTTTCTTAACTAAACAGATGTAACTTAAGTAAACGTGACCTACTCATTATTCTCTTACGGGTTGTAACCAAATTTATTTACTCTTATTACTGAAAAGCATTGACATTAACCTCTCGTGGGCTCAGGACCGCAATTTATTATCCTTTAATAATTATTTAGTAAGCGTAGCATTTGACATTTGAAACTTTTAAGAATAGCTCAGAACACGATGTCAATCCATTATTTTAATACTTTTAGCCATCTTTCAACAGAATGTAATTCGTTTTCATCAAATTTTGCTGTATGGAAAGTTGTTCCGAAATAATCCACAAGTTTTTTTTTATTTGTTTTGACATGACCCATATTTACTATCTTCATTTTGACAGGTTTCAAATTTATGATTTTTGGAACGAAGTTCCTTATGGCACGTTCTGGAGCCCGGGAGTGAATCCGAAAAAAACGACCAAAATAACGGTCACAAAATCACCGTCACGCAAAATCCGTCACAAAATCTACAGATGACGATAACTTGAGTAAAAGATCACCGAGTTGGATGAAATTTGGTACACATGTTCATTTGACCATGCCCAGGCTGAGTTCGTCGGAAAAGGTAATCCGCCCAAGCGTTCACCCTTAACGCTCGCGTAAACGTAAGCTTCAAAAGACGGGAAAAAGTATAATTAAGGAAGCCTGTTACTTGACTTGTTTTGATTATTTTTGTTGTATGTCAAAAATGTCACTTTGTTTTGTAAATAAATAAAATATAATCAAGTAAAATTTCACCCTGATACAAGCAGAAGCTGTAGAGTAGGGAAGAGATATATTTTATAATATTTTAAGTTAATTGACCGGGTAGGTAGAAAACAGTCCTATTTCAATCCAAACTCCTTTAACAAACATACTCTTTCACTATAAACTCATCATGATCAACTTTTTTCATATATTCCATATATATTTATAGTAAGACGCTTGCTTAAATTATACAAATAATGATTTTCTTTTAATTTTGCCTGAACTCTGCTAGGTACAAACAGTTCGTTACGTTTAATTTTGTCTCTTTTCTAACTCCTCCATGTATAAGTAGTTAGCAATGTATACGTACTTAGCAGTGTGATTTTGTAATTTATATTTAATGAAAAATGTAAGGACCTTCGTTCCTACCGGGTGTCCCGCGACTCCACACGTATTTTTTTATTTAGTCAACAGAAAATTTAAAAACGTAGTTAATGAAGATTTTTCTTTTTATCTTGTAATTATTCTCCCTACTTTTTGAGTTCAGGGAAGAAAAGACTTACTTTAGTCCCTCTAAACTAATCCAAAATCATAACCTTTTTTCCCTACTGTAGATAAAAAAAAGTTTTAAACACATCATTCTTTGAAATTATTTGCCAATATTGAATGATCAATGGTTTGCACGAATACTTTGGCAATCTTTACTTCTTTTTTTTACAAGAATTTATATTAATCATTAGAAGTTCTTAATTTGGGTGTAACAAATATTTGAGAAAGCTTTCTTTCAACTGTTCAAAGTATTTTGTCAAATCCGACGGCGCACCATTTCAATCCTCTTCCGTACTATTGTTGTTAAGTCAATATTACATAATGCCATTCAATTCCTGTTTTATTTTTTATTTAACTCTCTTCCAAGGCGTAAATACGTGTCATGTTTAATTAAGCAGTTTAATTGAATCTCTTAATCAGGCATGTCGTAAAAATGTGTTGTTGATGATTCCGCCAACATTAAAGCTCTAAAATTACCATTTATAAAACTTTGTTGATAAAAGATAAATGTCCCATCATCGGGAATACCTTCTACCTTGAATGCTATTTCTG
Source organism: Gerris lacustris (assembly GCA_951217055.1). Taxonomy (NCBI): domain Eukaryota; kingdom Metazoa; phylum Arthropoda; class Insecta; order Hemiptera; family Gerridae; genus Gerris; species Gerris lacustris. Next base: position 15,857,368 of record OX578277.1, on the reverse strand, counting down.
CTGAACCCTTGAGAATGACGCACTTAAATACTTATCAAAATAAACAAAGTCAGAGACTTAACAGTCTTCATTTGGAAG